>QJPP01003410.1:0-191093 GCA_003996215.1 Jaltomata sinuosa | reverse complement strand
AGACAGACACCTTTAGTAAGACTCTGAAAACTTTTAGCTCCGGACTCAGATTAATGTTCGGTTGGTGAAGTTGGAAAAAAGATTCAAAGACCTTTAATTTGGTGGGTACTAGGTCACCTAACTCATAATATTCTAGGAGTTATGATCGTTTGAAGTTGACCCTTGAAAAATCTTACACTAACACTCAATCGGTAAGGAAGCTTTCAACTCAACTTTGAGCTAGAGGTTCTTTATGACCCTTATTCATATCTAATACACCTTCAAAACTTAAGAATAGGTCTTAATACTTAGATACATAGAAAATTTATCTAGTTTGAGTCTAACAACACATGAAGGACAGTTCAGATTTAGCTTAGAATTCTGGGGTGTTATAGGTGAAGCAGTCTTGATTGGGCCAGACTTGGTTCATGAGGCTATGGAGAAGGTTCAGCTCATTAGAGAGAGGCTAAAAACAGCTCAGAGTCATCAGAAGTCCTATGCAGATGTGAGGAGAAGAGACTTAGAGTTTGAGATCGATGAAAGTGTCACCCATTAAAGGGGTAATGAGATTCGGCAAGAAAGGGAAGCTCAGTCCCAGGTATGTAGGCCCTTACAAATTCCTAAAAAGGGTTGGTAAGGTGTCTTATGAGTTAGAGTTACCAGCAGAATTAGTAGCAGTTCATCCAGTCTTTCACATTTCCTTGCTGAAGAAGTGTGTGGGTGATCCGGCATCGATAGTACCCTTAGAGAGTGTGGTTGTGAAGGATAGACTCACCTATGAGGAGGTTCCAGTTGATATTCTTGACCGTCAGGTTCGTAGGTTGAGAAATAAGGAAGTCGCTTCAGTGAAAGTTTTGTGGAGGAATCAGTCCATAGAGGGAGCTACTTGGGAAGAAGAAGCAGCCATGGTGGCCAAGTATCCTCACCTCTTCTCTTCCGATTTAGTTCCAGCTTGAGGTAATAGTTCCTCTCTAGTCTCTTATTTACTCTTGTGTAATCCAGTCTCAGTACTTTATTCCATCAGTTTTCCTTGCATTTTAGCATATTTGTATGTTCATGGAACTCAGTTTAGTTAGATATCAGTTTCTAGTACTCAGTTGGCAGGGATTGCAGCTCCTTCCTTCCAAACTCAGCTTGTTTAGTCTTCATTTGTGGATGAATGATCCCAAAAGGGAGATATTGTAACACCCCAGAACTTCCAAGCCCAGACTTAGCTCAGAAAACCAGAAGAAATAAAAAAATTCAACTGTCAGCAAGACCACGAGCCATGGAACAGTCCACGAGTCATGGACTGGACTCGTGGAACAAAGATCATAGGACTTCTCCTCTGAAGTTCATTCCATGACTCAAGTCTACGGACCATAGAAGTTTCCACGGACTGTAGAACTTGTCTGTGGAATCCTTGTAGCAGATTCCCCCAGGAACCACGATTGGGTTCCATGACCCATGGAAGTTTCCATGAGTCATGAACCCTATTTGTGGAACCTGTTCCAGTAACCCATCCTTAAGTCCTCAGGAACCACAAGTAGGTTCCATGAGTCATGAACCCTACTCGTGGAACCAAAGTTCAGAGAAGAATCTTAGTTCAGGAACCACGAGTGGGTTCCATGACCTGTGGAAGGTTCCACGAGTCGTGAACCCAACTCATAGGGTTCAATCCAGTAGCCCAATTTTCAAGACCTGGAGACCATGACTGAGTTCCATGATCCGTGGATCTTTCCACGAGCCGTAGAACCAAGTCGTGATCCCTGAGTCACAATTTTTAGCAGTTTTTCTAATTAGTTTCCAGGGGCATTCCAGACATTTCCTACCTAATTTAATGCCTAGGCTATGTCATTTTGACTACTCTAAGCCTACTTTATTAGTCAAAAGGTACCTAAAACCTTCATTATCCTAAATTCATCGGACTTAGAAAGAAAAAATCAAAAGAGGCGATAGTTTTCTCTCAAGAAAAAACAGAGGTCTTCATCAAGTTCAGCCCCAAAAATCTAAGGATTTCTCCGTAGATTTCTTCACCAGGTATGGGGGATTTCACTAGTGGATTCCTTTCACCCATTAGGTCCCTAGATTCCAGTCAGCCTTCAGTTTTCTCCATGAATGTTTCAGACCTAGGGTTCCTAAATCTTAGGGAATTATTGTAATTTAATTCTTACAGCTTTTATGGTATTGATTATATGTTTCTTGGAGAATTAGTATAGTTTCATGAATAATGCTCAGAAACCCTAGCTTGTAGAATGTCTAGTATTTTCATGAATTTAGCTTGCTAGGCAGATCAGTTATATGCTTATGCTTCAGAAATTGAATACCATAGCCTTCAGCCTATGTATGTTGCATTCTCAGTCATTTATCAGTGTTTTGAGCTATCCTTTATTTCAGTACATTATTACTTACATTCAGTGGGAGTAAACTTAGTACCGAGCGGACGAGGGGACTAAGGCTTAGTTGTCAGCTTAGGCTAAGACCTTTAGAAGAAGTCCCCAAGTCCCAGAACTATGGCACCACCGTAGGTTTAAAGGAGTCAGTTGTTAGACTAGGTTGCACCTCCTTGTCCCTTGTGGACATCAGTAGTGGATTCACGTCAGACTTGTTCGTACCCTTGGCAAGGTATGAAGACCCTTCCATCCAAGCTTACAAGTTGGCCCCATAGTTAACTAAACTTGGGGTATGTCGGTTAGTAGTGTCTCCCACAGTCAGATTCATGTGCATTGACCTTGTATCTAGTATTTATGTTCAGTATTCAGTTCAGCATGTTATTTCATGATTTATATTTGGTCATTGCATTCAGTTCAGCTTTCAGTTATGTTGTAGTATATCTATTTTCCTGTTCAGTTCTATATTGTCTAGCTTTGTACGTATCCTGCATGCTCAGTATATTCAAATTACTGATGCATACTTTGTGCTACATCATTTTATGATATAGGTTCAGGTACTCAGCATCCAGACCGCGTCTAGTTTGACTTTCGGTCTGTATCCAGCAGCTCAGTTGGTGAGTCGTCAGTAGTTCGAGGACGATAGACATGCTTATATCTTCTGCATTTATTTACAGTTTCAAACTTATTAGAGTTAGTTGGGGGCATGTCCCAGCAACTCTTATTCAGTTAGAAGGCTTTCAGACATAGACTAGATTCAGCAGTTGTTAGTATGGTTTCCAGTCAACACTATGTTTTTATATACTTTATATATTCAGATTCTTGGGTTCTTTCTGCTTTCATATATTAAAATTATTTTAGCTTCCGCACAGTGCATGTCTTAACCTGATTTTGTATAGATGTGTCATGCCATGGGTTAGCTTGGGGTCACTTGTGATACTAAGCACCGTGTTGCGTACAGTGGGTAGCTTCGAGGCGTGACAGCTCACTTCAAGATATCTTTGGAATTTTGTCTGAAAATAAATAAAGAAGTTGAAATGATGTCTAACATTCCCTACTCTAGTGCAGTTGGTAGTCTTATGCAATGGTCTGCACTAGACCCGATCTTTGATATGTAGTGAGTATGGTGAGTCGGTATATGCAAAATCTTGGAAAGTGTCATTAGGATGTGGTGAATGGAATTTTCGATACTTGAAAGGTACAGTTAATCTTGGCTAGGTTTTTGATAGGAACAAGGTGACATCTAATGATGTTGTTGGGTTAGTTGATTCTGATTATGGTGGTGATCTTGATAGGCGCAGATCTCTTTCCGGATACATCTTCAATTTATGTTCTGGTTCTATCAGTTGGAAAGCATCTTTGCAATCCATTGATGCTCTATCCACTACCTAAGCGGAGTATGTTGTAGCTACTGAAGGTGTGAAGGAGGCTACATGGTTACGTGGTCTTATTCTTGAGCTTGGTGTTTCACGGGATACTACTGTTGTGTTTTCAGGTAGTCAAAGTGCAATACATCTAAATTAAAATGATGCTTATCATTCCAAGACTAAGCATATAAGTATGAAATATCATTATATCATAGATACAATGATTGAGGGAGAGATTATAGTTAATAAAGTTCACACTTCGGAGAATCCTGCAAATATGCTTACTAAGTCACTTTCCATTGCTAAGTTAAAACATTTTTTATACTAATTTGATGTTTACAACACTTGATTGTCCTTCGGGGCTTTTATGGTGATGACGAGCATCTATTAAATTTGAGCCAAGATGGAGATTGTTAGAGTTGCCTTAAAAAAAAATTCCGGTTGATTCTGCCCCTTCATATTGGCATGTTCCAGCTTGATGTTGGCACTTGCACAATTTCAGGAAAGTTGAGCAGATCATGGGATTATGGTGCAGTTTACTGGTCAACAGTTTTTCCTGGAAGAGGTGCCTATTTCTCTGGGTAGTTTCTTTTATGTATATACACCTTTTCTACTGCAACATATAGAAAAATGTATCATTGTATTGAGGTTTCTTTTATTTTCTATCCTCATTCCTGCACTTTCTTTTAAGTTCTTGAAGATTTGATTGTACTCTACCTTCTACATAGTGAATTTGCTCGTCGTTGCCTTTAGTTTTTTCCTGACTTGGGTTTTTCCACCTTGAATTTGTGTGTCATCTGTTGTGTTTCCAGATTTCTTTCTCGATTATTTACATCTGTCTTGTTCTTGATATATGTTATTTCCTAACAGAATTTCCTATCATTGTGTGTTGTAGATTTTCTATCTTGTCTATACGAGCAACTTTTGCTTCTGTCGACTTAATTAACAGTTCACTATTGATGAATGTTATTGATTTCATTGGGATGTGCTTGGTCGTACTCTTACGTGAATGACTCCATTCAAATTCGCATTCTTCATTGTGTTAGCATGACTCGTGGAAGTGTTGGGAAGCGTATTTGGATTTGTAATAGGGTTTTAGTTTCGAGGGATTCAAATTTGAGAAATGACTTGGTGATAAAGTAGCAAGGGCCAGACCAATCAGTGTGACAGGCCGACAGCCACGTTAGCTAGGATTTACACAATTAGGGTTTGCATGGGAGAGAAGTTTGCCTTCACGATTCACTATTGAGTAATTTTACTTCTATTACTGTCTTCTATCATTTCAAGGGTTTCTTTTTCAAGATGAGCACTTTCAGAGGGTACTTCAACAATGGGTGCTAAAGCAGTAGGTTGAGTTTTATTGAACTTTAACTTTAATGTTTATTTTTTTCTTATTAATAATTTTTTTTATTTTCCTTGTTAGTAATTTCCTTTGATTTCCATAGAGGTCCTTATTAAGTGCTTTTTTGTCTATGAAAAGAAATCGCTTTATTTCAATTTTTTTTGCAAAAAATATTAGAATATTAATGTACTTTATATATATATATATATGGTTTATACCTCCCCCCCCCCCAAAAAAAAATTTCTCTCAAAATAAATTGTCACATAATGTCATAGATTAGATCTCATATACGAGCTACTGCATTCTATTATAAATAATTTTTTTTTATTTGAAATTTTTAAAGTTGGAGTTGAAGAGTGAAATTGGGTTTGGTTATAATTTTTGCAAATAGTATTTGGTTGTATGAATGTACTTTTCCTACGAAACATGAAATATGATTTAAACATGAATTAAAATTTAAATGAGATTATTTTTGTATAAAAAATTAGGATAAATTTGAAAAAAGAAAAATATAGTGAATGTGAAAATAAGGCTTTGGGTATTCAAAATTCCAAATTTCAAGGCCAAATGATGATTTTCAAATAAAGTAAATAAAAATTGGAAAACAGTTAAAAAAAATCATGGCCTAACGAGTTCTAAGTGTTTGAATATTTATCTTTGAAATTTGTAATTTTTTATTTTTGATTGAACAAAAAATTACCTAAAGAGTAAAGAAAAGCATAAATTTGACCTTATCCCAACTCACTTCTAATTCAGCAACCCCTTCATTCACTTTTTCAAACTCATCTCTCACCCTTTGCTTCCTATACTCTCTATTTCATTTTACTTGATTCATATATTAAATATAGATATTTTATTTTATTTGTTCATTTTATTTTCATATTAATCTTAATATTAAATACACCTCTTTACTTCATCTGAGGTAAAGATATGGTCTGCGTACATTCTACCCTCTCCAGACCCCACTCTGTGGGAATACACTGGGTATGTTGTTGTTGTTGTTGTTGTATATAAATTAATAGTGGTCAAATTTAGAGTTTCAAAACACTAATCATAAATAAGATTAATTTAGTAAAATACACCTCTAATTAAAATTTTCTTAAGGAGTGTGTCAGATTAACAAGGACAAAATAACATGAAACAAATAGAAAATTTTCTAGTAATTTTGTAATTACATAATACCCCAATTATTTTATACCCATTTTCCAATTTTGAGATTAAATAATACTATCGCATATGATTTATAAAAATGTAATTCATCTCTAACATGTAAAGTTGTACATTAACAACTAATGTGAAATTTTATTATTATTAACATGAATCGCATGAATTTTGGAAAGACGTTGTGACGAATACAAGAACTTATAATGTCAATAATAACTAATTTAAAATTAAAACTATTGGATTTTAAAAAGTTGATACTGAATTAATGCGTCCCTAAAAGCTAATTGTAACCGATCATATATATATATAATGAAGCATGATGAATACCGGGATTTATATAGTGCTAATTAAAGTAATTTGAAATTGAGATGTATTGTCAATCAAAAAAAATTAAAAAAAATCCACTCTAAGTATAACGTTTGGCCATAAAATTTGGGAATATTATTTCGAATTAGTGTTTGTTAGTCAAATATGCACAAAATTACAACTTCAACTTCAAATCATGAAGTCAAATTTCACATTTTCCAAAAAAAGTAGGATTTGAAATTTTAAATTGTGATTTAAATTCTAAATAAGAAAAAGGCTCAAATATGTCATCGAACTATTAGAAATGAATCATCTATGTCATTCGTGAAAAGTTTGGCTCATCTATATATGTCACTGTCGTTATAGAAAAGGTTCATTCGTGTCAATACTTTAACGGTGGTTTTGCAAAACCATTATTTTCACGTAGTAGAGGTCCACATCACCAAATCCAAATCAGTCAATATTACTTAAAATTAAAATTTTAAAAATCGGACCCATTAGAATAAAACTTGACCTACACCCTACCCACTTAATGGGTCCGATTTTTATTTTAATGAGTCCGAATTTATTTTAGCGGTGTGGGTCGGATTTTATTTTAATGGATTTGATTTTTAATTTTGATTTTAAGTAATATTGGTTGATTTAAATTTGGTGACGTGGACTTCTAATAAGAGGCCATGTGAGAAATATAATTTTGTAAAATCACTATTAAAAAATAATGGCACAAATGAACCTTTTTTGTAACGGCAGTTACATAGATGAGTCAATTTTTTAACGACAGTGGCATAAATGAGCCAAACTTTTAACGAATAACATAGATGAGTCATTTCTAATAGATCGATAACATATTTGAGCCTTTTTCCTTTTAAAAATAACACTTGATGCATAAGTTTATATTTTACAAAAGAAGATCCATATTAATTATAAATTTATATTTAAAAAAAAGACTCATGCTTTATTGGACGAGTGAATCTTTATTTGTAAAATTATATGTATTTAAAAATTTATAATAACGTATATTTATAAATATTTATTTTTAGAAGAAACATGGATATATGTGATTTATTAATTTCGCGCCCTAGAATATTGCGATACCTTATTTATGAACTATAGATTTTTAATTTAATAAGATTGTGTACGAGTTAGGGAGTTTACATAGTTTTCATAAATTATAGAATTTTTCATGCTTATAAGAAAAAATATATAATTTAAGAAATTTAAATTGCATGTTCAAAAAAATTTCACCATCAAATAAACATGATTTCAAATCAATCCAAACGGCCATAAAAGTTAAAAACATCAGGGGAAAAAGTGTAACTTCATGTTTAATTCAATTTTTTTCTTCTCGAGATTACAAAAATATTGTTACAATACAAATACCACAAAAATAAAATTTAGTTGTTACTTCTCCTTTGTCTGAGTTGGTTTCTCACTTCTCAAACACTACTAAGACAGACATTCATACTACTACATAGTTTGTATATAACGTAACTAAAAAATTGATGAAAATCATTTCTTGGGTGATCGCCGACTCAATTTCTGACTTGGGTATATCTTTTGATCTTCTCACTATATACACACACACATGTTCTTTTCTTTTTCGTTTCTGCTTGTGGATATTTGTTGAAGTGCATGTTAGACCAAATTTGTTATCTAAGAAATATTTTTTTGTTAGATTCGTCTCTATGTATAATGGGATTTTTTTAAGAAAAAGGAGGCCAAAGAGGCCATTTATTCATGAATAAACGATATGTACAAGATCAGCAGCCCAAATGCTACTAACCGAAACAAAAAGAACAAAAAAGACTCCAGGCTCAATAGCCCAAACCCGAAAAAGCTAGAAAAAGAAATAAAAAAGAACCAAAGGGGAAGGTTTGGTGAAGAGTCTAGAAGGACCCATCATCAGTCCTTCGAAAAATCTTGACTTCTCCACCTGATGTCGCCATGGCCAAGATCTTGATCTTCATTGACGAGATCCGAGCTAAAGGGGAAGCTTACCCCGTATCTGGCTGAAGCTCGGTCAAGAGGCAGAGAGAGCTTGAGCGAATTTCACTAGAGACACTTAAACATCTCACAAGTACCATGAACTCCACACCAAAGAAGACTTCTTCAACTCTTTTGCATAGATTTTGCCCAACCAAAGCAAAGGTAAAATATCCCCTTCGCTCACTCCTTCACTTGTTGATATTGAAACTAACTAGAGTTCTCATTTTCCCAGCAGATTGAGCTTTGATGAAGCTCAAAGAACAAAAACCACAGGTGTTCCTTTGCCAACCGCATTCCTGCAGATATGTAGTAGAGAGTTATAAGAAAATTAAAGAATCCCACAGAAGCTTTAATAATGATATTTGTCTGGGATTATCTCTGTATCGTGCATTAGATTACACCTAGTGTGTATATGCTACTGTATTGCTACTTGTGTGTTGTATTTTTACTGTGTTGTGAAGTTGATGTTTTGACACCTTCGAATCCTGAGATTAGGGATCTTGTTTTAATTTGGAAAAGATTGGCATTTTATTTACAATATTTTTCCCCTCTGCAAGCAGAAAAAGGATTGACATTTGATGATTGTAGGCTTTTATGTTTGTATTTTTATTTATTCTATTTTCTCTGACATATATGGGTAGAATGTGTTATAAAAATGTGCAAAAAGTGATGCTGAGAATTTGAGATTTGATGATAATCCTGAGGTTCAAAAATATAAATTTTTGGTTTAAAAGTTTTTTTGTTGCCTTCCCTTTCTATTATATTTATTTCTCAAGTATTAATGTCTTTTAGAATCAAGATTTGTTCCTTTTCACTTATAAGTAGGCTTATGTGTTTGTGTTTTCATTTTTTATTTTCTCCGACATATATGAGTACAATGTGTTATAACAATCTGCAAAGAAGATGCTGTAAAATGTAATTTGATGATAATCCCGAGGTTCCAAAATATAATTTTTGGTTTAAAATTTTTTCTTGCCTTTCCAATCTATTATATTTTGTTCTCGAGTTTTAATGTCTTCTTAGAATCAAGGTTTGTTCCTTTTCACTTGTAAGTAGGCTTTTATGGTATTGTTTTCATTTTTTCTGTTCTCTCCGGCATATATGAGTAGAATGTGTTATGACAATCTGCAATAAAGATGTTCAGAATTTGGGATTTGATGATATCCCTATGTTCACAAATATAAATTTTTGATTAAGAGTTTTTTCTTGCCTTCCCTTTTTATTATGTTTTGTTCGCGAGTTTTAGTCTCTTTTTAGAATCAAGATTTGATCCTTTTTCACTTGTAAGTAGGCTTTTGTGTTTGTGTTTTTATTTTTTCTGTTTTCTCTGACATATATGGGTAAAATGTGTTATAACAATCTGCAAAGAAGATGCTGAGAATTTGAGATTTGATGATAATACCGAGGTTCAGAAATATAATTTTTTGGTTTAAGAGTTTTTTTTTGCCTTCCCTTTCTATTATGTTTTGTTCTTGAGTTTTAATGCCTTCTTAGAATCAAGATTTATTCCTTTCCACTTGTAAGTAGGCTTCTGTGTTTGTGTTTTCATATTTTTTATTTTCTTTGGCATATATAGGTAGAATGTGTTATAACAATCTGCAAAAAAAAATGCTGCGAATTTGAGATTTGATGATAATCCCGAGGTTCAAAAATATAATTTTTAGTTTCTGAGAGTTTTCTTGCCTTCCCTTTCTATCATGTTTTGTTCTCCAGTTTTAATGTCTTCTTAGAATCAAGATTTATTCTTTTTCACTTTTAAGTTGGCTTCTGTGTTTGTGTTTTTATTTTTTCTATTTTTTCTGATATATATGTGCAGAATGTGTTATAATAATGTGCAAAAAATATGCTGAAAATTTAGGATTTGATGATAATCTCGAGGTTCAAAAATATAATTTTTTGATTTAAAAGGTTTTTCTTGCCTTGCATTTCTATTATGTTTTGTTCTCGAGTTTAATTTCTTCTTAGAAACAAGATTTGTTCTTTTCCACTTGTAAGTAGGCTTCTGTGTTTGTATTTTTATTTTTTTATTTTTCGCGGCATATATGCGTACAATGTGTTATAACAATCTGCAAAGAAGATGCTGGGAATTTAGACTTTGATGATAATCCCGAGGTTTAAAAATATAAATTTTTGATTTAATATTTTTTTCTTGCCTTTCCTTTCTATTATGTTTTGTTATCAAGTTTTAATGTCTTCTTAAAATAAAGATTTTTTCATTTTCACATGTAAGTAGGCTTTTGTACTTGTTTTTTTATTTTTTCTGTTTTCTCTGGCATATATGGGTAGAATGTATTATAACAATCTGCAAAGAAGATGCTAAAAATTTGAGATTTGATGATAATCATGAGGTTCGGAAAAATAAATTTTTGGTTTAAAGGTTTTTTCTTTCCCTTTCTATTATGTTATTTTCTCAAGTTTTAATGTCTTGTTAGAATTTAAGAATTTAGATTCATTCTTTTTCACTTGTAAGTAGGCTTCTGTGTTTGTGTTTTTATTTTTCTGTTTTCTCTGACATAATGAGTACAATGTGTTATAACAATTCCAAAGAAGATGCTGAAAATTCGGGATTTGGTGATAATATCGAGGTTCAAAAATATAAACTTTTCATTTAAAGATTTTTCTTGCCTTCCTTTTCTATTATATTTTGTTCTCGAGTTTTAATGTCTTCTTATAATCAAAGATTTTCTTTTTCACATATAAGTAGGCTTTTGTGCTTGTGTTTTTATTTTTTCTGTTTTCTCCAGCATATATGAGTATAATGTGTTATAACAATCTGCAAAGAAGATGCTGAAAATTTAGGATTTGATGATAATCACGAGGTTCAGAAAAATAAATGTTTGGTTTAAAAGTTTTTTCTTGCCTTCCCTTTCTATTATATATTATTCTCGATTTTTAATGTCTTCTTAGAATCAAGATATATTCTTTTTCATTTGTAGGTAGGCTTCTGTGTTTGTGTTTTAATTTTTTCTATTTTCTCTAGTATATATGGGTAGAATGTGTTATAATAATCTCCAAAGAACAAGCTGGGAAATCGGTATTTGATGATAATCCCAAGGTTCAAAAATATAATTTTTTAGTTTGAAAGTTTTTTCTTGTCTTCCCTTTCTATTATGTTTTGTTCTCGAGTTTTAATGTCTTCTTAAAATTAAGATTTGTTCCTTTTCACTTGTAAGTATGCTTTTATGTTTGTGCTTTTATTTTTTCTATTTTCTCTGACATATATGGGTAGAATGTGTTATAACAATCTGCATAGAAGATGCTGGAAATTTGGGATTTGATGATAATCCCGAGGTTCAGAAATATAAAATTTTGGTTTAAAAGTTTTTGATGCCTTCCCTTTCTATTATGTTTTATTCTCGAGTTTTACTGTCTTCTTAGAATCAAGATATGTTCCTTTCCTCTTGTAAGTAGGATTCTGTGTTTGTGTTTTTATTTTTTCTGTTTTCTTTGGCAAATATGCGTAGAATATGTCATAACAATCTTCAAAGAAGATGCTGAAAATTTGGAATTTGATGATAATCCCCAGGTTCAAAAATATAAATTTTTGGCTTAAGAGTTTTTTCTTGCCTCCCCTTTCTATTATGTTTTGTTTTCGAGTTTTAATGTCTTCTTCGAATTAAGATTTATTCCTTTTCACTTGTAAGTAGGCTTCTGTGTTTGAGTTTTCATTTTTTTGTTTTTCTCCATGTATACATATGGGGTAGAATGTTTTATCATAATCTGCAAAGAAGATGCTATAAATTTGGAATTTGTTGATAATCCCCAGGTTCAGAAATAAAAATTTTAGGTTTAAAAGTTTTTTCTTGCCTTACCTTTTTATTATGTTTTATTCTCGAGTTTTAATATCTTCTTAGATTCAAAGATTTGTTCCTTTTCACTTGTAAGTAGCCTTCTGTGTTTGTGTTTTCATTTTTTCTGTTTTCTCTGGCATATATGGATAGAATGTGTTATAACAATCTGCAAAGAAGATCTGAAAATTTGGGATTTGATGATAATCTCGAGGTTCAAAAATATAAATTTTTGGTGTAAAAATTATTTCTTGCCTTTCTTTTCTATTATGTTTTATTCTCGAGTTTTAATGTCATCTTAAAATTAAGATTTGTTCCTTTTCACATGTAAGTACTTTTTTGTGCTTGTGTTTTCTTTTTTTTTCTGTTTTCTCCGACATAGGTGAGTACAATGTATTATAACAATCTGCAAAGAAGATGCTGAGAATTTGGGATTTGATGATAATTATCACGAGGTTCACAAATATAAATTTTTGACCTAAAATTTTTTTCTTGCCTTCCCTTTCTATTATGATTTATTCTCCAGTTTTAATTTCTTCTTAGAATAAAAATTTGATCCTTTCACTTGTAAGTAGGCTTCTGTGTTTGTGTTTTCATTTTTTCTATTTTTTGTGGCATATATGGGTAGAATGTGTTATAAAAATCTGCAAAGAAGATGCTGGTAATTTGGGATTTGATGATAGTCTCGAGGTTCAGAAATATAAATTTTGGATTAAGAGTTTTTTCTTACTTTTCCTTTCTATTATGTTTTGTTCTCGAGTTTTAATGTCTTCTTAGAATCAAGATTTATTCCTTTTAACTTGTAAGTAGGATTTTGTGTTTATGTATTCATTTTTTCTGTTTTCTCTGGCACATATGGGTAGAATATGTTGTATCAATCTGCAAAGAAGATACAAGGAATATGGGATTTGATGATAATCCCGAGGTTCAAAAACATAAATGTTTGGTTTTAAAGTTTTTCCCTGCCTTCCCATTCTATTATGTTTTGTTCTCGAGTTTTAATGTCTTGTTAAAATCAAAATTTGTTCCTTTTCACTTGTAAGTAGGCTTCTGTGTTTGTGTTTTCAGTTTTTCTATTTTCTCCTGCATATATGCGTAGAATGTGTTATAACAATCAGCAAAGTAGATGCTGAAAACTTGAGATTTGATGATTATCTCAAGGTTTAGAAAAATAAACTTTTGGTTTCAAAGTTTTTTCATGCCTTCCCTTTCTATTATGTTTTGTTTTCGAGTTTTAATATCTTCTTAGAATAACAATTTGTCCTTTTTCACTTGTATGTAGGCTTCAGTGTTTGTGTTTTTATTTTTTATGTTTTATCTTGCATATATGGGTAGAATGTGTTATAACAATCTGCAAAGAAGATGTTAGGAATTTGGATATTTTAATAATCATTAGAAATATAAAATTTTGGTTTAAAAGTTTTTTCTTGCCATACATATCTTTTATGTTTTATTCACGAGTTTTAATGTTTTCTTAGAATCAAGAATTGTTTCTTTTCACTTGTATGTAGGCTTCTGTGTTTGTGTTTTCATTTTTCTGTTTTCTCTGTCATATATGGGTAGAATGTGTTATAACAATCTGCAAAGAAGATGCTGAAAATTTGGGATTTGATGATAATCCCGAGGTTCAGAAATATAAATGTTTGGTTTGAATGTTTTTTCTTGCCTTCCCTTTCTATTATGTTTTGTTCTCGAGTTTTAATATCTTCTTCGAATCAAGATTTGTTCCTTTTCACTTGTAAAAACCTTTATAGTTATGTTGCTTAAATCATCTTTTTGTTTTTTCCGTCAAAAGATTGGCACTTTAATTGCTTAAATGCCATGATATGTACACTTGGAAATTTAGGTTGGTATTTTTGTTTAGGGTTCAAGCAAAGAAACATAGTGTTTTTTTCATTAAATGTTAAGTCTATGAGTAGTTGGACTTGTTTGTTATTGATGGGCCGACTACTTGGTAAACAAGATAGAATAGTTTGTTTTGCGTATGCCACTTGAACTTAAATCTATCTGGCCACTAGCACCAAGGATTAGCATTTGTGATTTTTTATTTAAAATAATTTGGAAATTGATGGAAAACGCTGGCTAGAAGCCAGATTTATCAACTTGGACAGCGTCTTGGTTATGTAAGCCAGGTGCACTTAAATTTGAAGGAAATCTAGTTGCGTGGATCACATATTTCAGGAATCTAGATCCTTTTGACTAACTAGCTTCGTGATTGCACCATATTTCAATATACTTGATTATTGAACTTATTCTTTTGTTAGGCTTGGTATGAATCCTAACCGCGGTCAGGCTATAAACCTTTTTGTGATCTCATTGCATTCTTAAGCAGGATAGCTTCCATCTTTATTAATTCTCCGGAGACATTAGTTGATCTATTTCATTTCTTATATGTAGAATTTTTCTGTCACGCCTTTCATATTTCTAACTTATCTTAGCCTTGATCATTCACCATGATCTGACAGTTGTCTCCTACTATACTCTTGTCATCTGTATATAGTAGGATTTGTAGTTGGTGAAATTCGGATGGTCACTCTTTTCCTTATATTGTACTTTAAATGCCACCAACCTTTTTTTATTAGAGTACGTTACAAGTGTTGATTATACTTCTTTTGAGACGAGATGTTCTATCGGAAATAACCTCTCTACCCCACAAAGATTGGGGGTAAGGCTTGCATAAATCCCACCTTCCCTAGACTCCACTCATGAATTTACACTGGGTAGTTTTGCTTTTGTTGTTGTTGTCATGAGTGTATTATTAGATTTTGAATCATTTACGTTTAAGTAGATTTACTTCTCCTTCTATACTTAGCTGAAAAGAATCTAGATGTGGAGATTGTTTCACCCTCTCTACCTGACTATCGTGTTTTGGTTTGGCCTTTTGTATCTTTCACTCGATATTGAATGCAAGGTTTTACCCAATTGCAATAAGCGATTATCTTTCTGCAGACTAGGTCATAAATATGTATATCCAAACAATAGCTCCTGCTTTTATGATAAGACAAGATCAGTCCTTTTGAGATCTATGGTTAAATAGGATAAAATGTTCTTTCTGTTGTACCTTTTTTAATTGTTGCTAGAGTTCCCTAATGAAACAAGTTGTATTTTCTTTCCTCAGATTGTTCCATTCTATTAAAAGCTCAAAAGGCTGGTTGGAGCGAGATCATCAAGGAGTTGTCACCCCTGGAAATATGGATCAAAATGTTATTCATGGTTTTGAACCTGCTGACCTTATAACGTGAACAGAGATCCATATGCTTTGATATGTTCTACTTCCCCCGACATCATGGAGATTCCAACTCAGAAACCTACACTAGGGGAACAAGAAAGTCAGATTGGAGAGGATGAGGATAATAATGGTGAAACTGATCATAACCACTTGGTGCTCTATGATCATGTTGTCGTTGCTGCTGCTGCTACTGCGGAGGTTAAACCTCTCCGTGCTCGAAAAAAGTCCTTACCAAATTATGCATCAAGGCATTTTCCAGATGGATGGGCATTCGCTGTGCAGTGTGCTAAATGTTTCAAATGGCGGTACATACATACAAAGGAGAAGTATGAAGAAATAAGGGAGCGCATATCAGAACAACCTTTCTATTGTGAAACAACTCGAGAGTGGGATTCTAATAAATCATGTGCCGATCCACCTGATCTCACTCAAGATGGAAGAAGACTGTGGGCAATAGATAAGCCTAATATTGCTCAGCCTCCTCCAGGGTGGGAGCGAATTAGAAGAATCAGAAAAGAAGGAGGCACCAAGTTTGTTGATGTGTATGTCTTGCATTTTTTTCACTACTCATTTTACTGATAATACCTAGAATAATTGTTGATGTTTTCCTTTCAAGCTAGGATCCTTGGCACTAATTTGCATAATAAATGTCGTGGTTCTTTAAATATATTCTTGTCATGATTTACAGGTATTATAATTCGCCATCTGAGATGAGACTTCGTTCCAAAATTGAAGTTTAGAAGTATGTTCATTTTATCAAGTTGAACCGGCTTTGCAGAATGTGTTTCTTTTCCTAATGCTTTCTTGGATTTGTCTAAATTGTGTGCAGAGATAATAGGGAATATGTATTTCATTTGTCTTTCTGTTGTGGTGTCTCGTAATGGTTTTTCTTTGTAGGTTTTTGGAGAAACATCCAGAGTATAAGGCACAAGGTGTAGACCTGAAAAAGTTTTCATTTGAGATCCCAAGACCGCTACAGGAAGAATATGTTAAGAAGCGTCGTCCAACACGTTCACATGATGGAACTTCACATAATATTGATGGTGCTTATAATGGTATGGATGTGTATTCAACATGCTTGAGCTTCTTGTTAGAATTTCCACCTACAACCGACTCAAAATTTGTACTCATCACTGAAAAAAGCATGTCTATTATTGTGACAGTTAATCCCATCTCATGGGCTCCTCCGAATGGGAATACAAGTTTTCTTGGTGGACAAGTGAAATTTGCACCTTTTTTTGTGGACCCGCTACATGTACCAGATGGTACCTCATCGAAGAAACCTAGACTGATGGGTGAGAGTGATATAGTTATCAAGTGAATGTCTGACGACTTTCATCTTCTTTGTTGTCCTGAGGTTTATGGCTTTGGTTGCTTTAGTCTTAGTGTAGGAGTTATGAGCATAATATAGATGCTCTAAAAACATATTTTATGTGTTTAAGTTTAGCTGAAAATGTTGTCCAAAGATAGAAATAATATTTTTTCGGGTCAAATATAATATCTTTTAAATGGTATTGCTGGAAATCTGATAATAATCATGTCTCTGTTTGCACCACCTGCATCCATTTTGTGTTTTTCATACTCAATAACCCTGGACATAGCTTTCTCCCCTTTTTATTTTTGATGTTTAAACTTTCACCTGCGTATTTTTTGATAAAAGCGTACCCACACCGGACACTTCACACCAAGCAAATACACGCATGTTATGTATTTGAATATAGACCTCTTTCACTTAACCCTCACCAATAAGGTGAAAGCTTAGGTAGCCAATCAACTAAGCTACTAATATTTTCCTGTCCATATCATTTGAGTAGAAACAAAGAAAAAGAAAAGCAAAAATAACAATTTTGGTTCTTGCATTTTACATATTATTATTATTATAACTTTATTAGTATAACATTAGTCCCTAAATTATTCAACTAAATAGCGAATCTTTGCCTTTTCGGTTCTAATGGATCCCGTGTGGATTCATCCTCTATATCCATCTTTACAAACTTAAGAAAATCTGTAGTAAATCTACAAATTTCATTACACTAACACAACTAGGTATAGTTTGATTGGTTGTGGCCAGGTCCAGACGCAAAGATTTCCCTACTACTGATGCAAGAAAAAATAATGACTCCTTAAAAAAGTACATACAAATTCCGTTACCCTAACACAACTAGGCATAGTTTGATTGGTAACTCTGGCCACGCAAAGATTTCCCTACTTCTGATGCAAAAAAAACAACGACTCCTTAAAAAAGTATATAGGTAACAGATTTGAAAATGAAATTCATGCCGAAATTTTAGTAGTCTCTTCCTCAATCTTGAACCTGAAATCATAAATCAGTGATTGCATTTGGTATGAGATTCCATCCTTCGCTTTGATATATTATTCTCCTTTGGACGATAAAATTTACAAAATCTTCCATTAATGTGAGTCGCATATTTACATATATGGTTCTGAAGAATTCAATTTGTACTTACCTTTAATACAACATTGTGCTGGAATTATCTTTCTGAGTTCCTCCAATTCTAGCAAGCCATAATAGAATTTTCATATCATTAATTGTGTGTTGGAGAGTTTCTGTCTTGTCCATACGAGCAACTTTTGCTTCTATCAACTATTTAACACTACACTATTGATGAATGTTATTGATTTCATTGGGATGTTCTTGATCGTAGTCTTACCGTGAATGACTTCATTCAAAGTCGCATTCTTCATTGTGTTGGCATAACTTGTGGAAGTGTTGGGAACTGTATTTGGATTTGTAATAGGGTTTTAGTTTTGAGGGATTCAAATTTGTGAACTGACTCAATGATAAAGTAGCAAGGGCAAGACCAACCACTGTGATAGGCTAGCAGCCACGTTAGCTAGGATTTACACAATTAGGGTTTGCATGGGAGAGAAGGTTGCGTTCACGATTCATTATTGAGTGATTTTACTTCTTTTACTTTCTTCTATAATTTCAAGGATTTCTTTTTCAATATGAGCAATTTCAAAGGGTACTTCAACAACGGGTGCTAAAGCAGTAGGTTGAGTTTTATTGAACTTTAACTTCAATTTTTTCCTTATTAATAATTTCCTTTATTTTCCTTATTGGTAATTTCCTTTGATGTCCATGGAGTTACTTATAAAGTGGGTGTTTGGCTATGAAAAGACATCACTTTATTTCAAATTGTTGCAAGAAATATTAGAATTTGAATCTACATTTTTATATATATGGTTTATAAACCCCCTCCCCCCACCCTCAATTTCTAAAAACTAGAAATATCACCTAACTTGACTAATTTACCTGAAATATACAATGAAATTGTTCTAAAAGAGTAATATCTCAAAATAGATAGTCACATAATATCATAGATTAGATCTCATATATGAGCTAGTAGCTACTACACACAATTATAAATAATTTTTCACTTTATTTGAAATGTACTTTTCCTAAAAAACATAAAATATGATTTATAACATGAAATATAATTTAAATGGGATTATTTTTATCTAAAAAAAATTAGGGTAAATTTTTTTAAAAAATATAGTGAATGTGAAAACAAGGGTTTTGGTGTTCACAATTAATCCAAATACAATTTCAAGTTATATTTGAAATTTTCATGGCCAAATGATGATTTTCAAATAAATTAATTTTTTTTTTGAAAAACAATAATAAAATTTCATGGCCTAACGAGTTCTAAGTATTTGATCATTTCTCTTCGACATTTGTATTTTTTTTTATTACACAAATAAATACCTAAAGAGTAAAGAAGAAAAAACCAATAAATACGAATTCCCCAAGAAAACAATTTTTCTGGTTCTGAACGACGAGGACTAAAGAGTGGTGCAAAGGTCACACTATTTGTTAGCCTCATCACATTTATTTTTGTCTACTAAAAAAAAGTGCATAAATTTGATCTTGTCCCTACTCACATCCAATTCAGCAACCCCTTCTTCACTTTTTCAAACTCATCTCTCGCCGCTTTGCTTCCTACTCCATCTATTTCATTTTACTTGATGCGTATATTAAATATAAATATTTTATTTTGCTTGTTTATTTAATCAAATCACAATTTTTTTTCATATTACCCTTAATATTAAATAACTATATAATTTAGTAGTGGTCAAATTTAGAATTTCAAGGCATCGATCATAAATAAGGTTAGTTTAGTAAAATACACCTCTAATTAAAACTTTCTTAAGGAGTGTGCCAGATCATTAGGGACAAAATAACATGAAACAAATAGAATATTTTCTACTAATTTTGTAATTACATAATACCCCAATTATTTTATACCCATTTTCCAATTTTGAGATTAAATAATACTATCACATATGATTTATAAAAATGTAAGTCATCTCTAACTTATAAAGTTGTACATTAACAACTAATGTGAATTTTGTTTTTATTAAAAATGAATCACATGAATTTTGGAAAGACGTTGTGATGAATACAAGAATTTGTAATGTCAATAATAACTAATTTAAAATTAAAGCTATTGGATTTTGAAAAAAGTTGATACTTAATTAATACCTCCCTAAAAGATAATTATAACTAATCATATAAATATTTAATGAAGCGTGATGAATACCGGGATTTATGTAGTGCTGATCAAAGTAATTTGAAATTGAGATATAGTCAATTGCTGGACTAAAAATATCCAAAAAAAATAAATCCGTATGATGTTTGGCCATATAATTTGGGAATATGATTTTAAATTAGCATTTGTTAGTCAAATATGCACTAAATTAAAACTTTAACTTCAAATCATGAAGTCAAATTTCAAATTTTCCAAAAAAAGTAGGATTTGGAATTTCAAATTGTGATTTAAATTTTAAATAGGGAAAAAGCTCAAATATGTCATCGAACTATTAGAAATGACTCATCTATGTCATTCGTTAAAAGTTTGAATTATCTATGCCACTACCATTATAGAAAATGTTCATTTGTGCCAATACTTTTTAATGGTGGTTTTGCAAAACCATTATTGTCACGTAGCCTCTTATCAGAAGTCCACATCACCAAATCCAAATCAACCAATATTACTTAAAATTAAAATTAAAAGTTGAACTCATTAAAATAAAACTGGACCCACACCCTACCTAATTAATGGGTCATATTTTTATTTTAATGAGTTCAAATTTATTTTAACGGTGTGGGTCGAATTTTATTTTAATGGGTTAAATTTTTAATTTTTATTTTAAGTAATATTGGCTGATTTAGATTTGGTGACGTGGACTTCTAATAAAAGGTCATGTGAAAAATATGGTTTTGCAAAACCACCTTTAAAAGATAATGACACAAATGAACCTTTTTTATAACGGCAGTGACATAGATGAGTCAAGTGTTTAGCAGTGACATAAATGAGCCAAACTTTTAACGAATAACATAGATGAGTCATTTTTAATAGATCGATGACATATTTGAGCCTTTTCCCTTTTAAATATAACACTTGATGCATAAGTTTATATTTTACAAAAGAAGATCCATAATTATAAATTTTATATTTTAAAAAAAAGACTCATGCTCGACGTGAACAGATTGTCCATACCATGTTGAAGAATTTTATCAAAATATAATTAGTTTATCATATCTTTCAATAGTTAGTTACTACTATTGTTCATTTATTGGACGAGTGAATCTTTGTAAAATTATATGTATTTAAAAATTTATAATAACATGTAATTGTAAATATTTATTTATAAAAGAAACATGTATATATGTGATTTATTAATTCGGCGCCCTAGGATATTTCGATATCTTATTTATAAACTATAATTTTTTAATTAATAATATTGTGTAAGAGTTGGGGAGTTCACATAGTTTTCATAAATTATAGAAGTTTCATGCTTAAAGAAAAAAAATACAATTTAAGAAATTTAAATTACATGTTCAAAAAAAAAATTACCATCAAATAAACATGATTTCAAATCAATCCAACGACCATAAAAGTTAAAAACATCAGGGGGCAAAAGTGTAACTTATATTTATTTCAATTTTTTCTTCTCGGGATTACAAAAATATTGTTACAATACAACTACAAATACCACTAAAACAAAATTTAGTTGTTACTTCTTCTTTGTCTGAGTTGATTTCTCACTTTTCAAAGAGAACTAAGACTGACATATATATTTTATATCAAAGGCAGAGAGAGCTTGGGCGGATTTCACTAGAGACAGTTAAACATCTCACAAGTGTCATGAACTCCACACCAAAGAAAACTTCTTCAACTCTTTTGCATAGTCTTTTCCCAACCAAAGCAAAGGTAAGATATCCCCTTCGCTCACTCCTTCACTTGTTGATATTGAAACTAACTGGAGTTCTCATTTTCTCAACAGATTGATCTTCGATGAAGCTAATACCATTGCGCAAGTGAATACAAACCACATGTTTGTTCCCGTATCAACCACATTCCTGTAGATTTGTAGTAGAGAGTTGTAAGAAAATTAAAGAACCTCATTGAAGCTTTAATAATGATATCTGTCTGGAATTATCTCTATATATTGCTTTACACTCAGTGTGCATATGTTTTTTGTGTGTTATATTTTCACTTTGTTGTGAAGTTGATCTTTTGACACCTTCAGATATTGAGATTAGGGATCTTGTTCTTGTCTATGTATAATGGGGTTAATTTGAAAAAGATTGGCAATTAATTTACAACATTTTCTCCTCTCTGCAAACAAAAAAAAATTGACACTTGATGATTGTAGGCTTCTGTGTTTGTGTTTTTATTTTTTCTGTTTTCTCTGGCATATATGGGTAGAATGAATTATAACAATGTGCAAAATAGATGCTGAAAATTTGGGATTTGATGATAATCTTGAGGTTCAAAAATATAAATTTTTGGTTTAAAAGATTTTTCTTGCCTTCCTTTTCTATTATGTTTTGTTCTTGAGTTTTAATGTCTTCTTAGAATCAAGATTTATTCCTTTTCGCATGTAAGTAGGCTTCTGTGTTTGTGTTTTCAGTTATTTTATTTTCTCTCTGGCATATATGGGTAGAATGTGTTATAACAGTCTGCAAAGAAGATGCGGAGAATTTGGGATTTGATGATAATCCTGAGGTTTAGATTTATAAAAAAAATTATTAAGAGTTTTTGTTGCCTTTCCTTTCTATTATGTTTTGTTCTCGAGTTTAATTGTCTTCTTAGAATCAAGATTTATTTCTTTTCACTTGTAAGTAGGCTTCTGTGTTTGTGTTTTCATTTTTTATGTTTTCTCTGGCATATATGGGCAGAATGTATTATAACAATCTGCAAAGAAGATACTGGAAATTTGGATTTGATGATAATTTCGAGGTTCATAAATATAATTTTTTGGTTTAAAAGTTTTTTCTTGCCTTTGCTTTCTGTTATGTTTTGTTCTCGAGTTTTAATGTCTTCTTAGAACCAAGATTTGTTCTTTTTCACTTGTTAGTAGGCTTCTATGTTTTTATTTTTTCTATTTTCTTTGGCATATATGAGTAGAATGTGTTATAACAATTTGCAAAGAATATCCTGTAAATTTGGGATTTGATGATAATCCTAAGATTCAGAAATACAAATTTTTGGTTTAAAGTTTTTTCTTGCCTTCCCTTTCTATTATGTTTTGTTCTCGAGTTTTAATATCTTCTTAGAATCAAGATTTGTTCCTTTTCACTTGTAAGTAGGCTTCTGTGTTTGTGTTTTTATTTTTTCTGTTTTCTCCAGCATATATGAGTACAATGTGTTAAAACAATCCCAAAGAAGATGCTGGAAATTTGAGATTTGATGATGTTTCCGAGGTCCAGAAAAATAAATTTTTGGTTTGAAACTTTTTTCTTGCCTTCCCTTTCTATTATGTTTTGTTCTCGAATTTTAATGTCTTCTTCGAATCAGGATTTGTTCCTTTCACTTTTAAAAAACTTTATAATTATGCAACTTGAATCATCTTTTTGTTTTTTCTCTCAAAAGATTGGAACTTTAATTGCTTAAATGCTAGGATATGTACAGTGGGAAATTTAGGTTGGTATTTTTTTGGTTAGAGTTTAAGTAAAAAAAGAGAGTGTTTTTTTCATTAAATGTTAAGTCTATGAGTAGTTGGACTTGTTTGTTCTTGATGGACCGACTACTTGGTAAACTCAGATTGGCAAGTAAACAAGATAGAATAGTTTTCAACTTGGAGAGCGTCTTGGTTACGTAAGCCAGGTGCACTTAAATTTGAAGTAAATCTAGTTGCGTGGATCACATATTTCAGGAATTTGGATCCGTTTGACTAACTAGCTTGGTGCTTGCACCATATTTCAGTATACTTGATTATTGGACTTATTCTTTTGTTAGGCTTGAAGCATTATATATTTCAAGACTTGTTTCTTTTCACTTGTAAAAAGGCTTTTGTGTTTGTGTTTGTGTTTTTTCTGTTTTCTCTGACATATATGAGTGTTATAACAATCTAAAAAGAAGATACTAAGAATTAGGGACATGATGATAATTTCGAGGTTGAGAGTTATAAATTTTAGGTATAAATATTTTTTTTTGCCTTCCCTTTCTATTATGTTTTGTTCTCGAGTTTTAATATCTTCTTAGAATCAAGATTTGTCCATTTTCACTTGTAAGTAGGATTATGTATTTGTGTTTTCATTTTTTTTTCTCCGACGTATGTGGGTAGAATGTGTTATAACATTGTGCAAAGAAGATGCTGGAATTAGGGATTAGATCATAATTCCGTGGATCAAAAAAATAAATTTTTGGTTTAAAAGTTTTTTCTTGCCTTCCATTTCTATTATATTTTGTTCTCGAATTTTAATGTCTTCTTAGGATTAAGATTTGATCTTTTTCACTTGTAAGTAGGCTTCTATGTTTGTGTTTTCATTTTTTCTGTTTTCTTTGGCATATATGGGTAGAATGTGTCATAACAATCTGCAAAGAAGATGCTGGAAATTTGTGATTTGATGATAATCCTAAGGTTCAAAAATATAAATTTTTTGTTTAATTTTTTTTTCTTGCCTTCCCTTTCTATTATGTTTAATTTTGGAGTTTTAATATCTTCTTAGAATCAAGATTTGTTCCATTTCACTTGTAAGTATGTTTTTGTGCTTGTGTTTTCATTTATTTTGTTCTCTCCAACATATATGGGTAGAATGTGTTATAACAATCTGTTAAAAAGATGCTAAAAAATTGGAATTTGATGATAATCTCGAGGTTTAGAAATATAAATTTTTGGATTAAGAGTTTTTGTTGTCTTTCCTTTCTATTATGTTTTGTTCTTGAGTTTAATTATCTTCCTAGAATGAAGATTTATTCCTTTTCACTTGTAAGTAGACTTCTGTGTTTGTGCTTTCATTTTTTATGTTTTCTCCGGCATATATGAGTACAATGTGTTACAACAATCAGCAAAGAAGATGCTGGGAATTTGAGATTTTTGGATAATCCCGAGGTTCATAAATATAAATTTTCTGCTTAAAATTTTTTTCTTGCCTTCTCTTTCTATTATGTTTTGTTCTTGAGTTTTAATGTCTTCTTAGAATCAAGATTTGTTCTTTTTCACTTGTAAGTAGGCTTCTGTGTTTGTGTTTTCATTTTTTCTATTTTCTCTCTGGTATATATGGGTAGAATGTGTTATAACAATCTGCAAAGAAGATTCTGAAAATTCAGAATTTGATGATAATCCCGAGGTTCAAAAATATAAACTTTTGGTTTGAAAGTTTTTTCTTGCCATCCGTTTCTATTATGTTTTTCTCAATTTTTAATGTCTTCTAAGAATCAAGATTTATTCCTTTTCACTTGTAAGTAGGCTTCTGTGTTTCTGTTTTTATTTTTTCTGTTTTCTCTGACATATATGGGTAGAATGTGTTGTAAGAATCTGCATAGAAGATGCTGAGAATTTGAAATTTGATGATAACCCCGTGTTCAGAAATATAGATTTTTGGTTTGAAACTTTTTTCTTGCCTTCTCTTTCTATTATGTTTTGTTCTCGAGTTTTAATGTCTTCTTATAATCAAGATTTATTTCTTTTTAACTTGTCAGTAGGTATCTGTATTTGTCTTTTCATTTTTTTTTGTTTTTCACATAGATGGGTAGAATGTGTTATAATAATCTTCAAAGAAGATACTAGGAGTTTGGGATATTATGATAATCCCGAGGTTCAGAAATATAATTTTTTTGTTTATGAGTTTTTTCTTGCCTTCCCTATCTATTATGTTATGTTCTCGAGTTTTAATATTTTCTTAGAATTAAGATTTGTTCCTTTTCACTTGTAAGTAGGCTTATGTGTTTGTATTTTCATTTTTTCTGTTTTTTTTGGCATATATGGGTAGAATATGTTATAACATTCTGCAAAGAAGATGCTGAGAATTTTGGATTTGATGATAATCCTGAGGTTCAGAAATATAAATTTTTCGTTTAAATATTTTTTCTTGCCTTCTTTTCTATTATGTTTTGTTCTCGAGTTTTAATGTCTTCTTCGAATCAAGATTTGTTCCTTTTCACTTGTAAAAGACTTTATAGTTACGCTGCTTAAATCATCTTTTTGTCTTGTCTCTCAAAAGATTGGTACATTAACTGCTTAAATGCCAGGATATGTACATTGGGAAATTTAGAGTATTGTTTTTATTGAATGTTAAGCCTACAATTAGTTGGACTTGTTTGTTCTTGATGGGACGACTACTTGGTAAACTCTGATTGAAAAGTAAACAAGATAGAATAGTTTGTTTAGCCTATGCCACTTGAACTAAAATCTATCTGCCACTAGCATTAAGAATAAGTATTTGTGATTTTTTTATTTAAAATAATAGGGAAATTGATGGAAAACGATGGCCAGAAGCCAGATTTATCAACTTGGAGAGCGTCTTGGTTACGTAAGCCAAGTGCACTTAGATTTGAAGTAAATCTAGTTGCGTGAATAGCATATTTTAGGAATCTAGATCCGTTTGACTAACTAGCTTGGTGCTTGCACCATATTTCAATATACTTGATTATTGAACTTACTCTTTTGTTAGGCTTTGTATGAATACTAACCATGGTCAGGCTATAAACCTTTTTGTGATCATGTTGCATTCTTAAGGAGGATGGCTTTCATCTTTATTAATTCTCCAGAGACATTAGTTGATCTATTTCATTTCTTATATGTAGAATTTTTCTGTCATGCCTTTCATCTTTCCTAACTGATCTTAGCCTTAATCCTTCACCATGATGTGACAGTTATCTTCTACTATGCTCTTGTTATCTGTAGATGGTAGGATTTGTAGTTGGTGAAGTTTGGATGGTAACTCTTTTCCTTATATTTTACTTTTAAATGGAACCAACCTTTTTTATTAGGGTATGTTACGAGTGTTGATTACGCTTCTTTGGAGACGAGGTTCTATAAACAACGTCTCTACCCCATATAGGTAAGGGATAAGGCTTGCATAAATCTCACCTTCTCCAGACTTCATTTGTAGATTTACACTGATTTTTTTTTTTGCTTTAGTTGTTGTTTTCATGAGTGTATTATTAGGTTTTGAATCATTTACGTTTAAGTAGATTTACTTCTCCTTCTACACTAGCCGAAAAGAATCTAGATGTGGAGATTTTTTCACCGTCTCTACCTGACTATCTTGTTTTGGTTTGACCTTCTGTATCTTTCACTTGATATTGAATGCAAGGTTTTCCCCAATTGCAATAAGCAGTTATCTTTCTGCAGACCAGATCATAAATATGTATATCCAAACAATAGGTCCTGCTTTTATGATAAGCACAGATCAGCCCTTTTGAGATCTATGGTTAAATAGGATAAACATGTTCTTTCTATTGTACCTTTTAAAACTAATGCTATAGTTCCCTAATGAGACAAGTTGTATTTTCTTTCCTCAGATTGTTCCATTCTATTAAGAGCTCAGCAGGCTAGTTGGAGCGACATCATCAAGGTGTTGTCACCCCTGGAAATATGGACCAAAATGTTATTCATGGTTCTGAACCTGCTGACCTTAATAACGTGAACAGAGATCCATATGCTTTGCTAGTTTCTACTTCCCTCGACATCATGGAGACTCCAACTCAGAAACCTACAGTAGGGGAACAAGAAAGTCAAATTGGAGACGATGAGGATAATAATGGTAAAAATGCTCATAACCAGTTGGTGCTTTATGATCATGTTGTCGTTGCTACTGCTGCTACTACTACTGCTGAGGTTAAACCTCTCCGTGCTCGAAAAAAGTCCTTACCAAATTATGCATCTAGAGATTTTCCAGATGGATGGGCATTTACTGTGCAGTGTGCTAAATGTTTCAAATGGAGGTACATACATACAAAAGAGAAGTATGAAGAAATAAGGGAGCACATATCGGAAAAGCCCTTCTATTGTGAAACAACTCGTGAGTGGGATTCTAATAAATCATGTGCCGATCCACCTGACCTCACTCAAGATGGAAGAAGACTGTGGGCAATGGATAAGCCTAATATTGCTCAGCCTCCTCCCGGGTGGGAGCGAATTATAAGAATCAGAAAAGAAGGAGGCACCAAGTTTGCTGATGTGTATGTCTCTCATTTTTTTCACTACTCATTTTATTGAATAATACCTAGAACAATTGTTGATGTTTTCCTTTCAAGCTAGGATCCTTGGCAATAATGTGCATAATAAATGTTGTGGTTCTTTAAATATCTTGTTGTCATGATTTACAGGTACTATGATACGCCATCTGGGATGAGACTTCGTTCCAAAATTGAAGTTGAAAAGTATGTTCATTTTATCAAGTTGAACCGGTTTTGCAGAACGTGTTTATTTTCCTAATGCTTTCTTGGATTTGTCTAAATTATTTGCAGAGATAATAGGAAATATGTATTTCATTTGTCTTTCTGTTGTGGTGTCTTGTGATGGTCTTTCTTCGTAGGTTTTTGGAGAAACATCCAGAGTATAAGGCACAAGGTGTAGACCTGAAAAAGTTTTCATTTGAGACCCCAAAACCACTACAGGAAGAATATGTTAAGAAGCGTTGTCCAACACGTTCACATGATGGAACTTCACATGATATTAATGGTGCTTATAATGGTAATGGATGTGTATTCAACATGCTTGAGCTTCTTGTTAGGATTTTCACCTACAATCGGCTCAACATTTGTACTCATCATTGACAAAAGCATGTCTTTTATTGTGACAGTTAATCCCATCTCATGGGCTCCTCCGGATGGGAATACAGATTTTCTTGGTGGACAAGTGCAATTTGCACCTTTTGTTGTGGACCCACTACATGTACCAGATGGTACCTCATCGAAGAAACCTAGACTGATGGGTGAGAGTGATGCAGTTATCAAGTGAATGTTTGACGACTTTCATCTTCTTTGTTGTCCTGAGGTTTATGGTTTTGGTTGCTTTAGTCTTAGTGTAGGAGTTATGAGCAGAATATAGATACTCTAAATCATATTTTTTGTGTTTAAGTTTAGCTGAAAATGTTGTCCAAAGATAGAAATAATGTTTTTTTGGGTCAAATATAGTATCTTTTTAATGGTATTGCTGGAAATATAATAATAATCATGTCTCTGTTTGCACCACCTGCATCCACGGTGTGATTTTCATACTCAATATCCCTTGACATAACTTTTTCCCCTTTTTAGTTTTGTTTTTTAAATTTGCACCGGTGTATTTTTTGGTAAAAGCATACCTGCACTGGACATTCACACCAAGGAAATACATGCATGTCATGTATTTGAATATAGTCTTCTTTCACTTAACTTTCATCAATAAGGTAAAAATTTAGGTAGTTAATCAACTGAGCTACTAATTATTTTCCTGTCCATATCATTTGAGTAAAAACAAAGAAAAAGAAAAGTAAAAATAATAATTTTGGTTCTTGCATTGTACATGTTATTATTACTTTATTAGTATAATATTAGTCCCTAAATTATTCAACTAAATGCTTTTCATCTTCAATTAAACCAACTTGCTATTGTAAAATTATTATTAGCTGAATATAATGGAGTTGAAAGGTAAGTAATTCTAGTGGTAGAGAAATGAATTGTTATTAAAAGCTGATACTTCGTATGAAACAAAACTTATTTTGTTCCTATTTCATAAGGTATGTCATTTCTGAATTTTGCATCTCTGATTTATCTTTTGCCTTTTGTTACTGTCTTCTTTATTTAATCCGGAGATAATACCTTAGATAGTCACTCAACTAAGGTAGTTCTCTTAAAAAATTCACTCAACTTTGTTTTATAACCCAAAAATCACTCAACTATTAAGTATCATTCTTAATTAGGTGAGTAAATAAGTTCTACTCCGTATAATTATCACTCTTAATTAGTTGATTAAGTTCCTTTAATTTAACTTGCACAAACAACAGAGGGGAGCGTGTCATCTCTTTACGTAATGGACACAAAAGTAGGTCAGCTGCATGGTTTTAAAATTTGGCATACATAATGGAAATTCAGAGTTTTCGTCTCTGATTTATATTTTTCCATGTGAGGTTCGAAAATATTGAATGTTCATGTGCTCATTATAAGTCCATAACAAAGGGGTCATATTTCCTCAACTGATGAGATAACAGGAATAAAGATATTTTAACTGAAACTAGATATGTATCACGACCCAAAAACAGGGATCATGCTGGCAACTACCCTAATAAGCCAACCCTTCCACCCAAACATAATTTGAATAAATGTGAAAAGTAAGATAATTAGAGACACAAACAACCAATCATCCGATTTCATAAATATAAAGCAAGTTTATAATACATAACTATCCCACGACTCAGTGTCACATGTACAAGAACGTTCTAATGTAAAGTAGAGTCAAAATTGATGTACAAAGTTCTCCGATAAGTAATAAGGACAGAAAGTAAGGATAGAAGAAACTGAGTCAAGTTTCCAAATGTAAGGAGCTTATCGCAATTTTGAATCAAATACCACTCCCAAGATCTAGAACTGCATTGGAGACTAGTACCCGTGGAACTGTACCAGAAAATACAGAAAGAATAAGGTGAGTACAAACCACTAGTGCTATGTAGGCATCAAAGGCCGACCGAGCTTAAGTAATTACTATATTGCATAAAGAATGTTAAAGTAACTTTGCACGCAAAAAAGTCCCAGTAGTTCAAATATCATAATAATAATAATAATAATAATAATAATAATAATAATAATAATAATAATAATAATAATAATGAGAAACACACAACAAATAGAAACATGATATGCTATGCAATGACCAATGATCCTACCAATATACACCCCTCCATAGTAGAATGCTTTGATGTGGGACCCATTAAAGACTTGTGAGGTTCATATACCAGGCCAACATCTTACCTCTGACTCATGTACCTGTCCGGCATCTTACCTCAGACCCATCCAACATCTTACCTCAGACTCAACAATAAAATGAGAGTACATTTTCTTTCAAAAATAGTGGTTCCAATAGTACCAAATATGTTATTGTACTAGTGATACATGCAAACACAAAAAAGACACTTAGCATAGGAGTAGATCTCCACCAAATAAAGAACAAGAACACCTTTAATGAAAACACATTATAAAGCGTCTACAGACACTTATTTAAACCTTCTTAAACTTCAAAGAGTCGACTGACTCTTAGTTGTTTCCGCCGCGGATGCGGGAGGCCATCCTAACTATAAGGTCCTCCCTTTCTCGGATGAGTCATGAAATGAATGAATATGCATGATCACAATAATAAAATAAAATTTGAATGCATCGGATATAAATACAATGCATTCCTCAACTGATAAACACAGTCTTCAAGCCTCAAAATTAATGAATTTCTCAATCTTGTCCGTTGGTCACACTTTTTCTGTTTAACTCATTTACTTTTCATATCATTAACATCATGGCATTCAATCGCTTATATAGGTAATGATGTATGAAACAACAAATAACACAACGTACGATCCAATATTTTCATGTCTCAAGACATTTATTGGCTTAAATTCCAATTTGGGTGTCACATTATTAAAATTATCACAACAATTACTTCATGTTGCCTCCCAACAACACATAAAGGTGTATATGATCGTCAAATAATAAAGTAATTGCATGCAATAAGATGTAGAACACACGGGGACTTATGATTAACCATTTATTACACTTAACTAGTTTTATTTATTTATTCAAGCTATAAAATCTCAAGATTTATAGTTCTGATTAAACTAAACTAAAAATAAAAAGAAATTAAGTAATGAAAAATTTATCAAATAAAGAACAGTTTTTATGTAATCAACGAAATAAAATCAATCAAAGGCTATACCGCTTGCGTAATCCCATCATATCTAAATACAATTTTAAACTAATTTAAGATATCTATTGAATTGCTAATTCACAAGGTTGATTTATGGTCATGATCTCTCGTGTTGGGTGTTTGCCCTGATTTTCTAACCATAATTGGTTTTTTCTTTTTCGAAAAGGAAAACACAATTCTTTCATAATTGGCTAGTCCTTTTTCTTGTAGGAAAATGTTTATGACTCTATAAGTAGAGGTTCATTCCTCCTAACTTGGTAGCATCCACAATATAGTTATAAGGGCTTTGAGAGTTTTGTTTAGGGGAAAATTTGTGAGACACAAGTATTGCGGTGTTGCTTGTGTGAATCTCATATTTATTCTGATTTAATTTTGTGAGGTTACTTCTCTCGATATTTTATACTCTCTTTTATATAGTGGATTTCTCATCTCCTTTTGTGGATGTAGGTCGATTGACTGAACCGCATTAAATTATTCTGTCTCTTATGGTATATTTCTCGTTTGTCTTCTTACTTGGCATCTCTTGAGGTTTTCTTTGTTAGCTTCCGCATGACACCTAGTTATTTTAGTCCCAACAAGTGGTATCAGAGCGAGGTTAAAAATGGGTGTTCATCTTAGCAGGTTCAATTCTAGCCGCAACCTATTTGACGGCAATGAAGAATTTTGTTATAAAAATATTATCAGAGTCTTACTCCGTGTAGAGACAAAGATTTAATGAAGGAGATTTGGAGATGGAGATTCAATCTATTGAATATTATGTGAAGAAAGTGGAGCAAATTTATTTTGTCAGAAATTCAGGCCAAGGAGGGGAATTGTTGGGTGTTTACCTTGATTTTCTAACCATAATTGGTTTTTCCTTTTTCGAAAAGGAAAGCACAATTCTTCTATAATTGACTATTTTTTTTTTCTTGTAGAAAAAGTTTTATGACTCTATAAATAGAGGCTCATTCCGCCTAACTTGGTAGCATCCACAATGTAGTCATAGGGGCTTTGAGAGTTTTGTTTAGGTGGAGAATTTGTGAGACACAAGTGTTGCACTGTCACTTGTGTGAACCTCATTTTATTCTGAGTGAATTTTGTGAGTTTGCTTGTCTCGATATTTTGTACTCTCTTTTATGTAGTGCATTGCTTATTTCATTTTGTGGATATAGGTCGATTGACCGAATCACGTTAAATTATTATGTTTCTTATGGTATATTTCTCGTTTGTCTTCTTACTTAACATCTCTCGAGGTTTTCTTTGTTAGCTTTCGCATGACACCTGATTATTTCGGTCCCAACACGAGCCTCTAACTGTCTACCCAAATTAGCCTCGTAACTATATGTTGAGTGGGGATAATCAACTAATCTGAATACATTTATATATGTTCATGTATTTTAGTCAAGTAGGGAGAAACTAGGTAAGTCTCCTTCCTAGCCGATAATCCGTCTGCATGCGCATCCTAACAAGCATCATCTATCATTCCAAAGTCAGCTGCATGCACCTCCTATATGCCAGTTGTTGAATTATCTCGTCTTATAATTAGGCAGATCCTCTCGCTAGATATCAACTAAGAAAAAAGAGATTTCCTCTCATTTCTTTAAAAGCTTACGCGATGAGGAATCTCCATCAGGGTGGTTTTCTTATTTAGAGTCATTTCTCACCTTTTTCTTCCTATTTTCTAATTTTGTAATTACATAAGACCACTTATTTTCTACTCAGCTTCCAATTTTGAAATTAAATACTACTACCACGTACAATATATAAAAATATAATCCATCTCCAACATGTAGAGTTGTATATTAGCAACTAATATAAGAAGAAAATTTCATTAGAATGAATCACACGGATTTTGGAAAGACGTGTGATGAATACAAGATTCATAATGCCAATAATTACAAATTATGAATTAAAGCAATTGGATTTAAAATGATTGATAATGAATTAATGCATGTGGAAAAGCTAATTATAACCAATTATATAAATATTTAATACAGTGTGATAAATACCGAAATTTATATAATGCCGATCATAATTAATTTAAAATTGAGATGTAGTCAATTGTTGGACAAAAAAAAAATCAAACAAATCCACTCTAAGCTTGGGAGCATAATTTCAAATCAGCGTTTGTTTACGAAATATCCACAATTTATTTTATAGTTTGTTTGATAACAACCATGTTAGAGCTAAAAAACTCATATACAAATAATAACATGCGAGAGTTATTTCAAGACTAATATATGCACTTATAAGTTTTTTTTGTCTTAAAACATATATACTCAAAGATGCAGAAATCACATTTTCCTAATGAATTATTTTTCTGACTTCATTAACCAGCCCCCATTATTTTGAGAATTAAATATCAATTCAATTTCATGAAATAGTTCTCCCTCCGTTCCAATTTATGTGAGTTAGTTTGACTTGGCACGGAGTTTAAGAAAGAAAGAAAGGCTTCTAAACTTTATGGTCTAAATTAAATCACAAATGTTTGTGTGACTATAAATCATTTCATTAAAGGTAAATAAACACTTTAAAGTTAAATTGCTAATATAGAAATGTGCCACTCTTTTTAGGACTGACTAAAAATGAAAGTGAGTCATATAATTGGGACAGAGGGAGTATCACTTATTCATGAAAACTATTAGGTATATTTTGTTTTTAACCTTTTATCCGTTTGAGTTGAGCAAGTAGCAAAAGACTTTCGTCCTCCATATCTTGAAGAGATCTAGTAACACTGAAACAGGGTGATGTTGAGATCTTTTACTTTGATATCCGCAAATTTTTGAACTGCAACATAATTGAACCTCCTTAAATTTTTTGAAAATACAATTACAATTGAAAAATAAGTATTGGATTTAAAAAGAATAGAGTGATAGTGAATTAATGTCTATTGACAAGTTAAGTATAAACAATCACATAAATATTTAATAAAACGAGATGAATATTGAGATTTATATAGTGGTAATTATAATTAATTTGAAACTGAGTTGTAGTCAATTGTTGAACCAAAAATAACAAGCAAATCAACTATAAAAGTTAAGAACATCAGGGACAAAAGGGTAACTGCATGTTTACTTTCAATTTTTTATAGGGATTACAAAATTCTTACAACATTACAATTATAAATACCCCAACTATGATTTTTGATTGTCCTTTCGGTTCATATATTTTTCATATATTGAATTGTATGTCATATTATATACTGAGTATTATTCCACATGTACTTAAGAACTTTTTGCCGGGGCCATTGCATTTTGGGATGTAGGTTCAGATACTCAGGATGAAATGTCTCTACGTAATTAGGTTCCTCACTCTCAATGATTGGTTATCCCAACTTACTCTTGCGACATATTCTTTTATTTCACTCTTGCTAAGCTTATAGGTATGACAGGGGCAATGTCCCAATAAAACATATTTATTCATGATATATTAGAGGCTTCATAGATAGACGAGTTAGACGTTCAGTTTGTAAACAATGTCCGTTTTTCTATGTATTGGACATTTCATAGTTTAATGTATTAAACTTTATTAAAGCATCTATGAATGGAAATTATTTTTAAAAACTTTATTTTATGCTATGAATCTATTTCATCTTTTTCACATATGTCTCAAGTCAATATCATGTTAGTTGCTTCACTCGACCAAGTTAAGGTATCGAGTGTTGGTCTCGCTTAGGCCGAAGTTCGGGACATGGCACTATCTCCTCCAATGCCTTGACAGGCTGTTCTGTGGGAGATTAAAATTTTTGGCTTGTTGTATCCACATTCAACTCTTGATATTCTAAATCTTTACCATTTACATCTCTACCTTTACTATTAAGGACCTTCCCAAAATAAGATTCTACACATGCTTTAGCAGTTTCCTTCACATTTTCATTAGGTATTTCTATTACGTTTTGTACTTTGACTGTGATCCTTCTACTTTGAAATGTTTTCCTTGCTTTGTAATTATTAAATATTTTAACCAGATTTCTCTTTGTCATAATCCTTACTCCTCTTTTCTATAAGCGTCTACAACATTCATAGCACTCTATTATCATGATCATGCATATTCATTCAACTCAGGGATCATTGGTTGTACTAATGGAAAATACTAATTTTAAAATAAGAACCCTTTTTATATAAACCGATCTGGTGCGACATTCCGGACAGAAATTCACTTTTATAAAACCCAATTCAATGCGAAATTTCGAACATAGATTCACTTTTATAAAACCCGATTCGATGCGACATTTCGAATGAAGTAGTGATATTGATTGCATTGGAGGCAGAATTTCGAGCAAGAGTATATAGATTTTGCAGGTCCCCCATGGGTCTCACCTCTACAACGATATATATTAGGGGTGGGTGTGAACCAGCAGGCATGACGATTGCATCTCAATCCATATCATTGCATTGTATTGCCATTTGGATTGTTGTTTTGATTGAGATATTTCGTGTTGTTATTGATATTGAACTACTGGGACTTTTCTGCATTCAGGTTTATTTTAGTATTTTTTATTCGATATAGTAACTGCGTAAGTGTCATGACCCGAGACTAAGCTCCGGACATGGCGGGCAACCCAAGCTGGTGAGGGCCCGAGAAGACCCCTTAGCATGCATCATAAGCATACTCAATTCATACAAGTGCAGAAAATTAGGCCCAATGGGCAAAGTTCAATTGAAAATTAAGAGAATGCCAAATCATACTTTGAAACTCGACAAAAGAAAAAAAATTGTCTAAGACAGTCTACAAAACCTCTAACATCAAGAGTCGACTCCTAAGTCGGGACATGACCCCAACGATATCATAAAACTGAATAAATTGGTCCAACATCTAAAGAGTAGAAAATATGTGCCTTCCGGAAGTAAGGAGGGCTCACCACTTGCTAAACGATGTCCCGAGAATCCTAGTGCTTCACGAAACCACCAAAAAAACCCTCTGCGCCTACATTATAAAAAGATGTAGTGTTCGGGGATGGTCAGTATGATGAGTACTGGTATGCAACCCAGAGGAAGGGACAGTACAGTTTTATAAAGCAAGTCATAATGAACATATCGTAAATCATAGTATAAAATATTGGGCAAGTACTCAACATCAATAGAGAATCATTTATTTATTTAACTTCTGAACTAGATTATTTAACCGACATCTCATACATAATAAACCACGGGCTATGTGAGTCCGATCAATGCTCGATCAGATGAGCCCCAATTTACATTTGCAGCATGAATTGAGATCCTTCTGTATGTAACAATATCAAGGCCTACATAAATCATCCTCGTAGAGGAAAAACATAAGGTCGTCCACTTAAGGAGCGAATCATCCCCTACGTCAGGAAAACGTAGGTTTCGGGTAGTGAGCCTTTCAACTCTCCCCTCCTCGGTTAACCATCTAATTTTCTTAAGCCCATATTTTTGACCTTTTCAAACATTTAAGCAAATCATTTCATAAGGAACGTTCATCATTCTTAAGGCATCCATCTGCTTGGTATCGTCATACCAAGACTTGCAAGTCATACATAAACATATAATTCCATTATCATTCATAAACTCATACATCATTAGTTCCATCATATTAAAGAATTTCAAACTCATTTAATACGAGAACCCCTCAAAGTTTAACATCTCATAAATCAATAATTAACCATTTCAAAATCGAGGGATTTAAAAAGATCCTTTTCCTTTCGTCCAAAACCAATACTTGAATAGTAAATAAATTTTCAAGGAAAGGTTACTTTAAATCTCAAATCTTCCCCAACAACAACATCACATAATTAAAGTTCATACTTCAAACAATAATTGAATAACGATTAGTTTCATAGAAAACATTTGGAAACTTCAAGTAATTTATCCTTTCGAAATCCTTTCAACCGTTCACATATAAAATAGTATAGAATTTCATATTTAATAGTATAAACATAATACTTACGAGATAGATTGAAAGAGGATTGTTCTACATACCTTTTGACGGTGAAAAACGAAGAAAAACTTGAGTTTTACCTTTGAACTATTAACCCTAAGCGCTCTTGCTTCTAGGAACCTTGAGGAGAAAAGTAACGTGTTTTTGAGTCTCAAAGTCATGCCTTAAGGACTTAGAAATATTAGTGGGGGATGGGTTTGGGGTAAGGAAAGGACCAAAAAGCCCCTTTAAAATGTGTGAGGAATCAAATAAAGAGGCCGTCGGAAACCCCTCCATGTCACAGGGCTATCGCGGAGACTGGCCTCCATGACACGACCTTATCACAGAGGACTATCTCTATGGCACCCCACTATCGCGGAGGTCCACTGTTCATGCCCCAGTCTAATTTTTCTTAGCCCCATGCTCCATGGCACGGGACTAACACGGTAACACACGGTAGCACCAGATCAAGACCTCACATAGCTGAAAGAGTGAAACACAAATTTAGAATTCAAAAAGTGAGCAAGTCGCACGATAAGGAGTCAAATATTAGAATTTTCCTAACAATGTCTAATAGACACCTAAAGATAGATACGAATGATAACAAACTAATCCCGAGACTCTGCTAGAAACTTCCTCTCAAACTCATGAAATTAAGGAACCTAGCGGTCTAATACCAATTCGGGATGGAGATCCAATTTTGTAAAACCCGATTCAATACGATATTTCAGACAAAGATTCACTTTTATAAAACCCAATCTGATGCAATATTCTGGATGAAGTAGTGGTATTAGTTGCATCTAAGGCAAAATCCTGGGATGGGTATATAGACTTTGCGAGTCCCCTATAGGTCTCACCTCTATAACAATATATGTTGGGGTGGGTGTGTACCAGTAGGCATGATCATTGCATATCATTCCATATTATTGCATTGCATTGTCATTTAGATTGAGATATTTTATGTTATTATTGATATTGAAATGCTGGGGCTTTTCTGCCTGCAGGGTTATTTTAGTATTTTTTATTTGATATAGTAACTACTTAAGCTCAGTCGGCTAATAATTCCTACTGAGTACAAGTGGATCATACTCACCCCTACTTCCCTACATCTTTTTAATGCAGATCCAGGTACTAGTAGTCCTCGCGGTGCATGATCATGTATTTTATGCAGTGGTCTCTGATTTGAAGTTATGGTGAGCTCTTAATTTTGGAGACTATCTCAGCTTCCTCTATCTTCTATTTCTATCTTTATTTACTTTCTTAGACATGGTTGTAGTGCAGTTACGAAAGTCTGTATTCAGAGTCGCTCTTGTATTCATTACAATTGAGTCTTGGAATATTTTTAGAGTTTACTATTGTAACACTCCGAAATTTGATCTAGCTTTCAAACTCAGAAAACTTCATAATTTTTGAGCTTCCAGGGATCACGGGTCAAGTCCACGAGCCGTGGAAAGTTCCACGAATCGTGGAAAAGACTCGTGATTCCAGTCCTGCAGACCACTCTTAGGTCTGAGAACCACGAGTCAGTCTCACGGTTCGTGGAAGCTTCCACAGGTCGTGGAACTAACCCATGGAACTCAGACAGAGAGTGGTTATTTTCCCTGAAACCACGAATTAGTTCCACGACTCGTAGAAGTTTCTACGGGTTGTCCTGTTAGTTCGTGGAAGGTTATCTATAGTCTAAAATTTTGGCTCAGGAACCATGACTCAGGTCCACGAGCCGTGATGAGTTCTACGGTCTGTGAAAGGGACCCGTGGAACCTGAAGCAGAGCTTTAAAATAGCTTTTTCTTAATTAAGTCCTAGGGTTATTTTTATAATTACCCACACTTTTAACTCCTAAATGAGGTCGTTTTGACTATTTCTAAAAGGGTTTTCACCCTCATTAGCCTAAGTCCCTCCTCAAATTCTCATTAATCTCCCAAAAAGGAAAAGAACTCCTTCAAGCTCCAAGTCTCAAACTCCAAGATCAAGTCTCCTTTCTTTTCAATTTCAAGTGGGTTAACTTCAATCAAGGTATGTGGGTATTCAATAATGAGTTCCTTTCACCCTTGTGCCCAAAACACCAAATCTTTATTTTGATTTCATGACCTTTCAAATTAGGGTTCTTATCCAATTCTTATGAGTTTTGCTATAAATTCCCTTCTCATGATTTTATTGTGAAATTACTACTAAATTGCATGATTTTGCATGGGTTTTTACATATGAACTCCTATTTAAAATTGAAGGCTAATTATGGCAAATCCTACATGCATAAATTGATTCAAGTAAATGGGGTATTTGATAGCATATTTTCCATGAATTTCAAGCAAGTGCATGCCTAGTTCCTATATTTTATAAAAGTATATGTGTTATAAAATTGAACTAGTACCATGCAAGTTTTCAACTTATGAACTATATTGCAAGACAAGACACCCGACGTACCATCAATGCTCATGAATTATTTTCTAAAAAATACCAAGATTCGTGAGTAGTATGAAGATCCGAGTTATGAAAATGTTTATGAACAAGCTTTGACATCTAGATATGTCACATGTATGTGAGCTCATGTATTTGTTTTGGGAGTAGTATTTAGCACCAAGCAATGAGGGTTCTAGATAACCCAAGTCCAAAACTACGTTGCCATCATAAGTTGCTCTCCGTGGCTTGTGAAAGGATCCTTATGATATGGTTTTAACCTTGGCTGGTTAGGATGACCTTTTTTAGTGTGGGTGTATGATACTGGACTCCATGTAGATCGGCATGGTTTATGTCAGTTAAGAGAAACTCCCGCATGTTTATTTTCAAGCTAATAAGTTACATGATACTCTACTTTGAATCTTGACTTTATTTCACATTTTATGCCTTATATCTTGATATTTACTTGTACTAATTCTTTATATGTACGAACTCATTTTGAGTATATTTTAAGTATGTTTTTGTCATGATCATGCATATCTCACATACTCGGTACATCTTATAGTACTGACGCATATTTTGCGCTGCATCCTTTTGATGATGCAGATTCAGGTTCCCTCCCTCAGGCATGTGGCTAGAGATCGCATGACGTATCCAGTCAGTGTTGGTGAGTCCTCATTGTTCGAGGGTTAGTTATGACTTTAGCTAGTTTTGATTAGTTACTTTCGTACCTTGATTTAGCTATGGTCTTGTCCTAGCAACTGCTTATATCACGTGTAGAGGCTTTTCAAACATAGATAGTATTCAGGTGTCTTTCAAATCATGTTCCTATTGATGTTTATCTTATGGATTGAGTTATCTAATTTTTACTATGCTTCCGCTATGCCTAGTTGATATACCTGAGTTATGCTATGACCAAAGGTTAGCTTGGGGCACTTGTGGTTCTAAGTCCCGTGTTACGTCTAAGGGTAACCTCAGGGCGTGACAACTATTTGGTTTCCTTTGATTAGCGTTGTTTTGAATTATTATTGGATATTCAATGCGTTATTTTGTTAATTGCCTTATTTTATGTTGTTTTGTATGTTTAGTTAGGATTACCTACCATGATTGGATTGGGGTAAGTTCCATCATGACTCCTTTGGTATTTTAGATCGTTACAAGTTGGTAGCAGAGCGCTAGGTTCACCAGTCTCATGAGTACAAGATCAAGTGTCTATTAGTGTCTCGTGAATCAGTACTTTGACGTCAGTATCTATCTTTGGGAGTCTATGGTATATTCTTAGTAAAATTCTAATCTTTGACTCCTTATCATGTGACTTGCTCATATTGATTAAAACTCATACGTTATTAGTTTCTTTGTTCAAATAGTGATTTCACAAACCCCCCCTATTTATCGGGATTTATTGACCACTAGTCAAATAAATCACGAACGACCTAATTTACACCTTATTCCCTGTGGGATCGACCTCAACCTTAGTTGGGTTCTATATTTGACGACGACCGCTTACGCTTCATAATTTGAGGTGTAGTTTGGGCGTTATCATCTGTCGTTTTGACAGACAGACACCCTTTAGTAAGACTCTGAAAACTTTTAGCTCCGGACTCAGATTAATGTTCGGTTGGTGAAGTTGGAAAAAAGATTCAAAGACCTTTAATTTGGTGGGTACTAGGTCACCTAACTCATAATATTCTAGGAGTTATGATCGTTTGAAGTTGACCCTTGAAAAATCTTACACTAACACTCAATCGGTAAGGAAGCTTTCAACTCAACTTTGAGCTAGAGGTTCTTTATGACCCTTATTCATATCTAATACACCTTCAAAACTTAAGAATAGGTCTTAATACTTAGATACATAGAAAATTTATCTAGTTTGAGTCTAACAACACATGAAGGACAGTTCAGATTTAGCTTAGAATTCTGGGGTGTTATAGGTGAAGCAGTCTTGATTGGGCCAGACTTGGTTCATGAGGCTATGGAGAAGGTTCAGCTCATTAGAGAGAGGCTAAAAACAGCTCAGAGTCATCAGAAGTCCTATGCAGATGTGAGGAGAAGAGACTTAGAGTTTGAGATCGATGAAAGTGTCACCCATTAAAGGGGTAATGAGATTCGGCAAGAAAGGGAAGCTCAGTCCCAGGTATGTAGGCCCTTACAAATTCCTAAAAAGGGTTGGTAAGGTGTCTTATGAGTTAGAGTTACCAGCAGAATTAGTAGCAGTTCATCCAGTCTTTCACATTTCCTTGCTGAAGAAGTGTGTGGGTGATCCGGCATCGATAGTACCCTTAGAGAGTGTGGTTGTGAAGGATAGACTCACCTATGAGGAGGTTCCAGTTGATATTCTTGACCGTCAGGTTCGTAGGTTGAGAAATAAGGAAGTCGCTTCAGTGAAAGTTTTGTGGAGGAATCAGTCCATAGAGGGAGCTACTTGGGAAGAAGAAGCAGCCATGGTGGCCAAGTATCCTCACCTCTTCTCTTCCGATTTAGTTCCAGCTTGAGGTAATAGTTCCTCTCTAGTCTCTTATTTACTCTTGTGTAATCCAGTCTCAGTACTTTATTCCATCAGTTTTCCTTGCATTTTAGCATATTTGTATGTTCATGGAACTCAGTTTAGTTAGATATCAGTTTCTAGTACTCAGTTGGCAGGGATTGCAGCTCCTTCCTTCCAAACTCAGCTTGTTTAGTCTTCATTTGTGGATGAATGATCCCAAAAGGGAGATATTGTAACACCCCAGAACTTCCAAGCCCAGACTTAGCTCAGAAAACCAGAAGAAATAAAAAAATTCAACTGTCAGCAAGACCACGAGCCATGGAACAGTCCACGAGTCATGGACTGGACTCGTGGAACAAAGATCATAGGACTTCTCCTCTGAAGTTCATTCCATGACTCAAGTCTACGGACCATAGAAGTTTCCACGGACTGTAGAACTTGTCTGTGGAATCCTTGTAGCAGATTCCCCCAGGAACCACGATTGGGTTCCATGACCCATGGAAGTTTCCATGAGTCATGAACCCTATTTGTGGAACCTGTTCCAGTAACCCATCCTTAAGTCCTCAGGAACCACAAGTAGGTTCCATGAGTCATGAACCCTACTCGTGGAACCAAAGTTCAGAGAAGAATCTTAGTTCAGGAACCACGAGTGGGTTCCATGACCTGTGGAAGGTTCCACGAGTCGTGAACCCAACTCATAGGGTTCAATCCAGTAGCCCAATTTTCAAGACCTGGAGACCATGACTGAGTTCCATGATCCGTGGATCTTTCCACGAGCCGTAGAACCAAGTCGTGATCCCTGAGTCACAATTTTTAGCAGTTTTTCTAATTAGTTTCCAGGGGCATTCCAGACATTTCCTACCTAATTTAATGCCTAGGCTATGTCATTTTGACTACTCTAAGCCTACTTTATTAGTCAAAAGGTACCTAAAACCTTCATTATCCTAAATTCATCGGACTTAGAAAGAAAAAATCAAAAGAGGCGATAGTTTTCTCTCAAGAAAAAACAGAGGTCTTCATCAAGTTCAGCCCCAAAAATCTAAGGATTTCTCCGTAGATTTCTTCACCAGGTATGGGGGATTTCACTAGTGGATTCCTTTCACCCATTAGGTCCCTAGATTCCAGTCAGCCTTCAGTTTTCTCCATGAATGTTTCAGACCTAGGGTTCCTAAATCTTAGGGAATTATTGTAATTTAATTCTTACAGCTTTTATGGTATTGATTATATGTTTCTTGGAGAATTAGTATAGTTTCATGAATAATGCTCAGAAACCCTAGCTTGTAGAATGTCTAGTATTTTCATGAATTTAGCTTGCTAGGCAGATCAGTTATATGCTTATGCTTCAGAAATTGAATACCATAGCCTTCAGCCTATGTATGTTGCATTCTCAGTCATTTATCAGTGTTTTGAGCTATCCTTTATTTCAGTACATTATTACTTACATTCAGTGGGAGTAAACTTAGTACCGAGCGGACGAGGGGACTAAGGCTTAGTTGTCAGCTTAGGCTAAGACCTTTAGAAGAAGTCCCCAAGTCCCAGAACTATGGCACCACCGTAGGTTTAAAGGAGTCAGTTGTTAGACTAGGTTGCACCTCCTTGTCCCTTGTGGACATCAGTAGTGGATTCACGTCAGACTTGTTCGTACCCTTGGCAAGGTATGAAGACCCTTCCATCCAAGCTTACAAGTTGGCCCCATAGTTAACTAAACTTGGGGTATGTCGGTTAGTAGTGTCTCCCACAGTCAGATTCATGTGCATTGACCTTGTATCTAGTATTTATGTTCAGTATTCAGTTCAGCATGTTATTTCATGATTTATATTTGGTCATTGCATTCAGTTCAGCTTTCAGTTATGTTGTAGTATATCTATTTTCCTGTTCAGTTCTATATTGTCTAGCTTTGTACGTATCCTGCATGCTCAGTATATTCAAATTACTGATGCATACTTTGTGCTACATCATTTTATGATATAGGTTCAGGTACTCAGCATCCAGACCGCGTCTAGTTTGACTTTCGGTCTGTATCCAGCAGCTCAGTTGGTGAGTCGTCAGTAGTTCGAGGACGATAGACATGCTTATATCTTCTGCATTTATTTACAGTTTCAAACTTATTAGAGTTAGTTGGGGGCATGTCCCAGCAACTCTTATTCAGTTAGAAGGCTTTCAGACATAGACTAGATTCAGCAGTTGTTAGTATGGTTTCCAGTCAACACTATGTTTTTATATACTTTATATATTCAGATTCTTGGGTTCTTTCTGCTTTCATATATTAAAATTATTTTAGCTTCCGCACAGTGCATGTCTTAACCTGATTTTGTATAGATGTGTCATGCCATGGGTTAGCTTGGGGTCACTTGTGATACTAAGCACCGTGTTGCGTACAGTGGGTAGCTTCGAGGCGTGACAGCTCACTTCAAGATATCTTTGGAATTTTGTCTGAAAATAAATAAAGAAGTTGAAATGATGTCTAACATTCCCTACTCTAGTGCAGTTGGTAGTCTTATGCAATGGTCTGCACTAGACCCGATCTTTGATATGTAGTGAGTATGGTGAGTCGGTATATGCAAAATCTTGGAAAGTGTCATTAGGATGTGGTGAATGGAATTTTCGATACTTGAAAGGTACAGTTAATCTTGGCTAGGTTTTTGATAGGAACAAGGTGACATCTAATGATGTTGTTGGGTTAGTTGATTCTGATTATGGTGGTGATCTTGATAGGCGCAGATCTCTTTCCGGATACATCTTCAATTTATGTTCTGGTTCTATCAGTTGGAAAGCATCTTTGCAATCCATTGATGCTCTATCCACTACCTAAGCGGAGTATGTTGTAGCTACTGAAGGTGTGAAGGAGGCTACATGGTTACGTGGTCTTATTCTTGAGCTTGGTGTTTCACGGGATACTACTGTTGTGTTTTCAGGTAGTCAAAGTGCAATACATCTAAATTAAAATGATGCTTATCATTCCAAGACTAAGCATATAAGTATGAAATATCATTATATCATAGATACAATGATTGAGGGAGAGATTATAGTTAATAAAGTTCACACTTCGGAGAATCCTGCAAATATGCTTACTAAGTCACTTTCCATTGCTAAGTTAAAACATTTTTTATACTAATTTGATGTTTACAACACTTGATTGTCCTTCGGGGCTTTTATGGTGATGACGAGCATCTATTAAATTTGAGCCAAGATGGAGATTGTTAGAGTTGCCTTAAAAAAAAATTCCGGTTGATTCTGCCCCTTCATATTGGCATGTTCCAGCTTGATGTTGGCACTTGCACAATTTCAGGAAAGTTGAGCAGATCATGGGATTATGGTGCAGTTTACTGGTCAACAGTTTTTCCTGGAAGAGGTGCCTATTTCTCTGGGTAGTTTCTTTTATGTATATACACCTTTTCTACTGCAACATATAGAAAAATGTATCATTGTATTGAGGTTTCTTTTATTTTCTATCCTCATTCCTGCACTTTCTTTTAAGTTCTTGAAGATTTGATTGTACTCTACCTTCTACATAGTGAATTTGCTCGTCGTTGCCTTTAGTTTTTTCCTGACTTGGGTTTTTCCACCTTGAATTTGTGTGTCATCTGTTGTGTTTCCAGATTTCTTTCTCGATTATTTACATCTGTCTTGTTCTTGATATATGTTATTTCCTAACAGAATTTCCTATCATTGTGTGTTGTAGATTTTCTATCTTGTCTATACGAGCAACTTTTGCTTCTGTCGACTTAATTAACAGTTCACTATTGATGAATGTTATTGATTTCATTGGGATGTGCTTGGTCGTACTCTTACGTGAATGACTCCATTCAAATTCGCATTCTTCATTGTGTTAGCATGACTCGTGGAAGTGTTGGGAAGCGTATTTGGATTTGTAATAGGGTTTTAGTTTCGAGGGATTCAAATTTGAGAAATGACTTGGTGATAAAGTAGCAAGGGCCAGACCAATCAGTGTGACAGGCCGACAGCCACGTTAGCTAGGATTTACACAATTAGGGTTTGCATGGGAGAGAAGTTTGCCTTCACGATTCACTATTGAGTAATTTTACTTCTATTACTGTCTTCTATCATTTCAAGGGTTTCTTTTTCAAGATGAGCACTTTCAGAGGGTACTTCAACAATGGGTGCTAAAGCAGTAGGTTGAGTTTTATTGAACTTTAACTTTAATGTTTATTTTTTTCTTATTAATAATTTTTTTTATTTTCCTTGTTAGTAATTTCCTTTGATTTCCATAGAGGTCCTTATTAAGTGCTTTTTTGTCTATGAAAAGAAATCGCTTTATTTCAATTTTTTTTGCAAAAAATATTAGAATATTAATGTACTTTATATATATATATATATGGTTTATACCTCCCCCCCCCCCAAAAAAAAATTTCTCTCAAAATAAATTGTCACATAATGTCATAGATTAGATCTCATATACGAGCTACTGCATTCTATTATAAATAATTTTTTTTTATTTGAAATTTTTAAAGTTGGAGTTGAAGAGTGAAATTGGGTTTGGTTATAATTTTTGCAAATAGTATTTGGTTGTATGAATGTACTTTTCCTACGAAACATGAAATATGATTTAAACATGAATTAAAATTTAAATGAGATTATTTTTGTATAAAAAATTAGGATAAATTTGAAAAAAGAAAAATATAGTGAATGTGAAAATAAGGCTTTGGGTATTCAAAATTCCAAATTTCAAGGCCAAATGATGATTTTCAAATAAAGTAAATAAAAATTGGAAAACAGTTAAAAAAAATCATGGCCTAACGAGTTCTAAGTGTTTGAATATTTATCTTTGAAATTTGTAATTTTTTATTTTTGATTGAACAAAAAATTACCTAAAGAGTAAAGAAAAGCATAAATTTGACCTTATCCCAACTCACTTCTAATTCAGCAACCCCTTCATTCACTTTTTCAAACTCATCTCTCACCCTTTGCTTCCTATACTCTCTATTTCATTTTACTTGATTCATATATTAAATATAGATATTTTATTTTATTTGTTCATTTTATTTTCATATTAATCTTAATATTAAATACACCTCTTTACTTCATCTGAGGTAAAGATATGGTCTGCGTACATTCTACCCTCTCCAGACCCCACTCTGTGGGAATACACTGGGTATGTTGTTGTTGTTGTTGTTGTATATAAATTAATAGTGGTCAAATTTAGAGTTTCAAAACACTAATCATAAATAAGATTAATTTAGTAAAATACACCTCTAATTAAAATTTTCTTAAGGAGTGTGTCAGATTAACAAGGACAAAATAACATGAAACAAATAGAAAATTTTCTAGTAATTTTGTAATTACATAATACCCCAATTATTTTATACCCATTTTCCAATTTTGAGATTAAATAATACTATCGCATATGATTTATAAAAATGTAATTCATCTCTAACATGTAAATTTGTACATTAACAACTAATGTGAAATTTTATTATTATTAACATGAATCACATGAATTTTTGAAAGACGTTGTGACGAATACAATAATTTATAATGTCAATAATAACTAATTTAAAATTAAAACTATTGGATTTTAAAAAGTTGATACTGAATTAATGCCTCCCTAAAAGCTAATTATAACCAATCATATATATATAATGAAGCATGATGAATACCGGGATTTATATAGTGCTAATTAAAGTAATTTGAAATTGAGATGTATAGTCAATCAAAAAAAAAATAAAAAAAATCCACTCTAAGTATGACGTTTGGCCATAAAATTTGGGAATATTATTTCGAATTAGTGTTTGTTAGTCAAATATGCACAAAATTACAACTTCAACTTCAAATCATGAAGTTAAATTTCAAATTTTCCAAAAAAAGTAGGATTTGAAATTTTAAATTGTGATTTAAATTCTAAATAGGAAAAAGGCTCAAATATGTCATCGAACTATTAAAAATGACCCATCTATGTCATTCGTGAAAAGTTTGGCTCATCTATATATGTCACTGTCATTATAGAAAAGGTTCATTCGTGTCAATACTTTAACGGTGGTTTTGCAAAACCATTATTTTCATTAGTAGAGGTCCACATCACCAAATCCAAATCAGCCAATATTACTTAAAATTAAAATTTTAAAAATCGGACCCATTAGAATAAAACTTGACCTACACCCTACCCACTTAATGGGTCCGATTTTTATTTTAATGAGTCCGAATTTATTTTAGCGGTGTGGGTCGGATTTTATTTTAATGGATTTGATTTTTAATTTTGATTTTAAGTAATATTGGTTGATTTAAATTTGGTGACGTGGAATTCTAATAAGAGGCCATGTGAGAAATATAATTTTGTAAAATCACTGTTAAAAAATAATGGCACAAATGAACCTTTTTTGTAACGGCAGTTACATAGATGAGTCAATTTTTTAACGACAGTGGCATAAATGAGCCAAACTTTTAACGAATAACATAGATGAGTCATTTCTAATAGATCGATAACATATTTGAGCCTTTTTCCTTTTAAAAATAACACTTGATGCATAAGTTTATATTTTACAAAAGAAGATCCATATTAATTATAAATTTATATTAAAAAAAATACTCATGCTTTATTGGACGAGTGAATCTTTATTTTTAAAATTATATGTATTTAAAAATTTATAATAATGTATATTTATAAATATTTATTTTTAGAAGAAACATGGATATATGTGATTTATTAATTTCGCGCCCTAGAATATTGCGATACCTTATTTATGAACTATAGATTTTTAATTTAATAAGATTGTGTACGAGTTAGGGAGTTTACATAGTTTTCATAAATTATAGAATTTTTCATGCTAATAAGAAAAAATATATAATTTAAGAAATTTAAATTACATGTTCAAAAAAATTTCACCATCAAATAAACATGATTTCAAATCAATCCAAACGGCCATAAAAGTTAAAAACATCAGGGGAAAAAGTGTAACTTCATGTTTAATTCAATTTTTTTCTTCTCGAGATTACAAAAATATTGTTACAATACAAATACCACAAAAATAAAATTTAGTTGTTACTTCTCCTTTGTCTGAGTTGGTTTCTCACTTCTCAAACAGTACTAAGACAGACATTCATACTACTACATAGTTTGTATATAACGTAACTAAGAAATTGATGAAAACCATTTCTTGGGTGATCGCCGACTCAATTTCTGACTTGGGTATATCTTTTGATCTTCTCACTATATACACACACACGTTTTTTTCTTTTTCGTTTCTGCTTGTGGATATTTGTTGAAGTGCATGTTAGACCAGATTTGTTATCTAAGAAATATTTTTTTGTTAGATTCGTCTCTATGTATAATGGGATTTTTTTAAGAAAAAGGAGGCCGAAGAGGTCATTTATTCATGAAGAAACGATATGTACAAGATCAGCAGCCCAAATGCTACTAACCGAAACAAAAAGAACAAAAAAGACTTCAGGATCAATAGCCCAAACCCGAGAAAGCTAGAAAAAGAAAGCAAAAGAAATAAAAAAGAACCAAAGGGGAAGGTTTGGTGAAGAGTCTAGAAGGACCCATCATCAGTCCTTCGAAAAATCTTAACTTCTCCACCTGATGTCGCCATGGCCAAGATCTTGATCTTCATTGACGAGATCCGAGATAAAGGGGAAGCTTACCCCATATCTGGCTGAAGCTCGGTCAAGAGGCAGAGAGAGCTTGAGCGAATTTCACTAGAGACACTTAAACATCTCACAAGTACCATGAACTCCACACCAAAGAAGACTTCTTCAACTCTTGCATATATTTTATCCAACCAAAGCAAACGTAAAATGTCCCCTTCGCTCACTCCTTCACTTGTTGATATTGAAACTGACTGGAGTTCTCATTTTCCCAGCAGATTGAGCTTTGATGAAGCTCAAAGAACCAAAACCACAGGTTCGTTCCTTTGCCAACCGCATTCCTGCAGATATGTAGTAGAGAGTTATAAGAAAATTAAAGAATCCCACTGAAGCTTTAATAATGATATTTGTCTGGGATTATCTCTGTATCGTGCATTAGATTACACCTAGTGTGTATATGCTACTTGTGTGTTGTATTTTTACTGTGTTGTGAAGTTGATGTTTTGACACCTTCGAATCCTGAGATTAGGGATCTTGTTTTAATTTGGAAAAGATTGGCATTTTATTTACAATATTTTTTCCCCTCTGCAAGCAGAAAAAGGATTGACATTTGATGATTGTAGGCTTTTGTGTTTTGTATTTTTATTTATTCTAATTTCTCTGACATATATGGGTAGAATGTGTTATAAAAATATGCAAAAAGTGATGCTGAGAATTTGAGATTTGATGATAATCCTGAGGTTCAAAAATATAAATTTTTGGTTTAAAAGTTTTTTTGTTGCCTTCCCTTTCTATTATATTTATTTCTCGAGTATTAATGTCTTTTAGAATCAAGATTTGTTCCTTTTCACTTATAAGTAGGCTTATGTGTTTGTGTTTTCATTTTTTATTTTCTCCGACATATATGAGTACAATGTGTTATAACAATCTGCAAAGAAGATGCTGTAAAATGGAATTTGATGATAATCCCGAGGTTCCAAAATATAATTTTTGGTTTAAAAATTTTTCTTGCCTTTCCTTTCTATTATATTTTGTTCTCGAGTTTTAATGTCTTCTTAGAATCAAGATTTGTTCCTTTTCACTTGTAAGTAGGCTTTTATGGTTGTGTTTTCATTTTTTCTGTTCTCTCCGGCATATATGAGTAGAATGTGTTATAACAATCTGCAATGAAGATGCTGAGAATTTGGGATTTGATGATATCCCGATGTTCACAAATATAATTTTTTGATTAAGAGTTTTTTCTTGCCTTCCCTTTTTATTATGTTTTGTTCACGAGTTTTAATCTCTTTTTAGAATCAAGATTTAATCCTTTTTCACTTGTAAGTAGGCTTCTGTGTTTGTGTTTTTATTTTTTCTGTTTTCTCTGACATATATGGGTAAAATGTGTTATAACAATCTGCAAAGAAGATGCTGAGAATTTGAGATTTGATGTTAATACCGAGGTTCAGAAATATAAATTTTTGGTTTAAGAGTTTTTTTTTTGCCTTCCCTTTCTATTATGTTTTGTTCTTGAGTTTTAATGTCTTCTTAGAATCAAGATTTATTCCTTTCCACTTGTAAGTAGGCTTCTGTGTTTGTGTTTTCATATTTTTTATTTTCTTTGGCATATATAGGTAATATGTGTTATAACAATCTGCAAAAAAAATGCTGCGAATTTGAGCTGTGATGATAATTCCGAGGTTCAAAAATATAATTTTTAGTTTCTGAGTGTTTTCTTGCCTTCCCTTTCTATTATGTTTTGTTCTTCAGTTTTAATGTCTTCTTAGAATCAAAATTTATTCTTTTTCACTTTTAAGTTGGCTTCTGTGTTTGTGTTTTTATTTTTTCTATTTTTTTTGATATATATGGGCAGAATGTGTTATAATAATGTGCAAAAATAATGCCTGGAAATTTAGGATTTGATGATAATCTCGAGGTTCAAAAATATAATTTTTTGGTTTAAAAGGTTTTTCTTGCCTTGCATTTCTATTATGTTTTGTTCTCGAGTTTAATTCCTTCGTAGAAACAAAATTTGTTCTTTTCCACTTGTAAGTAGGCTTCTGTGTTTGTATTTTTATTTTTTTATTTTTCGTGGCATATATGCGTACAATGTGTTATAACAATCTGCAAAGAAGATGCTGAGAATTTGAGATTTGATGATAATACCGAGGTTCAGAAATATAAATTTTTGGTTTAAGAGTTTTTTTTTGCCTTCCCTTTCTATTATGTTTTGTTCTTGAGTTTTAATGTCTTCTTAGAATCAAGATTTATTCCTTTCCACTTGTAAGTAGGCTTCTGTGTTTGTGTTTTCATATTTTTTATTTTCTTTGGCATATATAGGTAATATGTGTTATAACAATCTGCAAAAAAAATGCTGCGAATTTGAGCTGTGATGATAATTCCGAGGTTCAAAAATATAATTTTTAGTTTCTGAGTGTTTTCTTGCCTTCCCTTTCTATTATGTTTTGTTCTTCAGTTTTAATGTCTTCTTAGAATCAAAATTTATTCTTTTTCACTTTTAAGTTGGCTTCTGTGTTTGTGTTTTTATTTTTTCTATTTTTTTTGATATATATGGGCAGAATGTGTTATAATAATGTGCAAAAATAATGCCTGGAAATTTAGGATTTGATGATAATCTCGAGGTTCAAAAATATAATTTTTTGGTTTAAAAGGTTTTTCTTGCCTTGCATTTCTATTATGTTTTGTTCTCGAGTTTAATTTCTTCTTGGAAATAAAATTTGTTCTTTTCCACTTGTAAGTAGGCTTCTGTGTTTGTGTTTTTATTTTTTTATTTTTCGCGGCATATATGCGTACAATGTGTTATAACAATCTACAAAGAAGATGCTGGGAATTTGGACTTTGATGATAATTCCGAGGTTCAATAATATAATTTTTTGATTTAATATTTTTTCTTGCCTTTCCTTTCTATTATGTTTTGTTATCAAGTTTTAATGTCTTCTTAAAATAAAGATTTGTTCATTTTCACATGTAAGTAGGCTTTTGTACTTGTTTTTTCATTTTTTCTGTTTTCTCTGACATATATGGGTAGAATGTATTATAACAATCTGCAAAGAAGATGCTGGAAATTTGAGATTTGATGATAATCATGAGGTTCGAAAAAATAAATTTTTGGTTTAAAGGTTTTTTCTTTCCCTTTCTATTATGTTATTTTCTCAAGTTTTAATGTCTTCTTAGAATTTAAGAATTTATATTCATTCTTTTTCACTTGTAAGTAGGCTTCTGTGTTTGTGTTTTTATTTTTCTGTTTTCTACGACATAATGAGTACAATGTGTTATAACAATTCCAAAGAAGATGCTGGAAATTCGGGATTTGATGATAATCTCGAGGTTCAAAAATATAAACTTTTCATTTAAAGATTTTTCTTGCCTTCCCTTTCTATTATATTTTGTTCTCGAGTTTTAATGTCTTCTTATAATCAAAGTTTTTCTTTTTCACATATAAGTAGGCTTCTGTGCTTGTGTTTTTATTTTTTCTGTTTTCTCCGGCATATATGGGTACAATGTGTTATAACAATCTGCAAAGAAGATGCTGAAAATTTAGGATTTGATGATAATCACGAGGTTCAGAAAAATAATTTTTTGGTTTAAAAGTTTTTTCTTGCCTTCCCTTTCTATTATATATTATTCTCGATTTTTAATGTCTTCTTAGAATCAAGATATATTCTTTTTCATTTGTAGGTAGGCTTCTGTGTTTGTGTTTTCATTTTTTCTATTTTCTCTAGTATATATGGGTAGAATGTGTTATAATAATCTCCAAAGAACAAGCTGGGAAATCGGTATTTGATGATAATCCCAAGGTTCAAAAATATAAATTTTTAGTTTGAAAGTTTTTTCTTGTCTTCCCTTTCTATTATGTTTTGTTCTCGAGTTTTAATGTCTTCTTAAAATTAAGATTTGTTCCTTTTCACTTGTAAGTATGCTTTTATGTTTGTGCTTTTATTTTTTCTATTTTCTCTGACATATATGGGTAGAATGTGTTATAACAATCTGCATAGAAGATGCTGGAAATTTGAGATTTGATGATAATCCCGAGGTTCAGAAATATAAATTTTTGGTTTAAAAGTTTTTGATGCCTTCCCTTTCTATTATGTTTTATTCTCGAGTTTTTACTGTCTTCTTAGAATCAAGATATGTTCCTTTCCTCTTGTAAGTAGGATTCTGTGTTTGTGTTTTTATTTTTTCTGTTTTCTTTGTAAATATGCGTAGAATATGTCATAACAATCTTCAAAGAAGATGCTGAAAATTTGGAATTTGATGATAATCTCCACGTTCAAAAATATAAAATTTTGGCTAAAGAGTTTTTTCTTGCCTCCCCTTTCTATTATGTTTTGTTTTAGAGTTTTAATGGCTTCTTCGAATTAAGATTTATTCCTTTTCACTTGTAAGTAGGCTTCTGTGTTTGAGTTTTCATTTTTTTGTTTTTCTCCATGTATACATATGGGTAGAATGTTTTATCATAATCTGCAAAGAAGATGCTATAAATTTGGAATTTGTTGATAATCCCCAGGTTCAGAAATAAAAAATTTAGGTTTAAATTTTTTTTCTTGCCTTACCTTTTTATTATGTTTTATTCTCGAGTTTTAATATCTTCTTAGAATCAAAGATTTGTTCCTTTTCACTTGTAAGTAGCCTTCTGTGTTTGTGTTTTCATTTTTTCTGTTTTCTCTGGCATATATGGGTAGAATGTGTTATAACAATCTGCAAAGAAGATCTGAAAATTTGGGATTTGATGATAATCTCGAGGTTCAAAAATATAAATTTTTGGTGTAAATTTTTTTTCTTGCCTTTCTTTTCTATTATGTTTTATTCTCGAGTTTTAATGTCATCTTAAAATTAAGATTTGTTCCTTTTCACATGTAAGTACTTTTTTGTGCTTGTGTTTTCTTTTTTTTTCTGTTTTCTCCGGCATAGGTGAGTACAATGTGTTATAACAATCTGCAAAGAAGATGCTGAGAATTTGGGATTTGATGATAATTATCACGAGGTTCACAAATATAAATTTTTGATCTAAAAGTTTTTTCTTGCCTTCCCTTTCTTTTATGATGTATTCTCGAGTTTTAATTTCTTCTTAGAATAAAAATTTGATCCTTTTCACTTGTAAGAAGGCTTCTGTGTTTGTGTTTTCATTTTTTCTATTTTTTGTGGCATATATGGGTAGAATGTGTTATAAAAATCTGCAAAGAAGATGCTGGTAATTTGGGATTTGATGATAGTCTCGAGGTTCAGAAATATAAATTTTGGATTGAGTTTTTTCTTACTTTTCCTTTCTATTATGTTTTGTTCTCGAGTTTTAATGTCTTCTTAGAATCAAGATTTATTCCTTTTAATTTGTAAGTAGGCTTTTGTGTTTATGTATTCATTTTTTCTGTTTTCTCTGGCACATATGGGTAGAATATGTTGTATCAATCTGCAAAGAAGATACAGGGAATATGGGATTTGATGATAATCCCGAGGTTCAAAAACATAAATGTTTGGTTTTAAAGTTTTTTCCTGCCTTCCCATTCTATTATGTTTTGTTCTCGAGTTTTAATGTCTTGTTAAAATCAAAATTTGTTCCTTTTCACTTGTAAGTAGGCTTCTGTGTTTGTGTTTTCAGTTTTTCTATTTTCTCCTGCATATATGCGTAGAATGTGTTATAACAATCTGCAAAGTAGATGCTGAAAACTTGAGATTTGATGATTATCTCAAGGTTCAGAAAAATAAACTTTCGGTTTCAAAGTTTTTTCATGCCTTCCCTTTCTATTATGTTTTGTTTTCGAGTTTTAATATCTTCTTAGAATAACAATTTGTCCTTTTTCACTTGTATGTAGGCTTCAGTGTTTGTGTTTTTATTTTTTATGTTTTATCTTGCATATATGGGTATAATGTGTTATAACAATCTGCAAAGAAGATGTTAGGAATTTGGAATATTTTAATAATCACGAGGTTCAGAAATATAAAATTTTGGTTTAAAAGTTTTTTCTTGCCGTACATATCTTTTATGTTTTATTCACGAGTTTTAATGTTTTCTTAGAATCAAGAATTTTTTCTTTTCACTTGTATGTAGGCTTCTGTGTTTGTGTTTTCATTGTTCTGTTTTCTCTGTCATATATGGGTAGAATGTGTTATAACAATCTGCAAAGAAGATGCTGGAAATTTGGGATTTGATGATAATCCTGAGGTTCAGAAATATAAATGTTTGGTTTGAATGTTTTTTCTTGCCTTCCCTTTCTATTATGTTTTGTTCTCGAGTTTTAATATCTTCTTCGAATCAAGATTTATTCTTTTTCACTTGTAAGTAGGCTTCTGTGTTTGTGTTTTTATTTTTTCTGTTTTCTCCAGCATATATGAGTACAATGTGTTAAAGTAATTTGAAATTGAGATATAGTCAATTGCTGGACTAAAAATATCCAAAAAAAATAAATTCGTACGATGTTTGGCCATAGAATTTGAGAATATGATTTCAAATTAGCGTTTGTTAGTCAAATATGCACTAAATTACAACTTTAACTTCAAATCATGAAGTCAAATTTCAAATTTTCCAAAAAAAGTAGGATTTGGAATTTCAAATTGTGATTTAAATTTTAAATAGGGTAAAAGCTCAAATATGTCATCGAACTATTAGAAATGACTCATCTATGCCATTCGTTAAAAGTTTGAATTATCTATGCCACTACCATTATAGAAAATGTTCATTCGTGCCAATTCTTTTTAATGGTGGTTTTGCAAACCATTATTGTCACGTAGCCTCTTATCAGAAGTCCACATCACCAAATCCAACTCAACCAATATTACTTAAAATTAAAATTAAAAATTGAACTCATTAAAATAAAATTGGACCCACACCCTACCTAATTAATGGGTCATATTTTTATTTTAATGAGTTCGAATTTATTTTAACGGTGTAGGTCGAATTTTATTTTAATGGGTTAAATTTTTAATTTTGATTTTAAGTAATATTGACTGATTTAGATTTGGTGACGTGGACTTCTAATAAAAGGTCATGTAAAAAATATGGTTTTGCAAAACCACCTTTAAAAGATAATGACACAAATGAACCTTTTTTATAACGGCAGTGACATAGATGAGTCAAGTGTTTAGCAGTGACATAAATGAGCCAAACTTTTAACGAATAACATAGATGAGTCATTTTTAATAGATCGAAGACATATTTGAGCCTTTTCCCTTTTAAATATAACACTTGATGCATAAGTTTATATTTTACAAAAGAAGATCTATAATTATAAATTTTATATTTAAAAAAAAGACTCATGCTCGACGTGAACAGATTGTCCATACCATGTTGAAGAATTTTATCAAAATATAATTAGTTTATCATATCTTTCAATAGTTAGTTACTACTATTGTTCATTTATTGGACGAGTGAATCTTTGTAAAAATGTATTTAAAATTTTATAATAACATGTAATTGTAAATATTTATTTATAAAAGAAACATGTATATATGTGATTTATTAATTCGGCGCCCTAGGATATTTCGATATCTTATTTATAAACTATAATTTTTTTAATTTAATAATATTGTGTAAGAGTTGGGGAGTTCACATAGTTTTCATAAATTATAGAAGTTTCATGCTTAAAGAAAAAAAATACAATTTAAGAAATTTAAATTACATGTTCAAAAAAAAATTTACCTTCAAATAAACATGATTTCAAATCAATCCAACGACCATAAAAGTTAAAAACATCAGGGGGCAAAAGTGTAACTTATATTTATTTCAATTTTTTCTTCTCGGGATTACAAAAATATTGTTACGATACAACTACAAATATCACTAAAACAAAATTTAGTTGTTACTTCTTCTTTGTCTGAGTTGGTTTCTCACTTCTCAAAGAGAACTAAGACTGACATATATATTTTATGTCAAAGGCAAAGAGAGCTTGGACGGATTTCACTAGAGACAGTTAAACATCTCACAAGTGTCATGAACTCCATACCAAAGAAAACTTCTTCAACTCTTTTGCATAGTCTTTTCCCAACCAAAGCAAAGGTAAGATATCCCCTTCGCTCACTCCTTCACTTGTTGATATTGAAACTAACTGGAGTTCTCATTTTCTCAACAGATTGATCTTCGATGAAGCTAATACCATTGCGCAAGTGAATACAAACCACATGTTTGTTCCCGTATCAACCACATTCCTGTAGATCTGTAGTAGAGAGTTGTAAGAAAATTAAAGAACCTCATTGAAGCTTTAATAATGATATCTGTCTGGAATTATCTCTATATATTGCTTTACACTCAGTGTGCATATGTTTTTTGTGTGTTGTATTTTCACTGTGTTGTGAAGTTGATGTTTTGACACCTTCAGATCTTGATATTAGGGATCTTGTTCTTGTCTATGTATCATGGGGTTAATTTGGAAAAGATTGGCAATTAATTTACAACATTTTCTCCTCTCTGCAAACAAAAAAAGAATTGACACTTGATGATTGTAGGCTTCTGTGTTTGTGTTTTTATTTTTTCTGTTTACTCTGGCATATATGGGTAGAATGAGTTATAACAATGTGCAAAATAGATGCTGAGAATTTGGGATTTGATGACAATCCTGAGGTTCAAAAATATAAATTTTTGGTTTAAAAGATTTTTCTTGCCTTCCATTTCTATTATGTTTTGTTCTTGAGTTTTAATGTCTTCTTAGAATCAAGATTTATTCCTTTTCGCATGTAAGTAGGCTTCTGTGTTTGTGTTTTCAGTTATTTTATTTTCTCTCTGGCATATATGGGTAGAATGTGTTATAACAGTCTGCAAAGAAGATGCGGAGAATTTGGATTTGATGATAATCCTGAGGTTTAGATTTATAAAAAAAATTATTAAGAGTTTTTGTTGTCTTTCCTTTCTATTATGTTTTGTTCTCGGGTTTAATTGTCTTCTTAGAATCAAGATTTATTTCTTTTCACTTGTAAGTAGGCTTCTGTGTTTGTGTTTTCATTTTTTATATTTTCTCTAGCATATATGGGCAGAATGTATTATAACAATCTGCAAAGAAGATACTGGAAATTTGGATTTGATGATAATTTCAAGGTTCAAAAATATAATTTTTTGGTTTAAAAGTTTTTTCTTGCCTTTGCTTTCTGTTATGTTTTGTTCTCGAGTTTTAATGTCTTCTTAGAACCAAGATTTGTTCTTTTTCACTTGTAAGTAGGTTTCTTTTGTTTATGTTTTTATTTTTTCTATTTTCTTTGGCATATATGAGTAGAATGTGTTATAACAATTTGCAAAGAATATCCTGGAAATTTGGGATTTGATGATAATCCTAAGATTCAGAAATACAAATTTTTGGTTTAAAGTTTTTTGTTGCCTTCCCTTTCTATTATGTTTTGTTCTCGAGTTTTAATATCTTCTTAGAATCAAAATTTGTTCCTTTTCACTTGTAAGTAGGCTTCTGTGTTTGTGTTTTTATTTTTTCTGTTTTCTCCAGCATATATGAGTACAATGTGTTAAAACAATCCCAAAGAAGATGCTGGAAATTTGAGATTTGATGATGTTTCCGAGGTCCAGAAAAAAAAAATTTGGTTTGAAACTTTTTTCTTGCCTTCCCTTTCTATTATGTTTTGTTCTCGAATTTTTAATGTCTGCTTCGAATCAGGATTTGTTCCTTTTCACTTTTAATAAACTTTATAATTATGCAACTTGAATCATCTTTTTGTTTTTTCCCTCAAAAGATTGGAACTTTAATTGCTTAAATGCTAGGATATGTACACTGGGAAATTTAGGTTGGTATTTTTTTGGTTAGAGTTTAAGTAAAGAAAGAGAGTGTTTTTTTCATTAAATGTTAAGTCTATGAGTAGTTGGACTTGTTTGTTCTTGATGGACCGACTACTTGGTAAACTCAGATTGGCAAGTAAACAAGATAGAATAGTTTTCAACTTGGAGAGCGTCTTGGTTACGTAAGCCAGGTGCACTTAAATTTGAAGTAAATCTAGTTGCGTGGATCACATATTTCAAGAATTTGGATCCGTTTGACTAACTAGCTTGGTGCTTGCACCATATTTCAGTATACTTGATTATTGGACTTATTCTTTTGTTAGGCTTGAAGCATTATATATTTCAAGACTTGTTTCTTTTCACTTGTAAGAAGGCTTTTGTGTTTGTGTTTGTGTTTTTTCTGTTTTCTCTGACATATATGAGTAGAATGTGTTATAACAATCTAAAAAGAAGATACTAAGAATTAGGGACATGATGATAATTTCGAGGTTGAGAGTTATAAATTTTAGGTATAAATATTTTTTCTTGCCTTCCCTTTCTATTATGTTTTGTTCTCGAGGTTTAGTATCTTCTTAGAATCAAGATTTGTCCATTTTCACTTGTAAGTAGGATTATGTATTTGTGTTTTCATTTTTTTTTCTCCGACGTATGTGGGTAGAATGTTTTATAACATTGTGCAAAGAAGATGCTGGAATTAGGGATTAGATCATAATTCCGTGGTTCAAAAAAATAAATTTTTGGTTTAAAAGTTTTTTCTTGCCTTCCATTTCTATTATATTTTGTTCTCGAATTTTAATGTCTTCTTAGAATTAAGATTTTATCCTTTTCACTTATAAGTAGGCTTCTATGTTTGTGTTTTCATTTTTTCTGTTTCCTTTGGCATATATGGGTAGAATGTGTCATAACAATCTGCAAAGAAGATGCTGGGAATTTGTGATTTGATGATAATCCTAAGGTTCAAAAATATAATTTTTTTGTTTAATTTTTTTTCTTGCCTTCCCTTTCTATTATGTTTTATTTTGGAGTTTTAATATCTTCTTAGAATCAAGATTTGTTCCATTTCACTTGTAAGTAGGTTTTTGTGCTTGTGTTTTCATTTATTCTGTTCTCTCCAACATATATGGGTAGAATGTATTATAACAATCTGTTAAAAAGATGCTAAAATTTTGGAATTTGATGATAATCTCGAGGTTTAGAAATATAAATTTTTGGATTAAGAGTTTTTGTTGTCTTTCCTTTCTATTATGTTTTGTTCTTGAGTTTAATTATCCTCCTTGAATGAAGATTTATTCCTTTTCACTTGTAAGTAGGCTTCTGCGTTTGTGATTTCATTTTTTATGTTTTCTCCGGCATATATAAGTACAATGTGTTACAACAATCAGCAAAGAAGATGCTGGGAATTTGAGTTTTTTTGATAATCCCGAGGTTCATAAATATAAATTTTATGCTTAAAAGTTTTTTCTTGCCTTCTCTTTCTATTATGTTTTGTTCTTGAGTTTTAATGTCTTCTTAGAATCAAGATTTGTTCTTTTTCACTTGTAAGTAGGCTTCTGTGTTTGTGTTTTCATTTTTTCTCTCTAGTATATATGGGTAGAATGTGTTATAACAATCTGCAAAGAAGATTTTGGAAATTCAGAATTTGATGATAATCCCGAGGTTCAGAAATATAAACTTTTGGTTTGAAAGTTTTTTCTTGCCATTCGTTTCTATTATGTTTTTTTCTCAAGTTTTAATGTCTTCTTAGAATCAAGATTTATTCCTTTTCACTTGTAAGTAGGCTTCTGTATTTCTATTTTTATTTTTTCTGTTTTCTCTGACATATATGGGTAGAATGTGTTGTAAGAATCTGCATAGAAGATGCTGGGAATTTGAAATTTGATGATAATCCCGTGTTCAGAAATATAGATTTTTGGTTTGAAATTTTTTTCTTGCCTTCTCTTTCTATTATGTTTTGTTCTCGAGTTTTAATGTCTTCTTATAATCAAGATTTATTTCTTTTTAACTTGTCAGTAGGTATCTGTATTTGTCTTTTCATTTTTTATTGTTTTTCACATAGATGGGTAGAATGTCTTATAATAATCTTCAAAGAAGATACCAGGAGTTTGGGATATTATGATAATCCCGAGGTTCAGAAATATAAATTTTTTGTTTATGAGTTTTTTCTTGCCTTCCCTATCTATTATGTTCTGTTCTCGAGTTTTAATATTTTCTTAGAATTAAGATTTGTTCCTTTTCACTTGTAAGTAGGCTTATGTGTTTGTATTTTCATTTTTTCTGTTTTTTTTTTGGCATATATGGGTAGAATATGTTATAACATTCTGCAAAGAAGATGCTGAGAATTTTGGATTTGATGATAATCCTGAGGTTCAGAAATATAAATTTTTCGTTTAAATATTTTTTCTTGCCTTCCTTTTCTATTATGTTTTGTTCTCGAGTTTTAATGTCTTCTTCGAATCAAGATTTGTTCCTTTTCACTTGTAAAAGACTTTATAGTTATGCTGTTTAAATCATCTTTTTGTCTTTTCTCTCAAAAGATTGGTACATTAACTGCTTAAATGCCAGGATATGTACATTGGGAAATTTAGAGTATTTTTTTTATTGAATGTTAAGCCTACAATTAGTTGGACTTGTTTGTTCTTGATGGGACGACTACTTGGTAAACTCTGATTGAAAAGTAAATAAGATAGAATAGTTTGTTTAGCCTATGCCACTTGAACTAAAATCTATCTGCCACTAGCATTAAGAATAAGTATTTGTGATTTTTTATTTAAAATAATAGGGAAATTGATGGAAAACGATGGCCAGAAGCCAGATTTATCAACTTGGAGAGCGTCTTGGTTACGTAAGCCAAGTGCACTTAGATTTGAAGTAAATCTAGTTGCGTGAATCGCATATTTTAGGAATCTAGATCCGTTTGACTAACTAGCTTGGTGCTTGAACCATATTTCAATATACTTGATTATTGAACTTACTCTTTTGTTAGGCTTTGTATGAATACTAACCATGGTCAGGCTATAAACCTTTTTGTGATCATGTTGCATTCTTAAGGAGGATGGCTTCCATCTTTATTAATTCTCCAGAGACATTAGTTGATCTATTTCATTTCTTATATGTAGAATTTTTCTGTCATGCCTTTCAACTTTCCTAACTGATCTTAGCCTTAATCCTTCACCATGATGTGACAGTTATCTTCTACTATGCTCTTGTTATCTGTATATGGTAGGATTTGTAGTTGGTGAAGTTTGGATGGTAACTCTTTTCCTTAAATTTTACTTTTAAATGGAACCAACCTTTTTTATTAGGGTACGTTACGAGTGTTGATTACGCTTCTTTTGAGACGAGGTTCTATAAACAACCTCTCTACCCCATATAGGTAAGGGATAAGGCTTGCATAAATCTCACCTTCTCCAGACTCCATTTGTAGATTTACACTGATTTTTTTTTTGCTTTAGTTGTTGTTTTCATGAGTGTATTATTAGGTTTTGAATCATTTACGTTTAAGTAGATTTACTTCTCCTTCTACACTAGCCGAAAAGAATCTAGATGTGGAGATTTTTTCACCATCTCTACCTGACTATCGTGTTTTGGTTTGACCTTCTGTATCTTTCACTTGATATTGAATGCAAGGTTTTCCCCAATTGCAATAAGCAGTTATCTTTCTGCAGACCAGATCATAAATATGTATATCCAAACAATAGGTCCTGCTTTTATGATAAGCACAGATCAGCCCTTTTGAGATCTATGGTTAAATAGGATAAACATGTTCTTTCTATTGTACCTTTTTAAACTAATGCTAGAGTTCCCTAATGAGACAAGTTGTATTTTCTTTCCTCAGATTGTTCCATTCTATTAAGAGCTCAGCAGGCTGGTTGGAGCGACATCATCAAGGTGCTGTCACCCCTGGAAATATGGATCAAAATGTTATTCATGGTTCTGAACCTGCTGACCTTAATAACGTGAACAGAGATCCATATGCTTTGCTAGTTTCTACTTTCCTCGACATCATGGAGACTCCAACTCAGAAACCTACAGTAGGGGAACAAGAAAGTCAGATTGGAGAGGATGAGGATAATAATGGTAAAAATGCTCATAACCACTTGGTGCTTTATGCTCATGTTGTCGTTGCTACTGCTGCTACTACTACTACTGCTGAGGTTAAACCTCTCCGTGCTCGAAAAAAGTCCTTACCAAATTATGCATCTAGAGATTTTCCAGATGGATGGGCATTTACTGTGCAGTGTGCTAAATGTTTCAAATGGAGGTACATACATACAAAGGAGAAGTATGAAGAAATAAGGGAACACATATCGGAAAAGCCTTTCTATTGTGAAACAACTCGTGAGTGGAATTCTAATAAATCATGTGCCGATCCACCTGACCTCACTCAAGATGGAAGAAGACTGTGGGCAATGGATAAGCCTAATATTGCTCAGCCTCCTCCAGGGTGGGAGCGAATTATAAGAATCAGAAAAGAAGGAGGCACCAAGTTTGCTGATGTGTATGTCTCTCATTTTTTTCACTACTCATTTTATTGAATAATACCTAGAACAATTGTTGATGTTTTCCGTTCAAGCTAGGATCCTTGGCAATAATGTGCATAATAAATGTTGTGGTTCTTTAAATATCTTGTTGTCATGATTTACAGGTACTATGATACGCCATCTGGGATGAGACTTCGTTCCAAAATTGAAGTTGAAAAGTATGTTCATTTTATCAAGTTGAACCGGTTTTGCAGAACGTGTTTATTTTCCTAATGCTTTCTTGGATTTGTCTAAATTATTTGCAGAGATAATAGGAAATATATATTTCCTTTGTCTTTCTGTTGTGGTGTCTTGTAATGGTCTTTCTTCGTAGGTTTTTGGAGAAACATCCAGAGTATAAGGCACAAGGTGTAGACCTGAAAAAGTTTTCATTTGAGACCCCAAAACCACTACAGGAAGAATATGTTAAGAAGCGTCGTGCAACACGTTCACATGATGGAACTTCACATGATATTAATGGTGCTTATAATGGTAATGGATGTGTATTCAACATGCTTGAGCTTCTTGTTAGAATTTTCACCTACAATCGGCTCAACATTTGTACTCATCATTGACAAAAGCATGTCTTTTATTGTGACAGTTAATCCCATCTCATGGGCTCCTCCTGATGGGAATACAGATTTTCTTGGTGGACAAGTGCAATTTGCACCTTTTGTTGTGGACCCGCTACATATACCAGATGGTACCTCGTCGAAGAAACCTAGACTGATGGGTGAGAGTGATGTAGTTATCAAGTGAATGTTTGACGACTTTCATCTTCTTTGTTGTCCTGAGGTTTATGGTTTTGGTTGCTTTAGTCTTAGTGTAGGAGTTATGAGCAGAATATAGATATTCTAAATCATATTTTTTGTGTTTAAGTTTAGCTGAAAATGTTGTCCAAAGATAAAAATAATGTTTTTTTGGGTCAAATATAATATCTTTTTAATGGTATTGCTGGAAATATGATAATAATCATGTCTCTGTTTGCACCACCTGCATCCACGGTGTGATTTTCATACTCAATATCCCTTGACATAACTTTTTCCCCTTTTTAGTTTTGTTTTTTAAATTTGCACCGATGTATTTTTTGGTAAAAGCATACCTGCACTGGACATTCACACCAAGGAAATACATGCTTGTCATGTATTTGAATATAGTCTTCTTTCACTTAACCCTCATCAATAAGGTAAAAGTTTAGATAGTTAATCAACTGAGCTACTAATTATTTTCCTGTCCATATTATTTGAGTAAAAACAAAGAAAAAGAAAAGTAAAAATAATAATTTTGGTTCTTGCATTGTACATGATATTATTACTTTATTAGTATAATATTAGTCCCTAAATTATTCAACTAAATGCTTTTCATCTTCAATTAAACCAACTTGCTATTGTAAAACTATTATTAGCAGAATATAATGGAGTTGAAAGGTAAGTAATTCCAGTGGTAGAGAAATGAATTGTTATTAAAAGCTGATACTTCGTATGAAACAAAACTTATTTTGTTCCTATTTCATAAGGTATGTCATTTCCGAATTTTGCATCTCTGATTTATCTTTTGCCTTTTGTTACTGTCTTCTTTATTTAATCCGGAGATAATACCTTAGATAGTCACTCAACTAAGGTAGTTCTCTTAAAAAATTCACTCTATTTTGTTTTATAACCCAAAAATCACTCAACTATTAAGTATCATTCTTAATTAGGTGAGTAAATAAGTTCTACTCCGTATAATTATCACTCTTAATTAGTTGATTAAGTTCCTTTAATTTAACTTGCACAAACAACAGAGGGGAGCTTGTCATCTCTTTACGTAATGGACACAAAAGTAGGTCAGCTGCATGGTTTTAAAATTTGGCATACATAATGGAAATTCAGAGTTTTCGTCTCTGATTTATATTTTTCCATGTGAGGTTCGAAAATATTGAATGTTCATGTGCTCATTATAAGTCCATCACAAAGGGGTCATATTTCCTCAACTGATGAGATAACAGGAATAAAGATATTTTAACTGAAACTAGATATGTATCACGACCCAAAAGCAGGGATCATGCTGGCAACTACCCTAATAAGCCAACCCTCCACCCGAACATAATTTGAATAAATGTGAAAAGTAAGATAATTAGAGACACAAACAACCAATCATCCGATTTCATAAATATAAAGCAAGTTTATAATACATAACTATCCCACGACTCAGTGTCACATGTACAAGAGCGTTCTAATATAAAGTAGAGTCAAAATTGATGTACAAAGTTCTCCGATAAGTAATAAGGACAAAAAGTAAGGATAGAAGAAACTGAGTCAAGTTTCCAAATGTAAGGAGCTTATCGCAATTTTGAATCAAATACCACTCCCAAGATCTAGAACTGCATTGGAGACTAGTACCCGTGGAACTGTACCAGAAAATACAGAAAGAATAGGGTGAGTACAAACCACTAGTACTATGTAGGCATCAAAGGCCGATCGAGCTTAAGTAGTAACTATATTGCATAAAGAATGTTAAAGTAACTTTGCGCAAAAAAGTCCCAGTAGTTCAAATATCATAATAATAATAATAATAATAATAATGAGAAACACACAACAAATAGAAACATGATATGCTATGCAATGACCAATGATCCTACCAATATACACCCCTCCATAGTAGAATGCTTTGATGTGGGACCCATTAAAGACTTGTGAGGTTCATATACCAGGCCAACATCTTACCTCTGACTCATGTACCTGTCCGGCATCTTACCTCAGACCCGTCCAACATCTTACCTCAGGCTCAACAATAAAATGAGAGTACATTTTCTTTCAAAATAGTGGTTCCAATAGTACCAAATATGTTATTGTACTAGTGATACATGCAAACACAACAAAGACACTTAGTATAGGAGTAGATCTCCACCAAACAAAGAATAAGAACACCTTTAATGAAAATACATTACAAAGCGTCTACAGACACTTATTTAAACCTTCTTAAACTCCAAAGAATCGACTGACTCTTAGTTGTTTCCGCCGCGGATGCGGGAGACCATCCTAACTATAAGGTCCTCCTTTTCTCGGATGAGTCATGAAATGAATGAATATGCATGATCACAATAATAAAATAAAATTTGAATGCATCGGGTATAAATACAATGCATTCCTCAACTGATAAACACAGTCTTCAAGCCTCAAAATTAATGAATTTCTCAATCTTGTCCGTTGGTCACACTTTTTCTGTTTAACTCATTTACTTTTCATATCATTAACATCATGGCATTCAATCGCTTATATAGGTAATGATGTATGAAACAACAAATAACACAACGTACGATCCAATATTTTCATGTCTCAAGACATTTATTGGCTTAAATTCCAATTCGGGTGTCACATTATTAAAATTATCACAACAATTACTTCATGTTGCCTCCCAACAACACATAAAGGTGTATATGATCGTCAAATAATAAAGTGATTGCATGCAATAAGATGTTGAACACACAGGGACTTATGATTAACCATTTATTATACTTAACTAGTTTTATTTATTTATTCAAGCTATAAAATCTCAAGATTTATAGTTCTGATTAAACTAAACTAAAAATAAAAAGAAATTAAGTAATGAAAAATTTATCAAATAAAGAACAGTTTTTATGTAATCAACGAAATAAAACAATCAAAGGCTATACCGCTTGCGTAATCCCATCATATCTAAATACAATTTTAAACTAATTTAAGATATCTATTGAATTGCTAATTCACAAGGTTGATTTATGGTCATTATCTCTCGTGTTGGGTGTTTTCCCTGATTTTCTAACCATAATTAGTTTTTTCTTTTTCGAAAAGGAAAACACAATTCTTTCATAATTGGCTAGTCCTTTTTCTTGTAGGAAAATGTTTATGACTTTATAAATAGAGGTTCATTCCTCCTAACTTGGTAGCATCCACAATATAGTTATAAGGGCTTTGAGAGTTTTGTTTAGGGGGAAATTTGTGAGACACAAGTATTGCGGTGTTACTTGTGTGAATCTCATATTTATTCTGATTTAATTTTGTGAGGTTACTTCTCTCGATATTTTATACTCTCTTTTATATAGTGGATTTCTCATCTCCTTTTGTGGATGTAGGTCGATTGACTGAACCACATTAAATTATTCTGTCTCTTATGGTATATTTCTCGTTTGTCTTCTTACTTGGCATCTCTTGAGGTTTTCTTTGTTAGCTTCCGCATGACACCTAGTTATTTTAGTCCCAACAAGTGGTATCAGAGCGAGGTTAAAAATGGGTGTTCATCTTAGCAGGTTCAATTCTAGCCGCAACCTATTTGACGGCAATGAAGAATTTTGTTATAAAAATATTATCAGAGTCTTACTCCGTGTAGAGACAAAGATTTAATGAAGGAGATTTGGAGATGGAGATTCAATCTATTGAATATTATGTGAAGAAAGTGGAGCAAATTTATTTTGTCAGAAATTCAGGCCAAGGAGGGGAATTGTTGGGTGTTTACCTTGATTTTCTAACCATAATTGGTTTTTCCTTTTTCGAAAAGGAAAGCACAATTCTTCTATAATTGACTATTTTTTTTTCTTGTAGAAAAAGTTTTATGACTCTATAAATAGAGGCTCATTCCGCCTAACTTGGTAGCATCCACAATGTAGTCATAGGGGCTTTGAGAGTTTTGTTTAGGTGGAGAATTTGTGAGACACAAGTGTTGCACTGTCACTTGTGTGAACCTCATTTTATTCTGAGTGAATTTTGTGAGTTTGCTTGTCTCGATATTTTGTACTCTCTTTTATGTAGTGCATTGCTTATTTCATTTTGTGGGTATAGGTCGATTGACCGAATCACGTTAAATTATTATGTTTCTTATGGTATATTTCTCGTTTGTCTTCTTACTTAGCATCTCTCGAGGTTTTCTTTGTTAGCTTTCGCATGACACCTGATTATTTCGGTCCCAACACGAGCCTCTAACTGTCTACCCAAATTAGCCTCGTAACTATATGTTGAGTGGGGATAATCAACTAATCTGAATACATTTATATATGTTCATGTATTTTAGTCAAGTAGGGAGAAACTAGGTAAGTCTCCTTCCTAGCCGATAATCCGTCTGCATGCGCATCCTAACAAGCATCATCTATCATTCCAAAGTCAGCTGCATGCACCTCCTATATGCCAGTTGTTGAATTATCTCGTCTTATAATTAGGCAGATCCTCTCGCTAGATATCAACTAAGAAAAAAGAGATTTCCTCTCATTTCTTTAAAAGCTTACGCGATGAGGAATCTCCATCAGGGTGGTTTTCTTATTTAGAGTCATTTCTCACCTTTTTCTTATTTAGAGTCATTTCTTATTTAGAGTCATTTCTCACCTTATTTAGTGGTAATTATAATTAATTTGAAACTGAGTTGTAGTCAATTGTTGAACCAAAAATAACAAGCAAATCAACTATAAAAGTTAAGAACATCAGGGACAAAAGGGTAACTGCATGTTTACTTTCAATTTTTTATAGGGATTACAAAATTCTTACAACATTACAATTATAAATACCCCAACTATGATTTTTGGTTGTCCTTTCGGTTCATATATTTTTCATATATTGAATTGTATGTCATATTATATACTGAGTATTATTCCACATGTACTTAAGAACTTTTTGCCGGGGCCACTGCATTTTGGGATGTAGGTTCAGATACTCAGGACGAAATGTCTCTACGTAATTAGGTTCCTCACTCTCAATGATTGGTTATCCCAACTTACTCTTGCGACATATTCTTTTATTTCACTCTTGCTAAGCTTATAGGTATGACAGGGGCAATGTCCCAATAAAACATATTTATTCATGATATATTAGAGGCTTCATAGATAGACGAGTTAGACGTTCAGTTTGTAAACAATGTCCGTTTTTCTATGTATTGGACATTTCATAGTTTAATGTATTAAACTTTATTAAAGCATCTATGAATGGAAATTATTTTTAAAAACTTTACTTTATGCTATGAATCTATTTCATCTTTTTCACATATGTCTCAAGTCAATATCATGTTAGTTGCTTCACTCGACCAAGTTAAGGCATCGAGTGTTGGTCTCGCTTAGGCCGAAGTTCGGGACATGGCACTATCTCCCCCAATGCCTTGACAGGCTGTTCTGTGGGAGATTAAAATTTTTGGCTTGTTGTATCCACATTCAACTCTTGATATTCTAAATCTTTACCATTTACATCTCTACCTTTACTATTAAGGACCTTCCCAAAATAAGATTCTACACATGCTTTAGCAGTTTCCTTCACATTTTCATTAGGTATTTCTATTACGTTTTGTACTTTGACTGTGATCCTTCTACTTTGAAATGTTTTCCTTGCTTTGTAATTATTAAATATTTTAACCAGATTTCTCTTTGTCATAATCCTTACTCCTCTGTTCTATAAGCGTCTACAACATTCATAGCACTCTATTATCATGATCATGCATATTCATTCAACTCAGGGATCATTGGTTGTACTAATGGAAAATACTGATTTTAAAATAAGAACCCTTTTTATATAAACCGATCTGGTGCGACATTCCGGACAGAAATTCACTTTTATAAAACCCAATTCAATGCGAAATTTCGAACATAGATTCACTTTTATAAAACCCGATTCGATGCGACATTTCGAATGAAGTAGTGATATTGATTGCATTGGAGGCAGAATTTCGAGCAAGAGTATATAGATTTTGCAGGTCCCCCATGGGTCTCACCTCTACAACGATATATATTAGGGGTGGGTGTGAACCAGCAGGCATGACGATTGCATCTCAATCCATATCATTGCATTGCATTGCCATTTGGATTGTTGTTTTGATTGAGATATTTCGTGTTGTTATTGATATTGAACTACTGGGACTTTTCTGCATTCAGGTTTATTTTATTATTTTTTATTCGATATAGTAACTGCGTAAGTGTCATGACCCGAGACTAAGCTCCGGATATGGCGGGCAACCCAAGCTGGTGAGGGCCCGAGAAGACCCCTTAGCATGCATCATAAGCATACTCAATTCATACAAGTGCAGAAAATTAGGCCCAATGGGCAAAGTTCAATTGAAAATTAAGAGAATGCCAAATCATACTTTGAAACCCGACAAAAGAAAAAAATTGTCTAAGACAGTCTACAAAACCTCTAACATCAAGAGTCGACTCCTAAGTCGGGACATGACCCCAACGATATCATAAAACTGAATAAATTGGTCCAACATCTAAAGAGTAGAAAATATGTGCCTTCCGGAAGTAAGGAGGGCTCACCACTTGCTAAACGATGTCCCGAGAATCCTAGTGCTTCACGAAACCACCGAAAAAACCCTCTGCGCCTACATCGTAAAAAGATATAGTGTTCGGGGATGGTCAGTATGATGAGTACTGGTATGCAACCCAGAGGAAGGGACAGTAAAGTTTTATAAAGCAAGTCATAATGAACATATCGTAAATCATAGTATAAAATATTGGGCAAGTACTCAACATCAATAGAGAATCATTTATTTATTTAACTTCTGAACTAGATTATTTAATCGACATCTCATACATAATAAACCACGGGCTATGTGAGTCCGATCAATGCTCGATCAGATGAGCCCCAATTTACATTTGCAGCATGAATTGAGATCCTTCTGTATGTAACAATATCAAGGCCTACATAAATCATCCTCGTAGAGGAGAAACATAAGGTCGTCCACTTAAGGAGCGAATCATCCCCTACGTCAGGAAAACGTAGGTTTCGGGTAGTGAGCCTTTCAACTCACCCCTCCTCGGTTAACCATCTAATTTTCTTAAGCCCATATTTTTGACCTTTTCAAACATTTAAGCAAATCATTTCATAAGGAACGTTCATCATTCTTAAGGCATCCATCTGCTTGGTATCGTCATACCAAGACTTGCAAGTCATACATAAACATATAATTCCATTATCATTCATAAACTCATACATCATTAGTTCCATCATATTAAAGAATTTCAAACTCATTTAATACGAGAACCCCTCAAAGTTTAACATCTCATAAATCAATAATTAACCATTTCAAAATCGAGGGATTTAAAAAGATCCTTTTCCTTTCGTCCAAAACCAATACTTGAATAGTAAATAAATTTTCAAGAAAAGGTTACTTTAAATCTCAAATCTTCCCCAACAACAACATCACATAATTAAAGTTCATACTTCAAACAATAATTGAATAACGATTAGTTTCATAGAAAACATTTGGAAACTTCAAGTAATTTCTCCTTTCGAAATCCTTTCAACCGTTCACATATAAAATAGTATAGAATTTCATATTTAATAGTATAAACATAATACTTACGAGATAGATTGAAAGAGGATTGTTCTACATACCTTTTGACGGTGAAAAACGAAGAAAAACTTGAGTTTTACCTTTGAACTATTAACCCTAAGCGTTCTTGCTTCTAGGAACCTTGAGGAGAAAAGTAACGTGTTTTTGAGTCTCAAAGTCATGCCTTAAGGACTTAGAAATATTAGTGGGGGATGGGTTTGGGGTAAGGAAAGGACCAAAAAGCCCCTTTAAAATGTGTGAGGAATCAAATAAAGAGGCCGCCGGAAACCCCTCCATGTCACAGGGCTATCGCGGAGACTGGCCTCCATGACACGACCTTATCACAGAGGACTATGTCTATGGCACCCCACTATCGCGGAGGTCCACTGTTCATGCCCCAGTCTAATTTTTCTTAGCCCCATGCTCCATGGCACGGGACTAACACGGTAACACACGGTAGCACCAGATCAAGACCTCACATAGCTGAAAGAGTGAAACACAAATTTAGAATTCAAAAAGTGAGCAAGTCGCACGATAAGGAGTCAAATATTAGAATTTTCCTAACAATGTCTAATAGACACCTAAAGATAGATACGAATGATAACAAACTAATCCCGAGACTCTGCTAGAAACTTCCTCTCAAACTCATGAAATTAGGGAACCTAGCGGTCTAATACCAATTCGGGATGGAGATCCAATTTTGTAAAACCCGATTCAATACGATATTTCAGACAAAGATTCACTTTTATAAAACCCAATCTGATGCAATATTCTTGATGAAGTAGTGGTATTAGTTGCATCTAAGGCAAAATCCTGGGATGGGTATATAGACTTTGCGAGTCCCCTATAGGTCTCACCTCTATAACAATATATGTTAGGGTGGGTGTGTACCAGTAGGCATGATCATTGCATATCATTCCATATTATTGCATTGCATTGTCATTTAGATTGAGATATTTTATGTTATTATTGATATTGAAATGCTGGGGCTTTTCTGCCTGCAGGGTTATTTTAGTATTTTTTATTTGATATAGTAACTACTTAAGCTCAGTCGGCTAATAATTCCTACTGAGTACAAGTGGATCATACTCACCCCTACTTCCCTACATCTTTTTAATGCAGATCCAGGTACTAGTAGTCCTCGCGGTGCATGATCATGTATTTTATGCAGTGGTCTCTGATTTGAAGTTATGGTGAGCTCTTAATTTTGGAGACTATCTCAGCTTCCTCTATCTTCTATTTCTATCTTTATTACTTTCTTAGACATGGTTGTAGTGCAGTTATGAAAGTCTGTATTCAGAGTCGCTCTTGTATTCATTACAATTGAGTCTTGGAATATTTTTAGAGTTTACTATTGTAACACTCCGAAATTTGATCTAGCTTTTAAACTCAGAAAACTTCATAATTTTTGAGCTTCCAGGGATCACGGGTCAAGTCCACGAGCCATGGAAAGTTCCACGAATCGTGGAAAAGACTCGTGATTCCAGTCCTGCAGACCACTCTTTGGTCTGAGAACCACGAGTCAGTCTCACGGTTCGTGGAAGCTTCCACGGGTCGTGGAACTAACCCATGGAACTCAGACAGAGAGTGGTTATTTTCCCTGAAACCACGAATTGGTTCCACGACTCGTAGAAGTTTCTACGGGTCGTCCTGTTAGTTCGTGGAAGGTTATCTATAGTCTAAAATTTTGGCTCAGGAACCATGACTCAGGTCCACGAGCCGTGATGAGTTCTACGGTCTGTGAAAGGACCCGTGGAACCTGAAGCAGAGCTTTAAAATAGCTTTTTCTTAATTAAGTCCTAGGGTTATTTTTATAATTACCCACACTTTTAACTCCTAAATGAGGTCGTTTTGACTACTTCTAAAAGGGTTTTCACCCTCATTAGCCTAAGTCCCTCCTCAAATTCTCATTAATCTCCCAAAAAGGAAAAGAACTCCTTCAAGCTCCAAGTCTCAAACTCCAAGATCAAGTCTCCTTTCTTTTCAATTTCAAGTGGGTTAACTTCAATCAAGGTATGTGGGTATTCAATAATGAGTTCCTTTCAACCTTGTGCCCAAAACACCAAATCTTTATTTTGATTTCATGACCATTCAAATTAGGGTTCTTATCCAATTCTTATGAGTTTTGCTATAAATTCCCTTCTCATGATTTTATTATGAAATTACTACTAAATTGCATGATTTTGCATGGGTTTTTACATATGAACTCCTATTTAAAATTGAAGGCTAATTATGGCAAATCCTACATGCATAAATTGATTCAAGTAAATGGGGTATTTGATAGCATATTTTTCATGAATTTCAAGCAAGTGCATGCCTAGTTCCTATATTTTATAAAAGTATATGTGTTATAAAATTGAACTAGTACCATGCAAGTTTTCAACTTATGAACTATATTGCAAGACAAGACACCCGACGTACCATCAATGCTCATGAATTATTTTCTAAAAAATACCAAGATTCGTGAGTAGTATGAAGATCCGAGTTATGAACATGTTTATGAACAAGCTTTGACATCTAGATATGTCACATGTATGTGAGCTCATATATTTGTTTTGGGAGTAGTATTTAGCACCAAGCAATGAGGGTTCTAGATAACCCAAGTCCAAAACTACGTTGCCATCATAAGTTGCTCTCCGTGGCTTGTGAAAGGATCCTTATGATATGGTTTTAACCTTGGCTGGTTAGGATGACCTTTTTTAGTGTGGGTGTATGATACTGGACTCCATGTAGATCGGCATGGTTTATGTCAGTTAAGAGAAACTCCCGCATGTTTATTTTCAAGCTAATAAGTTACATGATACTCTACTTTGAATCTTGACTTTATTTCACATTTTATGCTTTATATCTTGATATTTACTTGTACTAATTATTTATATGTACGAACTCATTTTGAGTATATTTTAAGTATGTTTTTGTCATGATCATGTATATCTCACATACTCGGTACATCTTATAGTACTGACGCATATTTTACGCTGTATCCTTTTGATGATGCAGATTCAGGTTCCCTCCCTCAGGCATGTGGCTAGAGATCGCATGACGTATCCAGTCAGTGTTGGTGAGTCCTCATTGTTCGAGGGTTAGTTATGACTTTAGCTAGTTTTGATTAGTTACTTTCGTACCTTGAGTTAGCTATGGTCTTGTCCTAGCAACTCCTTATATCACGTGTAGAGGCTTTTCAAACATAGATAGTATTCGTGTGTCTTTCAAATCATGTTCCTATTGATGTTTATCTTATGGATTGAGTTATCTAATTCTTACTATGCTTCCGCTATGCCTAGTTGATATACCTGAGTTATGCTATGACCAAAGGTTAGCTTGGGGCACTTGTGGTTCTAAGTCCCGTGTTACGTCTAAGGGTAACCTCAGGGCGTGACAACTATTTGGTTTCCTTTGATTAGCGTTGTTTTGAATTATTATTGGATATTCAATGCGTTATTTTGTTAATTTCCTTATTTTATGTTGTTTTGTATGTTTAGTTAGGATTACCTACCATGATTGGATTGGGGTAAGTTCCATCATGACTCCTTTGGTATTTTAGATCATTACAAGTTGGTAGCAGAGCGCTAGGTTCACCAGTCTCATGAGTACAAGATCAAGTGTCTATTAGTGTCTCGTGAATCAGTACTTTGACGTCAGTATCTATCTTTGGGAGTCTATGGTATATTCTTAGTAAAATTCTAATCTTTGACTCCTTATCATGTGACTTGCTCACTCTTTCAATTCTAAACTTGTTTCACTCTTTCAGCTATGGTGAGAACATGATCTGGTGCTACCAATGGTGATGAGTCAGTACCTGCTATTGAGGCCCCAACTAGTGGTCGAGGCAGAAGTCATGGTTGAGGCTGCGGTAAAGCTCGTAGGGCAGCTCCAACTAGGGGATATGCAAGAGCGGCATTCCTTGAACCGAAGGTTGAGTTTGAGGATGCATCCTATCATCCTGAAGGTGTGGGCCAGCCCATGTTCCTCAGGGTTTTATTGCTACTCTTGTGTTACAGGATACTATGTTTTAACTCTTGAGTTATTTGGAGGTTATGTTTTAGAAAGGAGCTCTACCTGTAACTCCTGATGGATCTCAGACTAGGGAGGGCTTTCAGACTACTAGTGCACAACCTTCTACTGCTATGGCTCCCTGTATTGATTCTTTACTGGTCAGACTTATTGCTTCACCGGTCATGCCTAGACTAGTTATGATAGTGGATGAGCAAAGATTGGGTTCTCCCAAGTTTAGTGGTGCACCCGAGGAAGATGCTTTTGAGTTTTTAGTTAGCTATCAGGAGAGGTTGCATAACCTCGATTTGGTTGAGTCTCATGGCATGGATTACACCACATTTTAGTTGGTTGGGGTAGCAAAATAGTGGTAGAGGTATTAACTTGGTTATAGGCTAGCAGGTTCACCTCACTTGGCTTGGACACAATTTTTTGAGATTTTGCTTGTGAAGTATTACCTCATAGTTTAAGGAAGAGGTCGGATATGAGATTGATGCGTTACAGAAGGGTTGTATGAATGTTACTGAGTATGAGACTCATTTTTATGCCCTGTCTAGGCATGATTTGATGAGTATTTGGATAGAGGGAGAGCGAGTTCAAAAGTCTATAAGGGGATTACCTACCTCTCTTTAATTTGCTACAACACAATTATTGAGTTTTGAGGGTACTTTTATGCAAATAGTTGATCCATGCCAAGAGGATTGAGGGTATTCATTGTGGATCCCAAGAGATTCGTAGCAGGAAGCTTCATAAGTAGGGTAGTTTTAGTGGATCTTCATCTTGAGGCAGGGATTTCTCTAGCAGAGGTCCTCAAATTCAGCACAGTAAACCTGTTCAGGAAGCATTACAGGGTTTTGAAAGTGGTTATTCGAGTGTTGGCGCATAAGTTGGTCATGGTTTAGGTTAGCTATCCAGAGGTTCTCATTCCATTTTTTCTTGTCCAGATGGTTATTCTAGTCCATTAGAGCAGACACAACATTTAGTTCTAGGCAGGGGTTGTTTCAATTATGTGGATTTGGGTTATTTTGCAAGGGATTACCCCAATGCATAGGTAGGATTCTCAAATGTAAACTTATTAGACACCAACACAAATGGATAAAGGAGTACACAGGGTGGTAGAGGTGGTCCTCTGGACACTAGGGGTAGAGCCCAGGAGGCATGTGGAGGTAGTTGTAGGGTTTCTTAATTCAGAGGAGTATGTGGACATTGTTATGCATTCCTGGTAGACTTGAGGAGGAGGCCTCTAATTCAGTTATTACAAGTATCATCCTAGTTTTCCATTAGCCTGCTTCAGTATTATTGACCCTGGTTCTACTTATTTGTATGTGTTTGTATATTTTGTTTTGAGTTATGACATAATGTGTGAGTCCCTTGCTATGTCTATTCGTGTCTTTACCCCTGTAAGTGATTCAGTAGTGGTGGATTAGGTGTACCAATCCAGTATTGTAACTCTTTTGGGGTATGATACCTAGTAGACTTGATTATCATTGACATGGTTGATTTTAATGATATTTTGGGTATGGATTGGCTTAACCCACACCATGCTATTATGGACCGTCGAGCCAAGATTGTTACTTTAGTTATGCCAAGCATTTCGAGGTTGGAGTCGAAGAGAACACAATGTTAATATCCTAAAGGTGTGATTTCTTTTCTTTGTGCTCAACAGATGGTTGAGAAAGGGTACCTTTCTTTTTTGGCATACATGCATGATACTATTGGTTACTTGCCTTCTTTGGAGCCAGTGAAGGTGGTGAGAGTGTTTTAAAATATGTTCCTTACCAATCTTCCAGGTGTTCTTCTGGATAGGGACATCAATTTTTCTATTGACTTAGACCCGGGCACCAAGCCCATTTCTATTCCTCCTTATAGTGTGGCTCTAGTGGAGTTAAAGGAGTATAAAGATCATCTTCAGGATTTGTAGAGTAAAGGTTTCATTCAACTTAGTATTTCTCCTTGGGGTGCCCGGTGTTTTTTGTGAAGAAGAAGGATGGGTCTATGCGTTTGTGTATTAATTATCAATAGTTGAATAAGGTGACCATCAAGAATAAGTATCCTCTTTCACGCATTGATGATTTATTTGATCAGCTTCAGGGTGCTTTGGTGTTTTTGAAGATTGACTTGGGGTTGTGGTACCATCTGTTGAGGATTAGGGATTCAAATATTCCTAAGACAACTTTTAGGACCCAGTTTGGTCACTATGAGTTCTTGGTGATGTACTTTGTATTGACTAATGCACAACAACATTTATGGAGTTTATGAATAAGGTATTTCAAATAAATTTTAATTCTTTCATGATTTTTTTCATTGATGACATCTTGGTGTATTCCAAAAATGAGGCAGATCATGTGAAATATTTGAGAATTCTACTGCAGAGGTTGAGGGATGAGAAGTTGCATGCTAAGCTCTCGAAGTGTGAGTTTAGGCTTAGTTTTGTGGCATTTTTGGGACATGTTGTGTCCAATGATAGTATTATGATTGATCTAGCCAAGATTAAGGCGGTTCGAGATTAGACTAGGCTTACTTCACCTACAGAGATTAGGAGTTTTGTTGAGTTGGCTAGTTATTATAGATGGTTCGTGCATGGCTTCTCTTCTATTGCAGCTCTTTTGACCAAGTTGACTCAGAAGAATGTTGCTTTCTAGTAGTCCGATGAGTGTGAGGAGAGATTTCAAAAGCTCGCACTCTATTAACTTCAGCACCTATCTTGACCTTACCTGTGGAGGGAGAAAGTTTCACTATGTATTATGATGCTTCAAGAGTTGGCCTTTGGTGGTGTTTTGATGCAGAAAGGGAAGGTGATAGCTTATGCTTCAAGGAAGTTGAAGACCTATCCCCATCCATGATTTGGAGTTAGCAGTGGTAGTGTTTGTCTTGAAGTTATGGTGACATTACTTGTATGGGGTTCATTATGTCATGTACACCAATCATCACAACCTTTAGTATATCTTCAACCAGAAAGATTTGAATTTGAGATAGCGCATGTGGTTGGATTTGTTGACCAACTATGACATGACTATTCTCTATCATTGGGGAAAGACCGATATAGTGGAAGATGCCTTGAGTAGGAAGTCAGTTAGTATGGGTAGTCTTGCTATGTTGGTGGGTTTGGAGCAACCTTTGGCCATGGATGTTCAGTGTTTGGTCAGTAGCTTTATGAGACTTGATATTTTTGAGCGAGGTAGGCTACTTGCTTGTGTTGAGGCATGATCTTTTCTATGCGAACAAATTAAGGGTAGACAATTTGAGGATGGAATATTGTGCATGATTTAGGATAAGGTGTTGAGGGGTGAAGCTAAGAAAGCAATTCTTGATCCGGAGGGTGTTTTGAGGATCAAGGTTTGGACTTGTGTTCCTAGAGTGGGTGACTTGACTAGATTGGTCATAGAGGAGGCTCACAGTTTGAGATACTATATTCATCCGAGTGTAGACAAGATGCATCATGACCTAAAGAAACACTATTGGTTTTGTAGGACAAAAAGGGACATTATGGAGTTTATGGCTGTGTTTGAATCATCAGCAAGTGAAATATGAGCACCAGATATTACGAGGTGGTATGACTCAAAGGATGCCTGTACCTGAGTGAAAATGGGAGCGTATCACTATGGACTTTGTGATTAGGTTGCCTCAAACCTTGGGGAAGTTAGACTCGATTTAGGTAATTATGGATAGATTGACCCAATTAGCCCCATTTTGTTCTAATGAAGGTGAACAATAATGCGGAGAAGTTGGCGAAGATCTACATTTGGGAGATAGTTTGGTTGTATAGTGTGCCTATTTGCATCATTTTAGATAGGGGTACGCAGTTCACATCTCACTTTTGGAGTTTTATACAGCATGAGTTGGATACTCAGTTAGAGATGAGTATAACTTTTTACTCCTAGACAGATGGTCAATCGGAGCAGACTATTCAAGTTTTAAAGGAAATGCTTTGAGCTTGTGTGATTGATTTTTGTGGTTATTGGGACCAGTTCTTGCCTTTGGTGGAGTTTTCCTACAACAATAGCTATCATTCCAGCATTCAGATTACAACATTTGAGGCTTTGTGTGGGAGGAAGTATAGATCTCTAGTGGGTTGGTTTGATCACTTTGAGGTTAGGCCTTATGGTACGGACTTGTTGGGGGATTCTATGGAAAGGGTAAAGTTGATCCAGGATAGACACTTGACAACCTAGAATAGGCAGAAGAGCTACACAGATTGGAGAGTCCGTGACTTAGAGTTCATGGTTGGTAAGCGAGTTCTGTTGAAAGTACCATCCATGAAGGGTGTGATGAGGTTTGGGATAAAGGGTAAGATCAATCCAAGGTTTATTATCCCTTTTGAGATTCTTTAGTGTGTTGGTGAGGTGGCCGATGAGATAGCCATACCTTTGAGTCTTTTAGTCATGCATCCAGTTTTCCATATCTCAATGTTGAAGAAATATCATTTTGATAACTTTCTTATGATTTGTTCGGATTCGATGGATTGGATCAGAATATGACTTTTGGGGAAGAGCCTATAGCTAATTTGTATAGGCAAACTAGGAAGTTGAGATCCAAGAAGATAGCATCAGTGAAAGTTCAATGGAAGCATCATCCGGTGGATAAGGCTACATGGGAGGTAGAGTCAGACATGTGGAGAAGATATCTCTAGCTTTTTGACAGTTCAGGTACCTTTTTTGCTCTTACGTTTGAGGACGAACATGTGCTTTAATAATGGATATTGTAATAACTCTCATAGTTATTTTTTGGTTTTTATGCATTTTGACCACTTTATGCCTTCCCATGTTGTATTATGCTATTTGTTGAGTTAGGCTTACCTACCATAATTGTGTTGAGTTAGGTGCCATCACAACTCTTGGGAATTTAAGTCATGACAAGGTGGTATCAGAGTATTAGGTTCACCAGTCTCATGTGTACAAGAGCAAATGTCTATTAGAGTCTCGCGGATCGATGCAGAGACGTTCATTATCTATCTTTGAGAGGCTATGAAACTTTAGGAAAATCCATTTTCTTGATTCCTTATCAAGCCTTTTTGATTCGGTCTAACTCTTAAAATCTTCTCATTGAATTCTATCACTTATAGTGAGGACATGTTGGGGGTGATATCATGCGGTATGGTGCAAGACCGGGTACTAAGAAAAAGTAGCAGACTAGTGTGAAGGGTGTGCATAGCAAAATGTAGACGGTATATATGATTTGAAGACTGATTGAGTAAGATTGTGGTTTAGATTGTGCATTTTGGGGATATTCGCATGGAAGTGCGAACAATGGTTTGAAGAACTTCATCATTTCCCTATCTTCTATGGTTAGTTGTTCAGAAGTTAGAAAAGTATATAAGTGGCATAAACGGTATTTGAGATAATGTTTACAATTAGAAATAGTATGATTTTGAGGTTCTTATGAAGAGTATGCTTTCTATCTCGTGAAGTAGCCACACAATAAAAAGAATTTGAGTGGTTTGAGTTTTAGGATATAACTCTCATAGTAGGACTGGTGTTACTTGGCTAAGGTCACGAGGTATGCTAAGTTTGCTATCAACTTGAATTTATGAAGGGTAGATTGACTAAGTGTGAGGTGACATGAACGATGAATGAAGACCAAGAATTAAGAGTTCTTAAAGGTGGACGGTTGACGGCTTCAGGACAAGAGTAGGAAAGTTTCTTTCATGATTGGATTTTCTGGGACTATGTAGCGATATTTCTTTAGCATGGGACATGTTTTATTGTTTGTATGATATGAAGACAAGAGTACTTGTTATCTTGGGGCTAAAGACTGAGTGCTTTGTGATGTATTACAATTACTTGACGTAACACCTCGGAAATCGAACACGCTTTCTAAGTTTAGAACTATGAAAAATTTCAAGTTTCCAGGGATCACGGGTCCAAACCACAGACCGTGGTTTGAACCATGAGTCATGGAAAGGAGACGTGGTTTGTCTTCAGCAGTTCAACCTCTGGTCTGAGAACCACAAGTTGATCCTATGCACCATGGTTCATTCTACGGACAGTAGTGTGGACTCGTGGAACTTGATCTGAGGGTTAACAATTTACCCAGGGACTAGGACTCAGGTCTACGGATCGTAGTCCATTCTATGAGTCGTCCTGTTGACTCGTAGAACCTGTTCTGCAACCTCTTTTTTGGCTCAGAAACCACGAGTGGGAACCAAGAGTCGTGGTTCAGTCTACAACCCGTGGAACCCATCCGTGGAATATGAAGCCGGGAAATTTTACAGCTTTTTCTTAATTAAATCTCAAGGGTATTTTCATAATTACCCATCCTTTTAACTCCTAAGTGTGGTCGTTTTGATCATTTTTAGCATGATTTCTAAACCTATTAGCCTACGTCCCTTCTCATTACCTCATTCATCTACCAACTGGAAGAATAAATCCTTCAAGCTTCAAGTCTCAAGCTCCAAGTTCAAGTCTCCTTTTCTTTTCAATTTCAAGTGGGTTAGCTTCAATCAAGGTATTGGGTAATCAACAATGGGTTTCTTTCACCCTTGTGCCCAAAACCCCTAAATTTTATTTTGATTTCATGAACTTTCAAATTAGGGTAGTTACCCAATTCTTATGGGTTTTGCTATAAATTGTCTTCTAATGATTCTATTATGAAATTTATATTAAATTGCATAATTTTGCATGAGTTTTTACATGTGAAATCCTATTTTATGAATTGAAGGCTAATTATGGTAAATCCTACATGCATAAATTGATTTAAGTAAATTGGGTATTTGATAGCATATTTTTCATGGATTTTTAAGTAAGTGCATGCCTAGTTCCTATGTTCTATGAAAATATATGTTATTATGAAATAGAACTAGAGTCATGCAAGTTTTCAAGTTAAGAACTATTATGCAAGACAAGACACCCGATGTGCCATCAATGCTCATGAATCATTTTCTAAACCAAGGTACATGAGTAGGATGAAGATCTGGGTTATGAACATGTTTATGAACAAGCTTGACATCTAGATATGTCATATGTATGTGAACCTCATGTTATATATTTTGGGAGTAGTATTTAGCACTGAGCGATGAGGGTTCTAGATAACCCAAGTCCAAAACTACGTTGCCACCATAGGTTGCCCACTGTGGGTTATGAAAGGATCCTTATGACATGGTTCTAACCTTGGCCATTAGGACAACCTTTTTCAGTGTGGGTGTATGACACTGGACTCCATGTAGCTCAGCATGGTTTATGACAATTAAGAGAAACTCCCACATGATTATTTTCAAACTATGAAGTTATATGATACTATACTTTGAATATTGACTTTACTTCATGTTTTATCTCTTATATCTTCATTATTTCTTAATCTATCTCTTTTATGAATGGACTTATCTTAAGCATGTTTTAAGTATGTTTTTATCATGATCATGCATGTCTTACATACTCGGTACATCCTATAGTACTGGTGCATATTTTGCGCTGCATCCTCTTGATGATGTAGATTCAGGTTCCCTACCTCAGGCACGTGGCTAGAGAATGCAGACCGTTTTTAGTCAGTGTTGTGAGTCCTCATTGTTTGAGGGCTAGTTATGATTCTAGCTAGTTTTTGGTTATCTACTTCCATACCTTGAGTTAGCTAGGGTCTTGTCCTAGAAACTCCTTATGTCATGTGTAGAGGCTTTTCAGACATAGACAATATTCGAGTCTTCTTCGAATGATGTTCCTCTTGATTTTTATCTTATGGATTGAGTTATCTAATTCTTATTATGCTTCTGCTATGCCTATTTAATATACCTGAGTTATGCTATGACCAAGAATTAACTAGGGACACTCGCGGTCTCGGGTCCCTTGTTATGTCCAGGAAGTAACTTCAGGGCTTGACAAACTTGGTATCAGAGCCTCAGGTTCAAGAGTCCTAGGATGTCTGAAAGACGCACCGAGTAGAATCTCTTTCATATGTGTGAAGTGCGCCATACTTATGAGAAGGAATCTATGCGATGTCTTAGAAAAACTTCACTTCTTTCATGATCATATCATGTGATAAAGCTTAACTCTAATATCCCTCTAATCCTTTCCTTGTATGTTTTAGATTATGCCTTGATGTGCTATGCCTCACCGAGCCGCTCGAAATGTTGTTCCTCCAGTTCTGGCCCCCGAAGTCATGAATGAGGAGTTCAGGAATGCCATATATATGATAGCCCAGACTCTGGCAGCCCAGGACAATCAGCTAACTCCTATCCCCATCCACCCTCAAGGTGGGGTAGCGTCCTGAGTTTGTGACTTCCACCAGAGTTTTGGGGTTCGAAAGGTAATGAAGATCCACTAAACTTTATTGATGAGGTGAGGAAAGTCTTTGATGTGATGCAAGTGGATGGTACTGATAATGTCGAGTTAGGATCCTATCAACTCACGGACGTGGCTCATATCTGGTTCCGCAATGGAAGGAAGCTAGAGCTAGGGACATGGTCCCTATGACTTGAGAGTGTTTTGAGAAGGCTTTCCTCGATCAATTCTTTCCCCGAGAGTTGAGGCAAGCTAAGGCCGAGGAATTTGTGAACTTGAGGCAGGGATCGATGTTAGTTCAGGAGTACAGTTTGAAGTTCACACAACTGTCTAGGTATGCCGCTTCTATGGTAGCAGACCCGCATGATCAGATGAGTAAGTTTATCTATGGAGTTTCAGATATGGTGAAGAAGGAGTGTAGGTCCGCTATGGTGTTAAGTGATATGAATATTTCCAGACTCATGAACCATGCTCACCAGATCGAGGGAGACACGCTTAGGGAGATGGTTAGGGAAAACAAGAGAGTTAGATTCGAGGGTTCCGGTTTTGGCCATCAATGGTCCGATGGCGAACATCACGCCTCATTTTAGAAGAAGTCATCATGATCCATTCATTCTTATGATAGTGCTCCTACCTAGGCCCCGAGGCCTTATTATGATCAGACTGGTAGAGGATCTGGTTCCTATTCGCAGTCTCAGAGGAGTGTTGCTAAGGGATCTTCCCACCCTATTTGCAGCAAGTGTGGGAAGAATCACGTGGGAGAGTGTTGTTTAGGCACGGGTGCATGATTTGGGTGTGGACAGGATTGACACATGATTAGAGATTGCCCTTTAGGTAAGAAGGGGCAGGGAGGTAGTAGGTCTCAGTTTGCTCCCGCAGCCCTAGAAGGTTGACCAGCCCAGCAGGGCACAACTTCTAGTTCTGGTGGTCAGCACCAGAACTACCTTTATGCCATGTCCTCTCGTCATGACCGTGAGAGTTGCCCAGATGTTGTTTCTCGTATGTTGAAAGTCTTCTCTTTTGATGTATATGCTTTATTGGACCCTGACGCCTCCTTATCTTTTGTGACCCCTTATGTAGCATGCAAATTTGAAAGTTGTCCTGAATTGATTTTAGAACGCTTTTGTGTTTCTACTCCTGTTGGTGAGTCAGTCCTAGCCAAAAGAATCTATCAAAATTGCCCAATCTCAGCCCTTCATAGAGTCACTTCAGCGGATTTAGTAGAGTTAGAGATGAATGATTTTGATGTTATTCTTAGTATGGTTTGGTTGTATGCTTGTTATGCTTTGGTTGATTGTCATACTCGGGTTGTCAGTTTCAAGATTCCAAATGAACCCATCTTAGAGTGGCAAGGTAGTCCCCCATCCTCGAAGAGTCATTTCATATCTTATATTAAGGCTAGAAATATTATTTCTAAGGGTTATGTTTATTATATAGTTTGGGTTATGGACATGGAGTCCAAAACCCCATCTCTTCAGTTTGTTCCTGCTGTGAATGAGTTCCCAGAAGTGCTTCCCAAAGATTTTCCCGGAGTCTCTCCCGAGCGGGAAATTAACTTTGGGATAAATCTTCTTCTAGATACAAATCCTATCTCTATTCCTCCCTATAGAATGACTCTCGCAGAACTTGAAGAGTTAAAGGATCAGTTGAAGGATCTTCTTGATAAGAGTTTCATTAGGCCTAGCATTTCTCCATGGGGTGCTCCAGTCTTATTCGTGCGAAAGAAAGACGGTTCCCTCAGAATATGTATTGACTACCATTAATTGAACAAGGTCACAATTAAGAATAAGTATCCCATTTCTAGGATTGATGACTTGTTTGATCAGCTTCAGGGTGCTAGTTTCTTCTCCAAGATCGACCTTAGATCCGATTATCATCAGCTTCGTGTTAGAGAGTGTGATATTTCAAAGATAGCCTTCAGAATTCGGTATGGTCATTATGAATTTCTTGTTATGTCTTTTGGTCTAACAAATTCTCCTGCAGCCTTTATGAATTTGATGAACCGTGTGTTTAAAAAGTATCTGGATATGTTTGTAATTATGTTCATTAATGATATCCTCATCTATTCTCAGAATGAGGAGGAGCATGCGGACCATTTGAGAGTGGTGTTACAAACTCTAAAGGATCGATAGTTATTTGCTAAGTTTAGCAAGTGTGAGTTTTGGATGTAGTCTATTGCTTTTCTGGGTCATATCATGACTAGAGATGGTATTCGAGTTGATACTTAAAAGATTGAGGCAGTAAAGAACTGTCCTAGACCCACTTCTCCATCTGATATTAGGAGCTTCTTGGGTTTGGTTGGTTACTACAAGAGGTTTATAGAAGTGTTTTCTTCCATTGTTGCCTCTTTGACTCGATTGACTCAGAAGAAGGTTAAATTTCAGTGGTCCGATCTATGTGAGCAGAACTTTCAGAAATTAAAGACTAGATTGACCATAACTCCAGTGTTGGCTCTACCTGACGGCCTAGATGATTTTGTTGTGTATTATGATGCTTCTAGGATTGGTTTGGGTTATGTTTTGATGTAGTGTGGTAAAATGATTACTTATGCTTTGAGACAGCTTAAGACTCATGAGAAGAACTACCCTACTCATGATCTTGAGTTAGCAGTCGTGGTATTTGCTTTGAAGATTTAGAGACACTACTTGTATGGTGTTCACATGGATGTATTCACCGATCATAAGAGTCTTCAGTATGTATTCACTCAAAAGGAATTGAATCTTCGTCAAAGGAGATGGCTTGAGATTCGTAAGGATTACAACATGAGTGTTCTTTACCATCCGGGTAAGGCCAATGTTGTGGCGGATGCACTTAGTAGATTGTCTATGGGTAGTGTATCTTCATCGAAGAAGGGAAGAAGGAATTGGTTAAGGAGGTTCATAGGCTTGCTTGGTTGGGGGTTCACTTGATGGACTCGACAGAAGGTGGTGTTATTGTTCAGAATGGTTCCGAATCATCTATGGTAGCTGAAGTGAAGGAAAAGCAAGACAGTGATCCTATTTTGCTTCAGCTAAAGGGTCCAGTCCATCAACAAAGGGTTGAGGTTTTCTCCCAAGGGGGAGATGGGGTGCTTCGTTATCAGGGTCAATTATGTGTGCCGGATGTAGATAGGTTGAGACAACAGATTTTGACTGAGGCTCATAGTTCCAGATATTCTATTCACCCTGGTGCCACCAAGATGTACCGTGATCTACGGGAAGTCTATTGGTGGAATGGTATAAAGAGGGAAATAGCCGGTTTTATGGCTAAGTGTCCCAACTGTCAGGAAGTGAAGGTAGAGCATCAGCGACCGGGTGGCATGACTCAGGATATTGACCTTCCTAATTGGAAGTGGGAAGCGATTAATATGGACTTTATCACAGGTTTGCCTCGTACTTGAAGGCAACATGATTCCATTTGGGTGATTGTCGACCGGATGACTAAGTCATCCCACTTCTTAGCCGTTAAGACTACTGATTCAATAGATAATTATGCCAGACTCCACATTCGAGAGATAGTCAGATTGCATGGTGTTGCTTTATCTATCATTTCAGATAGGAGTACTCAGTTTACATCCCAGTTTTAGAGATTATTTCAGAGAGGTCTTGGTACTCAAGTGAAGCTTAGCATAACTTTTCACCCTCAGACGGATGGCCAACCAGAGCGTACTATTCAGACCTTAGAGGATATGTTGAGAGCTTGTGTGATTGATTTCAAAGGTAAATGGGACGATCACTTACCTCTTATTGAGTTTGCCTACAACAATAACTTTCACTCTAGCATCCAGATGGACCTTTATGAGGCACTTTATGGTCAGAGGTGTAGGTCTCCTATTGGTTGGTTTGAGGTAGGTGAGGCAGCTTTGATTGGTCCAGATTCAGTTCATGAGACTATGGAGAAGGTTCAACTTATTAGGGAGAGGTTGAAGACCGCTCAGAGTTGACTGAAATCATATGCGAATGTGAGGAAGAGGGAATTGGAATTTGAGGTTAATGATTGGGTTTTTCTGAAGGTGTCACCCATGAAGGGTGTGATGAGATTTAGCAAGAAAGGAAAGCTTAGTCCTCATTTTGTAGGTCCTTATTGGATTTTGAGGAGAGTTGGTAGCATTGCTTATGAGTTGGATTTGCCATCGGATTTAGAAGTGGTTCATCTAATTTTCCATATTTCCTTGTTGAAGAAGTGTGTTGGTGATCCAACCTTGATTGTCACTTTGGAGGATGTGAGTGTGAAGGATAGTCTCACTTATGAGGAGGTTCTTGTGGAGATCCTTGATCATCAGATTCAGAGGTTGAGAAACAAAGAAGTCGCTTCGGTAAAAGTCCTTTGGAGGAATCAACTAGTTGAGGGAGCTACTTGGGAAGCAGAATCAGCCATGAAGGCCAAGTACCCTTATCTCTTCCATTTCGATTTTGCTTCAGCTTGAGGTAATAGTTTCCTCCTTATTATGTTCTTTCGATCCTATCCCATCAGTTTCTCTCATGTTCCTAGCATGCATTCATGTTTTTGAAGTTGATTCAATCATGTTTTAAGTTAAAAAGTTCAGTCTTCATGTTTATTCCTTGGTTTTCCATGTTTTGTTGTTGGTTGGGCTTTTTTCTCTCCAAATTTACTTGCTTAGTCTTTATTCGAGGAAAAATGATCCCAAGGGGGAGATATTATAACACCCCGAACAAACCAGCTTTCTAAGTTTAGAACTATGAAAAATTTCAAGTTTCTAGGGATCACAGGTCCAAACCACGGACCGTGGTTTGAACCATGAGTCATGGAATGGAGCCGTGGTTTTTCTTCTGCAGTTCAACCTCTGGTCTGAGAACCATGAGTTGATCCTACAGACCGTGGTTCATTCTATGGACCGTGGTGTGGACTCGTGGAACTTGATCTGAGGGTTGACAATTTCCCAAGGGACTACGACTCAGGTCTATGGACCGTGTTCCATTCTACGAGTCATCTTGTTGACTCGTAGAACTTGTTCTGCAACCTGTCTTTTGGTTCAGGAACCATGAGTGAGAACCACGAGTCGTGGTTCAGTCTACGACCCTTGGAACCTGAAGCCAGGAAATTTACAGTTTTTTCTTAATTAAATCTCAAGGGTATTTTCATAATTACCCACCCTTTTAACTCCTAAGTGAGGTCGTTGTGACCATTTTTAGCATAATTTCTAAACCTATTAGCCTAAGTCCCTTCTCATTATCTCATTCATCTACCAATTGGGAAAAGAACTCCTTCAACCTCCAAGTCTCAAGCTCTAAGTTCAATTCTCCTTTTCTTTTCAATTTCAAGTGGGTTAGCTTCAATCAAGGTAAGTGGATAATCAACAATGGGTTTCGTCTACCCTTGTGCCCAAAACCCGTAAATTTTATTTTGATTTTATGAACTTTCAAATTAGGGTTCTTACCCAATTCTTATGGGTTTTGCTATAAATTATCTTCTCATGATTCTATTATGAAATTTATATTAAATTGAATGTTTTTGCATGGGTTTTTACATATGAACTCCAATTTTATGAATTGAAGGCTAATTATGGTAAATCCTACATGCATGAATTGATTTAAGTAAATTGGGTATTTGATAGCATGATTTTCATGGATTATCAAGCAAGTTCATGCCTAGTTCCTATGTTCTATGAAAATATATGTTATTATAAAATTAAACTAGAGTCATGAAAGTTTTCAAGTTATGAACTATTAAGCAAGACAAGACACCCGATGTGCCATCAATGCTCATGAATTATTTTCTAAACTAAGGTTCGTGAGTAGTATAAAGTATTGGGTTATGAACATGTTTATGAACAAGTTTGACATCTAGATATGTCACATACCAACTTTATATTGTAAAGTTAAGAGATTATATTTGCCCCTTTTCCGTTCCTACTATATTAACCAGCTGGCATGCACATATAGGAAGAAAAAGGAAAAAACGAAAGCAACTAGCAAGAGATATAAGATAATAAGAACTACTTTTTGTTTCCATATAAAGGAAGAAATCATGTCCATTTACAGTAAGAATAACAAAGGCAGAATTATTGGAGTAACTAGTAATGTAATTCCAAAAGAGACATGACTATGCAACACTGGAGCGGCAAAGCTAGAGTATAAGCTATGGATCCGGTCTATAATTCAGTAACTTTGGTCTAAATCTTTTATTTGTTTTAATAAGCTTATTGAATATGTACAAATTATTAATTTAGAACTCAGTAATTTGTAAGAATTATAATTTGAATCCTCCTTCATGCAACAATATGATTGACAGTAATTGAACCCATCCACTGTAGAAGGCCAACAAAAATCTCAATAGTCCCTACGACCACTAAGATACCTTTCTCTGCTCACTTTCAATTTGGATCACTCATGTGTGTCTTTTAATGTCTCACAGAAATTCTCTATTTTCCCAAAATAAATCTACAAAAATATGAAAATTAAATTGGACATACAGGGGGAAAACAAAAGGAAAGGTTCAGAATGACATGAGACTCATTACTCATTGGAATTGGTAAGTTAAGACCTAATCTGTTCAAAATAATTTTTAACTATACGTAATAGGGTGTATAAGTACAAAAATAATATTGATATTGTCAATGACATGATTTACTATGTAAAAGAATAATATTGAATAGTGTGTATAAGGCCTCATTTAATTTGAACTTAATGAAAATCTTAATCTTAGTTCTTCAAATTCCAGTCATTAAGTTTGTTTATTTCATACGTGGTGTTTGTCTTTTTTATGTTTCAATCATTTAATTGGTCTGAATAAATCTGAATGATTAAAAATTGTAACAAAAGTCTTAATATCGTTAAAATTGTTTGAATATTTCTACAAAATTAGTAGTTGACCAATTTCATTCATTCATTGTTACCACCATTATCAACCACCACTATTACCGCCCACCATTATCAACTACGTGTTACCAACCATCATCTTCATCAAAGCACCCCCCCCCCCCTTTTGTTGGTTTCCACTCGGTGTTCGATACCCGCATCGGGGTCTTATTAAGATTTTTTATTCGCGCCACTAAGGTACCACATTGAGTGGTAAAGCTCTCCCTGAAAAAAGCAGCTCTGTACCCAAGAAATTCGAAAACCAAAATCTATGATTAAAGATGACAGTGTACTTGTATAAAACCCAGACGCAGGAAATTATTCTCCCTCACTAAGTTCTGTATTTAAAATCCTTTAGTTTTTGTTGTTAATTCTTCTGGTGTTGAATAGTGTCTAATAGTGACAACACTGTAAATTTGCAGAAAGAAATGAACCCTGCATATATGCTTCCTTCTAATGCATCTCATCATGTTGGAGTTGGGGGTTTTGTGATCAATGACAAGAATGGGGTGCATATTAGAATCATTCTAAAGAATAAATTATATATGCTTTTGGCATTTCAGCTGTAACTCAAAGGTACTCTTTGTTTGCTGTAAAATTTGTTTTTGTTGAAAGGAAATAAAAATGGATTGGTGATTTAGTAAAGACTTTTAGTTTCATGAAAGTGGACTGTTTGGTAGGACGGAAAATATGTCTCAAGGAAAACATTTAGCACGAAAGGGGGAAAATGACTCCTCACACTTTTGGAGGGAAGTAGTTTTTCTCACAATCATCTCAACTTTTTAACTTTATGTTATTGTTTTGACCAATATTTAGACATTGTTATCAATCTTTGATATTCAAAAATTTCATCAAAACACAATCTAATTTGCTAATAATATTGCCAATATTCTATAATAAATGTTATTTTCCAAAAATATTTTTCATTCTTGAGCCAAACACCGGGAAGTCCTTTCCCGAAAAAAAAAAGTTTAGTAAAATGACTTCCTTCTTACCAAACAAACCAGAATTTTGAACATTTCAAACACCTAGAGATCCAACTACAACTAGACAGTCAGCCGGCCATAACTATAATGGTACTAAACTTATCTTGTCAGATAAGTTCTCAGTTGTTTACTATGACCCTTTTATAGCACAAAGGTGTAATAGGCGCCTCTCAGATCTCAAACTCTTGATAGAAAATCAAAAGCATGTGCTAAATTTTGAATGTACAATTTAAGAAATTACTAAGTGTACAATCAAGCAATCAAAATATTAGAACCAAAGAGAAAAAACAGTACAAATAAGAAATAGTTATTGGCAGAAAAAACTTAAGATATTTGACAAAAAATATATCACAACAAACTCAGCCAATTAACTTTAGCTCAAAACTCAGTGTCTCTCTGATGCAGGAATTTCCTTTTTCTGCTTTTTTTGGTCCCCTGAATGAAGTAAAAGAAAGTCAAACTCAATACAATGTTATCCAGAAATGACATATCCTTTGGTATATGGTTATCAGAAAATGTTTTCCAAAAGTGAGGAAGTCATTTTACTAGTACATTTTGCGTAGTTTTTAAATATATAAATTTTATTTTAAAAAATATAAAGATTTTTCATGTCCGATTCACAATCAAAATTAAAGAGTTTGACATCGTGACTTGAGTAGGCACTAGTCAGTATACTTGTATATTCTTTGGCCTATAAGTTGGGACTTATCAGTGTGCCATGATGTTTAATTTTGTCTTCTAATGTGTGAAGCCAACTAATAAATTAAAGGCATATGTGAGCTATATTATTGAATAGCATATGTGAGCTAAACTATTAATGAAGGGCATATTTACTCAATTTCAAATACATTAAGGGGTCATTTGGTAGGATGTATAAGAATAGTGCAGAATATGGTGTATTATTAGTAATGCTTGCATTAGTAATACTGGTATTAGTTATGTTTGCATTAGTTATGCTGAGATTTTTCTTATGCAGTGTTTGGTTTAGTGTATTAAAAATAAGATGCATTGCGTAATTTCTAAAAAAAAAAATTACAAAAATACCCTCCACAAATATGGTATAGAAAGGATGTGAAAAAACTTTTGAGGGACAATTATGTCTTTAACATACTAATGCATGCATTAAAACTCATTGCATTACTAATACATGAAAATCAATGATATTAGTAATATATACCTCAATACACAATAGAGTGTATAACTAATGCAATACACAAAGTTAATGCATGCATTAAATTGTCTAATACACTCTACCAAACGACCCCTAAGGGCATATTTGGACCTTTTTCCGTAGAACTTATGTCATCACTTTCAGACATCTCAAATTTAAAAATTCTCCATTTCATGACTACTATTTTCTTTTAGCTACAAAATGTTAGAAATCGGTCATATCTAAAAGCTACACTAGTCAAAAAAATTGGAAAATATTTTTTCTAGGAAAACAAGTTCCTTAAAAATGAGGAAAATAATTTCTAACATTTCATATTTGATTGTGTCCTCCCAACCGTCCAACACTCTTAATCTTCACTCCCACCTTTGTAGCCCCTGCCCCAGCCTCACCTCCCACAGTATTTGTCTAGATTATATACAAATTCTTTAAAAATAAATTAGTACATACCGAACACAAGAAAATAAGTAAGAAATCACTTATTTTCCTAGAAAATATCTTTCCATCGTACTGAACACACCCTATGTGTTTATCTTTCTTGTAAAATAATTTGCGCAATTAATCCAAAACATTAAAGCTATATAGGTGAGATAACCATGAACATGATAAACCCTTTTGAACAGAAGAAGAAGTAAAGAAAGACAAGATCAAGACCCAAATTAGTTGTACAAAAAAGGATGCTAGAGGACAGATAATCAAATATTAAAGCATTAGGAAATCTGAAACTTAATTGGTACATCACCTTTGATCCTTCTGTCATCAGATTTGCTGTTGCCGGAAACAATGCTCTAAATTTGACTTGAAGTTGTCATCATCCCAATTCAATTGGCTCCACCATGCTAATTGTGCTCTTATTTCTTTGATGTTGTTTGAGGTTTGAATAGAGAGAGGAAACTTCTTTATTCCGTAGCAATTGATCACCTTAAGTTCCTCCGGGTGTTCCCACATACTCTGTGGCTCCCCCAATGTTCCTAATTTTGGTAAGCTTTCCAACACTAATTTCCGAACTCTTGCAATTTCTGAGTTGACAAATGTTGCCTTTCTTGAGCTGCATTGCACAAATAACTCTACCAGCTCTCTACAATTCCTAATTGTAATTTCTTCCAAGTGCTTGGGTAGAGAAAAAGCCTCACCAACATTAAAAAGACATGTTAAACTTGCACAAAAGTGTAATTCTAGTTGGCGTAATTTAGAAAATCTTAGACACAGAAAATGACCGAAATCAGATACACACGTTAAATGTTCTAGTCCTTGCGGCAGACAATGTAAGTCTGTACTATAACAATCGAGCAACTGCAAATTGCAAAGATTACCAATATGTGGTAACTCTTTCAACTTGCGGCAATATTGTAGTATTAGAGCACGTAGTTGACATAAATTATTCATGGAAGAAGGCAGTGCTCTAATGCCAGTATGACTCAGATTCAGAACTCTTAGAGCTGGAAATGCCAATAAAAGTTCATGCGGTATCTTCTCAAGGTAATTGTCTTGCAAAAGTAATGTTGTTGTCCCTGGACATTCCATGAAGCGATCAGGTAGACGTTTGATTCTGTTACTTACGAAAGATATTCTCTTGACAGAAGCTAATACTTTAGTATGTGATATCTCAGTCAGCCCAATTCCAGTTTGAAAAACAGAATTGTGTTCATCCCCAAAGGAATTAGCTATCCATTTGGCAACATCACAAACCACGTCGTGCATCTTCACAAAATCCATCCCATGGGCTTCTAGCAAGCAGGCATCCTTTAGACTCTCAATTATTGTGATTCCCCTATTGTAGGCTTCCTCCAATGTGTCATGTTCACCAAGGATGTCCTCTGCCCACCAGCAATGTATGAGATCATCTGTTGAAATAGCCGCCGCATATAAGGAACAATACAAGAAACAACTTTGAATGTCACCTCTCTTTTTGTTCACACGTTTGCTTCTTTGCTCTGAGGATGATTCAATATCCTGAGATACTAAAGAATCAAAACTATACTTGATGACCTTGTAAACCTTATCTTCTACAACTTTGTTATGAGGTTCAGACATTCTAAGTGATTTCAAAGCATCTTTCCATAGCTCGACCTTCTTCTTCCCTCTCGTAGATGTTCCAATAACAGTGATTGCTAAAGGTGAACCATCACACTCTCTTGCAATTTCCTTCGCCAATGGTTGAATTTGCTCCAGATTTGCACTATCTCCCGCATTTTTGGCACTATCTCCCGCATTTTTGGCACTATCTCCTGCATTTTTGGCAAACAGTTCCCAAGATTCATCCTCATCCAACGTGTAACCCTTCATTTTGGTGTCTGTTTTCATCTGGCTACAAACACTCAAAAAATGAGATGTTATGATTACCTTACTCTTTGCGACAGGTTGGGGCACACCTACATCATCCAAATTTATAGCTTCCCAAACATCATCTAATATGAGAAGGAAACTCTTTTCTTCCTCGATCCTTTGACAGATTTTGCTGGCAGTGCTTTCTACACTTCCCTCGCTATCTACCTTTAGGTTTAATCTGCTGGCAATCTGTGCTTGAATCTTTTTTATGTCTATTGGCGGTTTGGGTATTGTAACCCATATTACAACACCAAAAGACAGTTTAAAACTTGACACATCGGTCTTTAGGAGCTTATTGTTCAGATTTTTCACCAATGCTGTTTTCCCAACTCCTCCTGTACCTCACACACCGATGATGCATACCTGAAAGGATTCAAATACCCAAATAAATAATTTACCCACAAGTGAAAGATGCAAGAATTGACATATAGAAGAAATTTAGGAAATTTGAGAAACAAGGACATATGAAGGTAATTGTGATTTGATCATATAATAAGACAAAGTTGGGCCAAGCCTATAATGCCAAAGTGGCTGCAGCAGCAATTGAATTTAAACAATTCATTCAAACAATAAGTAAAACAGAAAGGATACAAGGGAATTTAAACTGTTAATGGCGTGGCGCATCGCGCATCTGTAAGCTTTTCCCTTCTCTTTTATTAAATTGTCTATTCTATTGTAGAGATGATTAATTCTAGTTGAAAATGAGCTTGGGGAGAGTGATGAGTTAAGTTGACGAAATTAAATGCTACAAGGGAGTTTGTTGAATTAATGAGAAAAGTTAATACTTTTAAACTGAATTATGTCCAATACATGGTTTGAGCTTGTATTGATTTAAATTGAACCCCGATTAAAAGAATCTTGAGGCTAGTTAAAGATTTCTTCGTACCAAAGTTCTTTCCTTATGAAGTCATGCCGATAAGGTATTTGATTAAATATTTTAAAATGTTAATGTAAGTTCAGTTGGAGCGGGTGAGCTAACATTATCCATTATTGATTGAGTTAAGCCTTATATATTATCAACCTATGAAAGAGAAGTTCTTTCTTTTAACTTTTAAAGGTCACTTTATACTTGTCTAAAACATGTAAATATTTGATGTTCATGCTTTATAAGTGATGAATGTCATATTGTACTCTTTTATGCCATGACTATGATAAAGTTGAAATCTTGGAACTTTAACTCAATCCTGCATGAATGGTAATCATAAAAAGGATTACGAGCAGTGTTATTGTAACATCCCAAACTTTCAGGCTAAGATATGAACCATTCTAGATATGTAGATAGACCTGAACCCGATGAATTTTATTATACCTAGGTATGAAGGTCAATCCTTAAGTGTAGAAAGTGTATTGGATGTGAATTAAGGTCATAAAAAACCTCTAGCACAAAGTTGAGTTGAACGGTTCTCTATCGATTATGTTTTTATATGAGTTTTTATGGGGGTAAACTTCAAACAAGCATTCCTTCTACAATATGAAGAGTTACGTGGCCCATAACCCACCAAATTAAAGGTTTTTGAGTCTTTTTTCCAGTGCCACTAGCCGCTCATTTATCCGAGTTTTGAGTAAAAAGTTATGTTCATTTTACCGGCCATAAGCAGGCTAGAGCGGTGGCTGGCGCGCCGCCCCAACCTCCAAACTTCATAATGAATCAAAAATCAGCAGGCTGGCGCACTGACTGGCACTCTGCGCCATCCATGTTCCCCAGACAAAATTTTCTATTCTTTTCCTTTTTCACGTTCTTAAAAGGGTGTTTTCATCCTTCCCTCAATCCACAACTCCAACCAACGATTTTTAACCTCCCCAATAGGTAAATACGCTCAGAATTCATCAGAGAACAATCTATTCTTCTCCTCCCTCTTCTCCAAACTTCAAGAAAATGCATCAAGAGGGTTTAAGAAAGGTTCTTCCCCAACTCTCAGTTCATGTTCTTCTTCTTCTCTAAGGTATGTGAGACTGTCCAGCGTTAAGAATTCTTTTAGTTATATCCTCCTCATGATTGTTAAACCCTTTTGATAATTCTAGGGTTAGAACTATATACCTTGAAAAACTTGATGAGTTCTTGAAATCGTCACTAAAGAGAATTGACAAATTATGATCTCATTCCAGTGGTGTTATAACATTCAAGATGTGAATATATACATAAGATACTGGAGAATAAATAAGGCAAAGAAAAGTAATTTTCAAGCCCAAGACTAACTGCTATATATTGGAATTGAATGCATAATTCTCTTCCAAATATATATCAATAACTTTGCTCCAATCACTCCTATGATTTGTTACCATATCTGTAACAATTTCCTTGTGGCTTCACTCAGAATATTGATTTGTACTTCTTTCCTTAGTTGACGGATTCCTTAGTTGGCATAGCCATTTCTTTCCTTTTCACCCTTTTTCAAGCTGGAGGTAATGACTGAATGTACTCCTAGCTTGGCTCGAAAAGATTGGAAGGGAAGCTTTGGAAGAGGTTTTGTAAATATATCTGCAATTTGTATCCCGAAAGGAATATATCATGTAGTGAGTGCACCAAGAGCAACCTTTTCTCGAACAAAATGATAGTCTATTTTGATATGCTTGGACCGAGCATGAAACACCGGGTTGATTGACATATAAAGTGCACTTTTGTTGTCACAAAAAAGCTGAGGTGAGTGATGTAGTGGAATACCAATGTCTCAAAGGAGAAAACTTATCCAAACTAATTCAGCTGTTGTAGATGCCATGGATCTGTATTCTGCTTCCGTGCTGGATCTAGAAACTGTTGGTTGTTTCTTGGAGGACCATGAAATACAATTAGCACCTAGATAGATGCAAAACCCTAAAGTGCTTCTCCTTGTATCTGGACAACCTGCCCAGTCTGCATCACAGTACCCATAAAGTTTGAATGGACTTTGGTGAAGGAATTTCAGGCCATAATTTGTCGTTCCTCTTAGATAGCGAAGAATTATTTTGACGGCTCTCATGTGCTCTTCAGTTGGATGATAGATATGTTGACAGACTTTGTTGACTGCATGAACTATGTCAGGTCGCGTGTAGGTGAGGTGAAGAGCACCTACCAAGCTTCGATATTGTTTCGGGTCGATGGTTTTTGAGTCTTGAGGTGTGGACTGCGATTTTAGTGCCATGGGAGTGTTGAAGTGAGAGCAATTTGTCAGCTTGGCTCGATCTAGAAATTCTTTTGTGTACCTACTTTGGGAAATAGTAATGCCTCCAGGGAAGTGTTGAACTTCAAGGCCAAGGAAGTAACGAAGCTGGCCAAGATCCTTGAGAGAAAATTCTGATTGTAGTTTCTTGATAAGATCCTCTAAAAATATGTCGTTGTTTCCTGTGAGGATAATATCATCAACATAAATTAGCATTAGTATAGTAATATTTTCTTTATGTAATGTGAAGAGAGAAGGGTCATCTTGACTGCATGTAAACCCAATATAAAGAAGGAATTTTGATAAATGATCAAACCACGCTCTAGGTGCTTGTTTAAGACCATAGAGTGACTTGTGCAGTTTGCAAACATGGTTTGGATGTTGAAGGTCGTTAAATCCAGGAGGTTATTCCATGTAAATGGTCTCCTTGAGGTAGCCATGAAGAAAGGCATTCTTGACATCTAGTTGTCTCATTGTCCACTTTAGTGACACCGCAATTGCAAGAACAAGCCGGATTGTTGTGGCCTTGACTACAGGGCTATATGTTTCTTCATAGTCCACTCCTTCAATTTGTTTGTATCCTTGTGCAACTAGTCTAGCTTTATATCTTTCAATCGATCCATCCTTTCTATGTTTCACTCGAAAAATCCATTTGGATCTAATAATGTTAGCATTAGCAGGTTGGGAAACAATGGTCCATGTTTGGTTGGTGTGGAGTGCTTGGAGCTCTTCAAGCATGGCTTCACGCCAATGTGGAATGGAAAGGGCTATGTTACATTTTTTGGTGCTGAATTTGTTGTGGTAGTGGTCAAGGCTTTGTGTATCTTCTTTTCTCGAAGTTGTTGAATGCTTTCAGCTAATGTAGGATCAAGATCGGGTTGAGTATCAAGTTTCCGACGAGTTATCATGTGATGCTTATTTGCTTGTGCAGCATCCCTCTCTCTCCAAACTTTACACCAGTGCACTAGTCTCATCTCATTGAAACTAGACAATTCAAACTTCTTACTGTGGCATTCTCAAATAGAACCTCTAATCCGAATCATCGGATTGGAACTTCACCTTGCCAGTGAAAACAAGCCAGAGAAAGAGATCACTGGTGACGACGAAAAGGTAAACCCAAATCCGCAGTACCTTACCTGGCTTAACAATGATGGCTTGCTAATGTCTTGGTGACTAAGAAACATAGAGACCGAAGTATTAATGTCGTTGGAAAACATACAAATGGCATATCAGGTATGAAAATCTATTGAGAATCAAATTCTGCCTACTACGGTTGAAAAAGAACAACTTTTGAATGAAAAATTAGTATCCCTTAAAAAGGGAAACATGTCTCTTGATGAATACCTGAAGAAGTTCAAAGGTTTATGTGATAGCTTGGCTACAATCAGAAAACCGGTTGATGATGTAAGTAAAACGCTTCATATAGCTAGGGGTCTTGGTGCTAAATATAGAGATTTTCGAACTGCTATGCTAGCAAAAGCCCCTTATCCTACTTACAATCAGTTTTTTCTAGCCTTGCAAGCTCATGAACAGATGATGAATAATGAAAATGAGGAGAAAGATCACTTGCAGCCTCACCATGAACATGCTTTCTTTGGACAAAGAGGAAGAGGAAGAAATTGTGGAGGAGGAAGGTTCAACTCGAGAGGACGAGGCTTTGCTCCATCCGCGCACTATGAAAATTCTAGTGCTAGGACAAACTTCAATGATAAAACACCATATTGATCGAAGGCAAATAATCATAGTGTCAATCCACATCAACAAAGGAAAGAACACATGATCATTTGTCAAATCTATGGTAAGACTAATCACTCGGCCTTGGAATGTTGGAATCGGTTTGACCATTCTTTTCAACCGGAAGACCAACTTCCTAAGGCCCTTGCTGCAATGAAGATTCGTCACTCTATGCTGATTCTGGAGTTACAACTCACATCCTAAACAATCCAGGTAATCTTTTCAAATCTACTCCATATAGGGGCAGTGAATCAATATTTGTCGAAAATGGTGAAAGTCTCCTCATTTCTCACATTGGTGAAGGAAAACTAAAAACAAAAACTGGTAGCTTAAATCTGAAAAATGTTCTCATTGTTCCTGATATAAAGAAAAATTTACTTTCTGTTGGACAATTGACTCATGATAATTCTTGTACTGTTAAATTCTCTGATGATGGTTTTGTGGTTAAGTCTCAACAGGGCAGGATACTTGCTAATGGATGCAAAAAGGGAGGACTTTATGCTCTTGAAGAATTAAATCAACAAGCTCTTCTTGTCATTAAGAATAAAGCTTCGCAAAATATTTGGCACCAAAGGATGGGACATCCCCATTCGCGATATCTAAACTTTCTAAAGTCGGAAAATTTGATAAACGTTTCTAGTTGGGAAACGAATCCAACGGTTTGTAGTAGTTTCCAGATGGGAAAAAGTTGTCGAATTTCCTTTTTGTTATCAAATAATATTTCGCAATTTCCTTTGGATAAATTACATTGTGATTTGTGAGGTCCCCCGTTTTATCTTGTCAACACTTTAAATATTATGTTGTTATTGTCGACGATTGTACTAGATACACATGGCTGTTTCCATTGAGAAAAAAATCTGATTTTCTTAAAACTTTTTTAAAGCAAAGTTATTGATATATATTTGGAAGAGAATTATGCATTCAATTCCAATATATAGCCGTTAGTCTTGGGCTTGGAAATTACTTTTCCTTGCCTTATTTATTCTCCAGTATCTTATGTATATATTCACATCTTGAATGTAATAACACCACTAGAATGAGATCATAATATGTCAATTTTCTTTATGGCATCAGAGCAATCACAAGAGATCGGAACAAGCAAAAATCTCATGGCCAATTCCAACCAACACATGCAAGAACCATCCCTCTCTCTTCCAAATATATATCAATAACTTTGTTCCAATCACTCCTATGATTTGTTACCATATCTATAACAGTTTCCTTGTGGCTTCACTCAGAATATTGATTTGTACTTCTTTCCTTAGTTGACGAATTCCTTAGTTGGCATAGCACTTCTTTCCTTTTCAGTCACTTGTACTCATGAAGACTCTCTATTCTTGTGCTTATATTATGAGTCAAACTAGTATATGAACTCTCTTAGTTCCCTGTTATGAACTTGAGTAAATTATGAACCTTACGGAACTATGAAGAACTGTGATCTTTTGAAACGTTATGAACTTTATGAATTTTTATGGTGAATCGGTTTGGAAAATACTAACTTATGAATTTCCTTTTCATAGAAGTCTTATTGTTATTGTTTCAAGTAAGTACTTTGAACTTCCCAAAAAGCCTGCCCTCTATACAGTCATGGAAGTCCTCAAACATATGTCTGGTATGAGACCTTATGACCCTCGTGAAATCCAATAATCTCTTATGAACTCCAAACGTGAGTTCCTTTCAAAATACATATTTCATGACTTATGATATGATTATCCTAATTTGTGACTTTGTGATATGGACCTTCCCTACTATGCTTTTAATATGATTACATGAACTCCTTAACCATAACTATGTTAGAATAACTGGAAACTTCTAAAAATCTCCATAACTTCCACAATGTCACAAAACCCCTTTCTTATGAACAATGACATGACAATATGATCCTTATGACTTCTAATACTAGAAAATTACTCCAAAAATATCTTCATGACCTTATGATATGGTCTCCATAATCTTAAGCTATGTTAAAAATGGCATAACATCCCAAAAGCTCATTCTCCATAAAGTTTGAGCACCTATATCTTATGAACCATTGTCGAATGAATTATAATACTACATCCATGAGTCTTCAACGAGGTTAATAAATTATGTGAGCCTTCAACGAGGTTAATAAATTATGTGAGCCTAAAGTGGCTAATTCTAACGTAAGCTTAAAGTGGCCAACTCACAGACATGCCCTCAAAGTGGCTAACTTAAGATTATGAGTAAAAAGGAACCAATGGCTTAATTCTTCCTAATGATATAAATATTTCCACAACATTCAGAAGGTTGTTTGATGTTATGAATTCATGAACATGCAAGTATGTTAAGACATTACCATTATGATATGGACCTCTATGAATCTAATGGATGGTTGTTGGGATATAATATGAACTTAATATGGGCTTAAAGAGGATTAGATGGAAAGGACTCACTACCCGAAATTATGTTTGCCGACGTAGGTATGATTCATTTCGTAAATTCAGACGACTTTTCATGTTCCCTTTATGAGGATGACTTGGCATGCATAGGTGTTGTATATTTACAGAAGGACACTAATCTATGAGGCAAACATAGATTGATACTCAGCCGGTCGGGTGGTGATCGGACCTACATAGCCCGTGGTATATTATGTATTAATGTCGGTTATACCAATTAGTCCAGAATGTTAATTAATGATGTAAATTGGTATCCTATCTATCAGTTGTTGTTTCATATTTCCTTGTTATGAATCATTGTTTCAGTTCCACATTCATATATTATGCCATTTTCTCGCTTCCCTAGCTTTCATACTAATACATTCAAAGTATTGACGCCTTGAGAGCGGCATCATTTTATGATGCAACTTCAGATATTCAAGTGTGGGATCAGACTCTCCAGTAGGTTTCATCTCTTCAGCTTTGGGTGAGTCCTCAATATTTCTAGAGGACTTGGTTTGTAGTTTGGTGTTGTTTATGTAAAGGTAAATCGGGGGCCTTGTCCTAGTAAACAATATTCAATTATGCTAGTAGAGGCTTCATAGATAGTCAGTGATGAGTGATCAGTTCAGTTTTTTTATGTTTCAGAACTCATTTAATGGTAAATGTCCATATTTATTTTTATAAAAGAATTCATAATTATTTATAGCTTAAATCTCTTTACATGTTTTCAGAGCGTCCGCATTTATGTCTTAGTCATATGCTCATGTATTATGCCAAGTGGTTCGCTTGGGTCAACAATGACATTGAGTGTTGGTTACGTTTGGGGTCTAGGCTTGGGGCATGGCAGTTATTAAAAGCGCCCGCTTCAATGCTTAAAGCGTGAAGCGAGACGAAGCGACAGGTCAAGCGCTTTTGTTCCTCTTTTTCCAAATTTTTTTCTTTCTTTCTCTTCTACTCTGTTTTTCAAGCTTTATTCTTTGTTTTGTTAGTTTTTTCCCTCTATTATTTATTTTTTGATTTAAGAATCGAAACATTTTGCATAATATTATTTCATTTAGTTCTTGGTTATTACTTATTTATCTATACAAATTTAATACTTTTTATTTTTGTATTAAATTGGATTCAAATGAAAATAGTGTGTGCTTCACTTCACACTTCTTGCTTCACCAAAACGAGCCCTCGTTGTTTTTTTTTCTTGCTTTCCAAAACACTGTTTACGAGTGACCATACAAAGGGTTGTTAATATTGTCATACGAGACATAGGGTTGTTAATATTAGCATAACAAGGCATAGGGTTGTTAATATTAGCATAACAAGGCATAGGGTTGTTAATATTGGCATAACGAGACATAAGGTTGTTAATATTGGCATAACGAGGCATAGAAGATTTGATGGGCGTATAAAAGGCTACGAGTAACCGTATAACGGGTTGCTAATCGCAATAGCTATGCATAAGAAAAGTTCAGTCGAGTGGAACAACCTAAAAGAAAGTGAAAAGAAAGAACTAATGAACTAATCTATAAGCTTCGGCGGTTGTTTTTCTGCTTCACAGTTTTACGATACTTTAAAATAAATTATGACTTGTTTCCTCTCTTATCCCTTCATCACCCGCATGTGGTGTACCGACGCCCTCTTGGTGGAACCTACATTTACCTATACCTACATTGTCATAGGTCAATGTAGATGCAAGTTTCATTGAGCAAACTACAAGCTAGGTTGTATTCTAGAAGTTGACTTGGTGAGCTCCGTTCTTGATTGTGGAGTTTCTTCTCTTTTAGTTAGACAATTGTATTCATTTATCCAACATTTGTTTTGGACTTCAGCGAGGAACTCTATGTCCTGTGTATTTACCTTAGTACTCCGGTAGGGATGGGGCTCCTCTCCATTTCCTTTCTCTCAATTTTCCCCAAGTTCCTGCTTAGATGAGAGACATGTGTCATAATTAAGAATTGAAGATTGTGATCTAATTACCTAAATCAAGATCTTAACCATAGTTAAAATAACAAATATTTTCTTTATTTACTCTAAAAAAATTTAACAATCCCACATTTCTAGCTAAAAGATTACTTATCTCATCTATATATATATATAAAACAGAAAATGGCTAAAAATACCCCTGGGCTATCTGAAAAGGTTTAAAAATACCCCTTGTTCATCTATTTGGCTAAAAATACCCCTCAATCCACCTTTTTGGCCCATTTTTACCCTTAAAACTAACATCCCTTTTTTCAATTAACTTTTATTATTACATTATTTATTACGTGGCAACTCTCTATTGGACAAAATTAAAACCCCAACCCACCAAACTTTTCCCTCCTGCCCCGACCCAATTTCAATGCCCCATGACCTAAACCCATTTAAAAAAATTCATTAGCACACAAAATTATACATCTCTCTTTCACCTGAACTTGATCCCACTTTCTTCTTCTTATTCAAAACTTAAAATTCAGGTATTCTGAAGGCTAAAATTCTGACTCAAACATACTCCAAAGCTGATATAAGTTTAGAGAGATCCTGCGAAAATCTGCAACACAATACTGATAATAATGATCCCGAGAGCTCGAACAGAGACCAAATACATGTGATATCAATGTTCTGATTAATCACTATTAAATACATATGATTCCATTCTTATCTGAGGTAGCCAAAGGTTTACCAAGATCACTCCATGGACAACAATGTATTAGGGATGTGTGTTCTTTCAATTAGCTTACCATTTTAGCATTGATATCGACCAAATATGAACAAGTCCATCAACAGAACCAGCAGTAACATAACTGTCATCTGCAGCGATACAAGATCAGCTCCAATTAGATGCAATTCGATTTACATTTGCTCCGAAAGTGCCACAAATTTCTACCATCAACAAGACCGAAACGAATACTCTTATTGTAGTAGAAATCAGGACATTTTAGCCGAATTTTTAGCCTTGAAATTGCTGAATTTTAAGCTTTAAAGAAGAAAAAATGGGATTATGTTCAGGTGAAAGAGAGATGTATAATTTTGTGTGCTAATAAATTTTTTTATATGAGTTTGGGTCATGGGGGCATTGGAATTGGGTTGGGGCAGGAGGGAAAAGTTTGGTGGGTTGGAATTTTAATTTTGTCCAATAGAGAGTTGTCACGTAATAAATAATGTAATAATAAAAATTAATAGAAAAAAGGGATGTTAGTTTTAAGGATAAAAATGGGCCAAAAAGGTGGATTGAGGGGTATTTTTAGCCAAATAGATGAACAAGGGGTATTTTTAAACTCTTTCAGATAGTCCAGGGATATTTTAGCCCTTTTCCGTATATAAAAGAGGATCTTAGGCCCGCCTACGTGGCACCCCTCAAAGGGCAGCATTTTTTTTTTCTCTTTTTTCTCAAATTTTTAGGATATTCCAGTCATTTTTAATTTCTTCCGTGAATGTATATGTTTTAAACTGAATTACTACTAACACCCGTTGGAGTAGAGTCCAAACGTCACTACCAAAAGCCACAATGTTACTAAAGAGTCCAACTCTGTACCAAAAACCAAAACATCTACCATATCTACTGTGCTCTCATTCTGTCGCCCTGAAATATTTATTGGTTTCTTCTTTTTCTCCAGTTTTCTTCTTCATATTTTTCCCTTAAATTGTTTTGTTTTCCTTTACAGGCCTTGTGATTGTTCTTACAGTTCCTGCACTCTATAAGAAGTATGAAGACCAACTAGATGCAGGCGTTATAATGGCATACATAAAATTGTGGCAGTTGTGATAGCAAGGTTCACATTGATTTTGTAAAAGAAGTAAAGTCATACTATTTTCTCCATTTTGTGTTTAGTTTATTTCAACTTTTTTGTTTCTGATCTTCTAATACGGATTGGGGGTAATATTAATTGGGGTTTGGGCTTTCAATAGCCTTTGTCATATATCTTGGTTTCAATCCCTTTTTCCTCTTTCTCACCCTAAGTAAATGGAGAGCAAGTGCCCTGAGGGGCACCAAGATATAAGAGATTGTAATTTGCACATATATTATGTATGTCCATCTCTTAAATGGATACGAATTACTAATTTGGAATTCAAACATAGTAGATATATCGATTCTATTGTACAGTATATTCTTTTCTTGCAATACAAACTATTGTCGCCGTTACATTACTTTCTTTCTTTATGCCACAGACTCATATAAGTAAACTTCCTCCTGCCCTTCATAATTATTTTATGGACTATTCGAAATCACGGTATTTTGCGTTCCTTTGATTCTAAGGTAATTTCTTTTCTCTTCTCTTTTCCTAATTCATGTGTGATGTTCTTGGTTTTCTATCTATTTGAATTTACTCATTCTTGATTAGTATGCATGTAATATTATGATGATTAATTGACCTTGATGCATTTCCCTACCTGATGAATGTATTTTTCCCTCTCGATTTTCCCTGTTGTGAGCTTTTAAAACTCCTCCTTTGGTTATTTAACTTTATTCGTAGTAGTGTTCTTTTAATAAAAATCACATTTTCCTTTTAATTTTTCATTCTAGATATAATTTTTGGTAAAGTGTGAATGATTATAGCTCTTTGGATGATTTAAATTGTGTTAATGTCCTAAAAAAAATTGTCAATTCCATCACAACATAGATTTATTCGAAATTGCACTTTAGTTTGTGTTTAATCTTCTTAACAAACGGATGTCCCCGAAAGGACACTTCATTTCAATTTCCACATAAATATCCAGCTATAGTTTGCTTCATATAAATAACCAGTTATAGTTTTGCGCAGGCTTATGCCAAATGGAACAAATAACTCCCAAAGTTGAAAGTAAGTTATAGTTTTGCAGGTTTATGCCAAATGGAACAAATAACTCCCAAAGTTGAAAATATATTATAGTTTTGTGCCGGCTTCTGTCAAATGGAATAAATAACTCCCGAAGTTGAAAGTAATCTCAAAGTAGAAATTATGAAAATTTTGTGAAGCTAATCAAATATTTATTTCATCGGAAGTTTTTTGACAGCTCTACCTCACAGAATCGTACTTTGTTCAAAAGATTCAATGTCCATCATGATACATACTGAACAAGCAAATAAAAAACCAAAACATCAAGTAGCATCTTAATCATTTAACATGCAGTTCTGTTTTAATTTTAATTTTGTAATGCAAATGCAGGAATTTGTCTCTTTTCTAATCTTTCATTACTCGGCTAACTTCTTGAGGTAAAACAAATCAGGAGTATCTATGTCCGCGCGAAGCACGGGTAGATTTACTAATATATATATATATATATTATATAAGAGGATCCTTGGGCAGGTGATGTGACACTCTTTAAAATCAGCATTACCAATTATCTTTTTTATTAGAATTTTGCCTTTTTTCCAATTTTATAAAAGAAAAAAAGAACAAAAGTAACGTCTGGAAAAAAATAAAACGACACTTCCTTTTTTCCTTCCCAAAAAGGGTGAAACGTCACATTCTTTCACGCCTCGTAAATCTTTTTCTTCTTTACGATGATGATTCATTACTCATTGAATGCAATTACTACAGGCTCCAAAATTATTCAAAGCCCACAAAAATTGTCACGAGAAAAGAATGATGTTCCAGTAATTCTTTCTTCTCCTCGATTCTATCCCACTTGAAATCGCTACTGTAACACCCCAGAAATCAAACCAGCTATCTAAGTTAAAATCTCAGAAAAATTCCATGTTTCAGGAATGACGGGTCCAAACTACGGACCGTGGTTCGAACCACGGGTCATGGAATGGAACCGTGATTCCTGTCTGTTTAGTTCAGCCTCTGGTCTGGAACCACGAGTGGGTTCTACGGACCGTGGTTCAAACCATGGGTCCGTCCTGTCCACTTGTGGAACACAGATCAGAGGGATAGTAATTCCCCCAGGTTCCACGACTTGGTTTGACGACTCATCGTCTGAACGACGACCCGTCATTTTGAGTCGTGGTTTGACCCAGAGATCAGCTAAGTTCCCAGCAACGATGACTCCAAACGATGACCTGTCATTTGTTCTACGGGTCCATCCTGTTGACCCATAGAAATGTTTCTGCAGACTGTCTAGTCGACCAGGTTCCACGAGTTGGAACCACAAGTCGTGGTTCAAACGACGACCCGTGGAATCAACCCGTAGAACCTGAAGCCGATCCATTTTCCAGATTTTTCTAAATTAAATCCCAGGGGTATTTTAATCATTACCCACCCTTTTAACTCCTAAGTGAGGTCGTTTTGACTATTTCAAGAAGGGTTTTCACCCTTATTATCCCAAGTCTCTTCTAAATCCTTCATTCACCTCCCAAAAAGGGAAAGGATTCTCTCAAGTTCAAGGTCTCAAGCTTCAAGTTCAAGTCTCCTAAATTTTTCCAATTCAAGTGGGTTAGCTCCAATCAAGGTATGTGGTAATCAACAATGGGTTTCTTTCACCCTTGTGCCCAAAACCCCCAATCCTTACTTTGATTTATGAACTTATGAAATTAGAGTTTTGACCTAAATTGGGGAAAACTTATGAAGTCAGTTTCTATGAATCAATTCATGGTTTCTTATGGTTTATCTATGATTTTATCAAGATGCCTTAATTGATTTCAAAAGCCCATTTATTAAAGTTGAATTCTAGCATGAATCCATTGAATTGCATGATTTCAAGTGAAAGTTTACATGTTTAGATAACATGTCCTTATGTATTTACGAAATTGCATGCCTAATTCTTCAAGTATGATTTAAGAAAGAAAAGTATGATTGAATTATGGCTATGCTAAGCTTCATGAACTTATGATATGAAAATTGCATGATGCCCGATGTGTTTTCATGCTTTTCAAATAAGATTTGGCATGAGATGGTGCCACTATGAAATTATGAGCTATATGTATATGTTTTGGGAGTAGTATTTAGCACCGAGCGACGAGAGTTCAATTACCCAAGTCCAAAAACTACGTTGCTAGCGTAGGTTATGAAATGAAGTACCCTATTGGCTTATGAGAGTGGATCCACATCTTGATAATGGTGTCCTGTGTCTTAGCGGGCATTAGGGTAGCTTTGCCAACTAGGGTTATATAGTTGGGGATGGTGACTTGTTCCTTGGCAGGGTTCAAGTCAGCTTTGCTAACTAGGGTTATATAGTTAGATTCCATGTAGCTCACATGGTCTAATGTCGGTTATAAGAAACTCTCGTATGAATGATTTCAAGTTTTCTAAGCTTTATGATATCTTATGTTGAGGTTTTGACTACAAACTCATGCTTATTACTCGAATTATGATATGGGCCTAAGACATCTTCGATTATGCATGAACTCAAATTTTAATTATGTTTTAAGCATGTTTTCATATTTTATGCATATCCTGCATACTCAGTACATCCTATAGTACTGACGCATATCTTGCGTTGCATCCCTTGATGATGCAGATTCAGGTGTACCTCCTCAGATTTGTGGCTAGAGTTTCCCGGCCACTCCCAAACAGCTGTTGGTGAGTCCTCTTAGGTCGAGGACTAGTTATGTTTTTAGCTTATGTTAGCTTTTCATTTCCATACTTTGAGTTAGCTAGGGTATTGTCCTAGCAACTCTTTATGTCATGAGTAGAGACTTTTCAGACATAGACAGTATTTGAGTCCTCTTACGGATCTTGTATTCCTATTTGACTTGATTCTATATGTATGTTATTCTGACTTTATCTCTTATGCTTCTGCTTATCTTTTGTTATACTTGAGAATGCTATGACCAAGGGTTAGCTTGGGATCCTTGTGGTCCTAAGTCCTGTGTTACGTCCAGGGGGTAACCTCAGGGCGTGACAGCTACAGAGAGTAAAACTTCATGAAATAAAAAATCATATCATGCGGTGAACAAAGCATTGAAAGTTAGGGATCAAAGGTACATGAATCTCGAAATTGGCACATTGAAACAAGCCTAATTTATGGTGCTTTTCTTTTATTCGAAGTGGCTCATGTAGCGACATTGCAACGACGAATGAAATCACTTGCCAAGTAAAAGAGGTTAGAGTCCTAAAGGGAACTTATATGCCTCTACATCAGGTAATATGCACCAAATATTACTGTTCTTTCTCCTTTTTTTGTATAGAGACAATTTATTTTAGAGATAATTGCAGTTATTATTTGGATAATTGAAATTTAGATGCTAGCTTTTAACTCTAATGGTTGGGGCTTAGCTTCCTTGGTGCTTCTAATTTACACAGCATATGATGTCGCACACGTTTCAACAAATAAGTTTGTATGTTTTTACATCTCTTATCCTTCTTTATTTATTTATCTCTTTCCCTATTCTCATTTTATTTTTGTACTGTTTGAAAATTCTAATTTCTTAATCTAGGCTAATGATTGAACTCAAAGCATAATGGACTGTGGTGGATACGAAAGTAGACACCAAAGTTGTTAAAAACTTGGAAGGTTTGTGCAGTTTTAAAACGATAACTTTCCTCTTGATTCTGGGGATAAAAAGACTTCCAAAGTTGAATTTCGAAAATTTCTATTTAGTTTTCAAGAGTGTTTAAATACAACTCCAGCATTTCACGTTAAGTACGAATGTCAAATGTACGCGATAATTCTGTCAAAAATCTTTAAATGTTAGCATTTTAACGTGACGTTCATTGTAGAGTGTGGTAACGAGTAAGATTTTCTTTTCATTTTCTTTTCTCCTATTTATCGATCAACTCTCTTGGCAATAAGAAAATTTTGAGGTACTGCCTTTGTATTTAAAACAACATTGTATGCAAAAGTTATCGAAATTTACTTCAGTCTGGGCTTCTATGGTCAATGCTACATACTTTATAATAATTTTAGATTGTAGATGCAAGAGTCTGGACAAGTATTTTAATTTAGAACCAGTATATGTTATACGAAATGGGTCAAGTATCTCTAGAAGACAAAGATTTTATGTTAGAAAGACCAGAAATATAAAATTTTCTATACTTAATGAATTTAAAACATAAATATAATATATTAAGGATTAAATATTTTGCACAAGAACTTAACTTTCTGTTCTTTTTAATATTCAATATTAAAAAAATATTATTCATGAGCTTAATGAGGTAGTGCTTCACCACGCGAAGCGCGGACCATTTGCCTAGTTTATAAAATAATTCAAAAACTTATCTCTTTTTCCAAACTATTTACTTCTGTTTTCAAACAAAAAAATGAGTTTTTATTCTTTATAGAAATATTAATTTTTATTCTTTATAGATTTTTAGTGTTATATGTTGATTCACTTTGATCTTACTATTCTCGCTAAGTATTACTTAGGACCCGTTTGGCCATTAATTTTTTTTATTTTTTTCTGATTTTTTTTTATTTTCATAAAATAACTCCATTAAAATTATATTTTATGTATTCTTAATACATTTAAATTTAAAATATTTATTGCAAAAATTATGATCAAACACAACTCCAACTTTAATTTTGAAAATTTCAAATAAAGTAATTTTTTTAAATTTTCATGCCAAACACCCACTTGGATTTCTATTTCTTCCATGTTTGATAAGGTAAAAAATTAAGAAGAATTGTTATAACAAAATTCAAGAGAAGAAGAACGTGATAAAATAAGAAAAGAGAGAAAATTTTAGAATTAATTTATAAATGAGATAATGTTTTAGCTAAAATTGTGGGATTGTTAAATATTTTTAGATTAAATGAAGAAAATATAAATAGTTGGGAAAAGAGATAATTTTTTGAATTATTTTATAAATGAGATAAGTAATCTTTTAGCTAGAAATGTGGGATTGTTAAAAAAATATTAGAGTAAGTAAAGGAAATATTTGTTATTTTAATTATGGTTAAGATCTTGATTTAGGTAATTAGATCTCAACCTTTAATTCTTAATTATGATACATGTCTCTCATCTAAGTAGAAACTTGAGAAAAATAGAGAGAAGGAAATGGAGAGGAGCTTCATCCTATAAATTAAACCCTATATTAATAGAACTTTCTCCGTCCAACAATACTTGTCCACTATTGACTTTGCACATTTCTTAAGAAATTATAAATAGAAGGGTAATTTTACCATATCATCCTTTGTATATAATAAATACAATGTCTTGAAAATGTAATAGGGAAATGACTACAATTAATGATAAGGGTAAATTAGGAACTAAGTGTAAAATTATCTCTTGTTTTCATAAATTGGACAAGTATTGTTGGACATCTATTTTTAGTATAGTGAACAAATAAAGATGGACAGAGAGAGTATTTACTTTTAGGCCCAAATTTTTAATACTTTATTAGATCATAATATGGATCCTTTTAAAAATAGCATATTATGTATAATATATTAATATGTGAGTCCACAAAATAAAAATTACTAATAGAAGAAATTTAAAAATTAAAGAAACAAGGACGTAGGAGGCCTTGATCATTCAAGTCAATCTCTTGATCTCAAATTTGTTAACTTAATTGTAAAGCCCCGGAAGTTTTTAAGCTTACAATTTCAATAAATAACGAGCTTAATAGCATAATTAAAATGCCCCAAGGGATATAAGGACCCACACATTTTAGATGAAGTGCTTGAAATTATGCCAATAAATACATAATATGAATTAAAAGTGTTTTAAGGTAGTTATATGAGAAAACCAACTAGCAGCAGCAATAAATATAAACAATTCATTTACAGTGCATCTGTAAGTTCTTCCCTTCTCTGTTTTAAAATTATTTGTTCTATTGTAGAGATGACTAAAAATTCAGAGCTAAAAAGGCAAAAAAAATTCAAAATTTTCAAATGGGCAAGACAATATGAAATATAAATTTAAGGAGTAAAGACCCTCACGCTTTGTAAAAAACGATGACGGTACCGTTAAGGGAGAGTGTGCATGACTACACGCCTTGTAAGGCGTTGCACCCCAACGCCTTCTCTCCAAAATATATTCCTCTGAGCATTGCAGAACAATAAACAAAATATATTCCTCTGAGCAAATGCAGTCAACAATACAATAATAAAATAAAATATATTTATCAGTGTTAAATTTTTTTTAATAGTTGTAGAGTACTTGTAGTTATCTTACTAAGCAAATTGTAAAATACTTTCTCTAAAATAAAATTTATATTTTAAATTTTTATGTAATATATTTTCTATTTTATAAATTACAAATTTACTAGTTTATGCCTGACATTTTATGTTTTTTAATATTATATTCGTTCTTTTTCTCAAGTTGATAAATTTTTAAATGGTAAATTTAAATTATTTATTTTAGAGAAGACGCTTACATTTGCTGCTCTAAGACGGAAAGAGCGAACTTCATTGATCACTCGTTAAAATCGATCCATAGGTGAATTTAATTAAATTACAACTACATATAAGAGGTAACAACAGGCAGCTCAACTGCTCAAGCAGGCAGTTCTTGGACGACATGTCTGTTTGAGCTGTCTGCTTGCAGAGTCTCACTTCAAAAAATTTAATATTTTCTCTGTTTTAATTTATTTGTCTTACTTTTCATTTTAATCTATTATATATTTGATTAAAATATTATGTTATGTATTTGACAATTACGCAAAAGGTATTATAAATCGCAATAATTGACAACTTAAAATATTAAACCGAAAAAATACAAAAAAAATGATTGACTCTCAAAATTCTATTAGTGTCACATAAATTGGGATAGAAAGAATAACACAATAATTAATACTCCCTCCATTTCAATTTGTTTGGCCTAATTTTCTTTTTAGTCGGTTTAAAAAAGAATGTCGTTTTCCTTTTTTAGAAACTTTTTAATTCTAACTTTTCACATGGCATATTCAAGACCATAAGATTAAATGATATTTTAATATATTTGAGATATCTTTAATTTAAGACCACAAGTTTTAAAAGTCTTCTTTACTTTTTAAAATTCAGTTCCAAGTTCAAATAGGCCAAATAAATTGAAACGAGGGAGTAGCTAAAAATATTTTAAAAATCGTATAAAAAAATTGATTCACTATCCAAATTTTATTTGTGACACATAAATTAAAACAAAGGGAGTAACATATATTATTTGAAAATGACATAAAAATTATTATAAATCACAATAATTAAAAAAAATATAATAAATTTAGTGACTTAGCACGAGCTCATGTATCTATATGTGTGCTCGCAGGGCCCCACTTCAAAAAAAATAATATTTTTTTATTTTAATTTATTTGTCTTACTTTTTATTTTAATATGTTATATATTTGATTAAAATATTTTATTATGTATTTGACAATTATGTAAAAGATATTATAAATCACAATATAAAAATTTGGTTGACTCTCGAAATTCAATTAGTGCCACATAAATTGGGACCAAGAGAATAATACAATAACTAAAAACTAAAAATATTTAAAAATCATACAAGAAATTTGGTCACTATACAAATTCTATTTGGACCACGCAAATTGAAACAAAAGGAGTAACATATATTATTTGAAAATTACATAAAAAATATTATAAATCACAATAATTAAAAAAAGGTATAAAAAATTTAGTGACCTTTAAAATTTTATCTATGTAACATATATTGGGTTTGTGCTGACACAAAATTTTGTGTCTGATAAAATATATAACCAAGGTAACCTTTTCCTTTTTCAAATCAATGATGATTATAGAAAAAGTATCTTACAATTTGCTTAGTAAGACAACTACAAGTACTCTACAACTATTAAAAAAAGATTTAAAATTGATAAATATATTTTATTTTATTATTGTATTGTTGACTGCATTTGCTCAGAGGAATATATTTTGTTTTGTTGTTCTGCAATGCTCGGAGAAATATATTTGGGAGAGAAGGCGTGGGGAGTGCAGCGCCTTACAAGGCGTGTAGCCATGCACGCTCTCCCCGAACGGTGCCGTCATCGCTTCTTACAAAGTGTGGGAAAGGTCATGTTTTTGCCCCTTTGATTTATATCTCATATTACTTTGCCCTTTTAGAATTTTTATCAAAAAAATAGTCCTTTTAACTCGGGACTCAGACGATTAATATTAGTTGCAAGTAGGAATGACAATGGAACGGTGCGGATGCGGGCGGGGCAGGTTTTGCCTTATGTGGGGCGGGGCAAGTTTTGTTTTATACGGGTGCGGGGTGGGACGGGGCAGGGCGAGTTGAAACTTGTTTTAAAAAATTAAGTGGTACGGAGCGAGTTGCGGGTTCGAAATAGCGGTACTTCAATTAACTGCATTTCATTTTGGGAAAAAAACTCATATATATTATATTAGATATAATATTACAACTTATACCAATAGATTCTAGTTTTCAATACCTATCATAAGTTTTCTAACAAAATCTACCAACTTAATAAAATTCGGAAAAAAAAAAAGAAAAATGAAAAAAAAAAAATCAGGTGCAACAAAATCCCTAAAAAATGGTTGAGGAATATTAATCAACCCAAAAATATCTCCTATATCTTAAAATGGGCATATCTTCTCTCTCCTATATCTCTTATATCATAATTTCCTTATTTTGCTCCTTTCTATTATCACTTTAGTTTATATCAACTTTCATACTTAATTAGCTTTGAAAATTATTAAATTATCACGCCATAGATATCAAATTGTATATCAATTTCATATATTGAAAGTTGAGAATATGAAAAATCATTTGTGTATGCAATGAATATACAATCTGGTGGTATAATGCTTCATGTACATATCAGTTTTATACCAAATATATATATATATATCGAGACATTATGAAAATGAAATTACATTTTATGTATGTAATTGGTATACAAATTATTTTCAATGTATCTATACTATAGTCATTAAATTAATCAATGGATATTAGCATAGAGTATCTTAGGATAATACCACACAAAAATCACATTATATATATTTGAAATTATTTATTTTGATATAATTTATTATAACATATAATGAATTTTAGAAGAGAGAAGAAAAATATTTATGAATTGCAGAGAAAAAAGATTAATTTAGTTGAATAATGATAATTGTAATTCCCTAAATTTAAGCCTACTAAATCAATTAAAAAATAAAATTCGGATAAATATAGAAATAAGATTAAGAGAGAGAAGAAAATTTTTATTTTGTAATTATCTTCCTTAATTACAATGAGATATTTAGTGAGTCTCATTTTTGCTTTGTTCCTTAATTAAGTAGCATTAAAAAAATCATAATTAAATATAATAAAAAAATAATAACTAATTTTTAGATTCTGGTATGACTTGTAATTAAATTAGTATTTTAATAATTTTAAAAAAAGGTGATCTATATAGTGTAATAAAGAGTCTTAAACTATTATCTAGGATAATTTTTCTCTTTTATTTTTCTCGCCAAATCACATGGCTGCCATAGATGTATATATAATCCAAAAACTTAATTATATAATAACAACTAACTAGTCAATTTTTTTTTCTTTTTGTATCATTATTCCAATATTTTTTTCTTCTGCTGTCTTCTCCTAAAAATATGGCAGTTCAAGTTATTAATATTGCTAGATAAAGATTAGTTTGCTTTTAGAAAGTGTGTAAATTGGAAAGTCTCGTTATTTCTTCCCATTATTTTGGTTTGCATATTATTTGCTTTTATAAATTGCATATTATTTATCCTTTTTAACAAAAGAAAAAAGAGAAAAAATAACTTACTATCAAATTAATACAGTACTTGGCCAAAAAAATGAAAAAGAACTTAATGAACTTTATTTTTAGTAACAAACTTTAAAAACTTAAAAAAAATTATGTGGGGCTGGGTGGGCGGATTTGAAAATAAAAATTTTGCTATGCGGGGCGGGGCGGGTTGGAGTCTTCGCAGATTTATGCGGGTTTGCCCCCGCAACCACCTCACCCCTGCCCCATTGCCATCCCTAGTTGCAAGTTTGGGAAGAGTGATGAGTTAAGGTGACGAAATTAATGCTATAAGCGAGTTCATTGAGTTAATGAGGACTAGTTAATACTTTAAAACCAAACCCCAATTGAAATTTCCTTTAAAAAAGAAAAGTGTGAATACAGGTCAAGTGCTTTTAAACCGAGCAGTGTTATTAAAAGCACTCGCTTCAGTGCTTAAAGCGTCGTAAAGTGACGCGACGCGACAGGTCAAGTGCTTTTGTTCCTTGAAGTAAGGCGAGACCAAACGAAGAAGCGAGAAGCAAGCATCGCTTTTCCGAAAAAAATGAGATTTTTTGAAATTTAGATTATTCTACTCTGTTGAAATGATATGTCATATTAGATGCAATTAACTCAAAGTTTGCTAAATTTGAATTGTTGATCAATTTGGGACATGATAAAAATAAATTTATCTTTTTTGAACGTGTCTTTTAACAAAAACATATACTTTATTCTTTTATGTATATTTATTTTTCTCAAATATTTGTTTTACGGAAAAAAGGGTCAATATATCTCTCAATTTTATGATTTAGAACGGATATACTCCTCATTAAAAAAGTGGTATATATACCTCGCCGTCTAACAATCAATGCATATTTACCCTTTAAAAGATTACCTCAGCCATTTTTTGATCCCTCCCGACCCTATCCAAATTGATTTCGTAAATGTAAGCCATTTTATGTGACACTCTTTCTTTTTTAGTGAGTCCAAAAAGAGCATTTTTACATATTTTTTTACCCCTCCCTAAGAGCTCCACCTTTTGGCTGATCTCTTGGTGACTCGAGCCCACAACCTTAAGGTTGAAAGCGGAGAATGCTTATTATAGCAACTCACATTTTTTCATATTTAGTAACAATTTAACTTCAAATTTCTCATTTTACCTTAATGAAATAATCTATAACCACAAAATTTTGCAGCTTAACATAGCTCACAGAAGTGCTCAATCTTTTTCCTAGGCTTAAGTGAGATTTCACGGTCATGAAATAGGTTGCGAATCCATTCACGATTCGTGAAGTTCTTACCTAGACAGTGTGTTTTTCTTACCAAATCTTCAGTTGTGTTTGGGTCTATGAAATATTCTGCAGACCACACTGTTCTTTGCAAAAACATTTGGAGTGATGTTTTTCTGCAGATTTTCGTTAGGTCTTCTTTTAATTTGTCTTCATATCTTACTAAATATATGCCACAACACACATTAAAAATATCCATGTTCTAAATAATTGAAAAAATAAAAAAGCAAAAATAAAAGACTTGATTTGCCTCTCAAGTAGCGCTTGATTTTACGTCGCAGCACGATTGAGTTTTATTTATCAATGGGAGGGATTAGTGTGATCATGATCATACGATTCGTCACTGCATTTATACTTATGAAGCATATCCTTATACCTCTGGAAACCTTCCATCGGTGACCTGATTTGAGCATTCCATGATCATCCGTGTCTGGCCATGTTATCTAGTAACTTAGTGCCTTCAGTGAAAGAGATATCCCTTAAAAATTCTCATACCACAACATTAGTTATGGCTAGATTGACTGGGTCCAGGCCAAAAGTAGATTGTCTCAAGTAATATTATTTTGTGGATTTTGTGCTCAGTAGGTATTAGCAGTAATTGTTTAAACCTTCCCCAAGCGTCTGATAAATATTCTCCTTGTTTCTATTTAAACAAGTGAATCTAATTTTTGGTCTCTACTATTTTTCTCGCTAGACACCACTCATACAAGAACATGTTCACCAATTCTACCCACATAGTGATGGGTGTTTAGTGGTATGCTCATGTACCATGTCTTTGCTTCGCCATTAGCGAGTACTTAAATATCCTAAGTTTCATTGTCTCGTCGGGAATATGAGCGTTCTTTTCCAAAGAGCACACCTGTAAGAAGTTTCTTAGGTGTTGCTGAGGATCGTTCTCAATAGAGTTGCAAAACAACCCTTCAACCTAGAGGACTTTGTAAATAGAGGGGTTAATTCTTGCCACCTCTTTTCCCACTTGGTGTTGCACAATTACATCAGTGTATACAATTGTATTTGCCTAGACTACAAGAGTGGTATCTGCATCTTGCGTATTCTTTTCAACAATTATATATTCGTCAGGTTCTTCCACGTTACCTATTTCACAAACATAACAAACAAAAATGTACTGAAAAAGAATGACTTAATTTAGTAGACACTGATAGCAAAAAAAAGTTTTCACGGTGTTTCCCGATAAAGACGCTCATTTTTTATACGCTCAAGATACATCGTCAAATAATATAATGGGTTCGTATGCAATAATAGTAATTCAACTAGGTTGAGGTTGAATTCACAGGAAATATCGAAGAACTTCCATGGATCGTGGTTCCCACCCGTGGAACCCTGTTTTGAGAATTTTCTGTAGTTTTTAAGTTTTGATCCCATGGGTATTTTAAACTTTTTCTAATCTTTTAAATCCTAAGTTAAGTCATTTTAGCCTCATTTTGGTGAGATTAAATGGAAGTTACAACTAAATTTCCCTCATTCTCACAATTAGAAATTTTGAGTCACAAAGAAAGAACAGAGGCGCTCTTCTCTCCACTAAACTTAGGGCTTCTTCTTCAAAGCTCCAAAGCATCAAGAAAGTTCAGAATTTCTTTGCCTTCAGGTATGTGGTATTCAGTAAGGGCTTTGTTATCCCTTATGCCCAAAATCTCAGTCTTCAAATTCAAATTTTTATGATATTATGAAACTAGAATTCTTATCCTATCATGCAAATTTAATGATTTATACCTTAGTTTTAATAACTTGCATGGATTTTTACAATGATATGAGAAGACAAGAACTTAGTCAGAAAATTGTAGTATTTTCACTCAAATTAGATTTTCTTTAGAATTTAGCCTAGATTGTTAGCATTCAGTTTTAAGCAAGAAGTTAGCCAGTTTTCGATCTACAGCTCTTTTAGGAAAGTGTTTTCAGACTAGTTAAGTTCTAACCTAGCTTTCAGAATTTCAGTTTTAAACAAGCTATCAGTATCTAGTTTGGAAGTAGTACTTAGCACCGAGTTGGACTAGGGTCCTAGTTTCATCGAACATCCCAGAACTATGTGCCACCATAGGTCTATTTAGCCCATCAATTGGGCATCAAATTAGTGATCACACCAGTCATGCCTCTATACCCTGTCAAGATATATTGGGTTCTCTCGATGGGGCGTATACATCGAACTCCATGTTTAGCTCATATGGTTTATGTTGGTTAACAGACTCTCCCATAGAATTAGACTCAGTAGATATATACTTGGCCCTCAGTTAGTTTTATTGCTTTTCACTATGCCTTTTCAGAATATTTCTATATTTCAGATTTTATGCATCTTATGATTTTGGGCCATTATACTACAAATTTAGTTTACATTTGTACATATGTTCAGTATTTTAGCATATTTAGTTATCTTTTAGTTTGAATATCCTGCATGCTCAGTACATTTTAAAGTACTAATCGCATACTCTTTGTGTTGCATCCTATCATGATGCAAGTTCAGCTGTTCAATCTCAGCATCCCGACTAGTACGATCTGGTGCCACCTCAGCGACTACTAGTGGTGAGTCCTCATCATCCGAGGATGGGCTTTAAAGATGATTTTCTTTTTTCTAGTTCAATTTTGGGTATTTAGAGCTAGTTGGGGACCTGTCCCAGCAACTCATCAGTTGTAGAGGCTTTCAGACATAGAGTCAGATATTTCAGCTTGTTTTAGTCTAGTAACTTGTTCAGACTTGGGTTTAAATTCAGAACTTATTCAGATTATTATACCACTTGCTTAACTATTTCAGTACAACTTTCTCTCAATTTTTATTTCCTTTAGTTTATGCCATTCCATGAGTTAGCTTGGGGTCACTTCTAACTCTAAATATCGTATTACGCCAGGGTGTAGGCTCGGAGTGTGATAAACTTAGTATCAGAGCATCATATTTTAGGTGTCCTAGGGTGTCTGAAAGACACATTAAGTATAGTATTTTTCATGGGTGTGAAGCACGCCACACTTATGAGGGAGAGGCTATAAAATATTTTTAGGAAACTCCACTCCTTTCATGTTCAATATTTTGCAATAGAGTTTAAATCTATTTCTCCTTTCTAATTTGTTTGTTATGTGTTACAGATCATGCCTCCTTGCAGAAACAACGCTCACAATGCTAACCCTCTAGTTCCAGACCATAAGGTCACGCACGTTGAATTTAGAAATGTCATTCAGATGTTGGCACAAGATATGACTGCTCAATCTAATCAGCAGACACCTCTTTCTGCTAATTTAAATGGTGAGTCAGCTGCCGCCAGAGTCAGGAATTTCATCCGCATAAACCCTCCAAATTTCTTTGGGTCAAAAGTAGATGATGATTCGTGGAACTTCATTGACAAAGTGAAAAAGATTCTCGATGTGATGTAGATTTTTGGAGTTGACAGTGTTGAGCTGGTATCCTATCAACTCAAGGATGTGGCTCACATTTGATTCACACAGTGGAAGGACAGTAGGGAAAGGAATGCATTTCTTATGACTTGGGACTACTTTGTTGGGGCTTTTCTAGACAGGTTCTTCCCAAGGGAGTTGAGGAAGGCGAAGGTTGAAGAGTTTATAAATTTGAGGCAAGGATCCATGTTTGTGCAAGAATATGGGTTGAAGTTCACTCAGCTCTCCAGGTATGCTCCAGCAATGGTGGCCGAGCCGAGGGCCTGGTGAGTAAGTATGTTTTTGGTGTCTCTAACTTGGTAAAGAAGGAATGCAGGACCGGTATGTTGATTGGAGATATGGACATTTCCAGACTTATGACTCATGCTCAACAGATTGAGAAAAAAAATTTGAAAGAGAGAGAGAGAGAGAAAATAAGAGGGCCAGAACATGTTATTTTGACTACACTGAACAGTGGCCGGGCGGTGGAAATCACTCTCAAGTTTAGCAGAGATCTTTAGTTCCAGAACCTTCTTTAGCTAGTGCTCCATCTCCCAGACCTCGACATGATTAGAAAAAAGGGCATCAGGCTCTAAGTTTCAGGCAGCGTTACAGGTAGCCGTACTTTTCCAGCATTCTCTAAGTGTGGTAAGAACCATCCAGGTGAGTGTCTTGCTGGCAGAGAGAGGTGTTTTGGGTGTAGTAAGATTGACCATAGGTTGAGGGAGTGCCTCTCTGCCAAGCAGGAACAGGGAGCTAATCGAACTCATACCACTACTTCAGCAGCTCCAACATATCACACAACTCAGCAGGATACTACTTCTGGTGCGGCCAGTGGTCAGCGCCAAAACCACATCTATGTCATGTCATCTTGTTAGGATAAGGAAAGTCCCCAGACATAGTCATTGGTGTGTTGCAAGTCTTCTCTCTTAATGTTTATGCTTTATTAGACCCTGGGGCTTCACTATCTTTTGTGACCCCTTATGTTGCATATAAGTTTGGGGTGAGTCCCAAACGACTTCTAAAACCCTTCTCAGTTTCCACCTCAGTCAGTGAGTCATTCTTAGAAAAAAAGGTATACAGAAAGTGTCCAGTCTCGGTCCTCCATAGAGTCACCTCAGCTGATTTAGTATAACTAGATATAACTGATTTTGATGTCATCCTTAGCATGAATTGGCTACATGCCTATTATGCCTCAATTGACTGCAGAATCAGAGTCGTAAATTTTCACTTTCCATATGAGATTGTCTTAGAGTGGTGGGATAGTCCCCCAATGTCAAAATGTCATTTCATATCTTATCTCAAATCTAGAAAGATGATCTCTAAAGAGTACATATATCATAATAGTTTGGGTCAAGAATTTTGAGTTTGAAACTTTATCTCTTCAGTCAGTTCTGGTATTGAATGAGTTCCCTAAAGTGTTTCCTGAGAATCTACTTGGAGTGTGTCTCGAGTGAGAGATTAACTTTGGGATAGACCTTCTTCCAGATACGCAGCCCATATTTATTCCTCCTTACAGAATGGCTCCAACTGAGCTTAAGGAATTGAAAGATTCGTTGAAAGACCTCCTAGATAAAGGCTTCATCAAACTCAGCATCTCTCCATGGAGTGCTTTAGTTCTCTTCATGCGTAAGAAAGATGGTTCACTCAGAATATGCATTGATTACCGTTAGTAAAACAAGGCCACAATCAAGAATAAGTACCCCATTCCTAGGATTGATGACCTATTCGATCAGCTTCAGAGTGCCAGTTATTTCTCCAAGATTGACCTTAAATTCGGTTATCATCAGCTCAGAGTTAGAGAATATGACATTCTAAAGACAGCCTTTAAAACTCGGTATGGTCACCATGAATTTATGGTTATGTCCTTTAGATTAACGAATGCTCCTACATCTTTTATGAACCTGATACACAAGGTATTCAAATAGTACTTGGATATATTCATCATTGTCTTTATAGATGACATCCTTGTCTATTCTCAAAATGAGGAGGAGAATGCAAACTATTTGAGGTTTGTTCTGCAAACTCTCAAAGACCACCAATTATTTGCCAAGTTTAGTAAGTGTGAGTTTTGGTTGTAGTTAGTTACTTTTCTTGGTCATCTGGTGTCTAGTGAGGGCATTCGAGTAGATTTATAGAAAATAAAGACAGTAAAGAACTAGCCTAGACCCACTTCTCCGCCAGACATTGGAGCTTTTTGGTTTGGCCGGGTACTACAAGAAATTTATTGAGGGGTTTTCATCCATAGTTGCCTCGTTGACAAGGCTGACTCAGAAAAAGGTCAAGTTTCAGTGGTTCGACGAGTGTGAAAATAACTTCCAGGAATTGAATACTAGGTTGACCACAGCCCATTTTTTATTTTACCAAAGGGTTTAGAAGGCTTTATTGTGTATTGCAATGCATCTAGAGTTGGCTTGGGTTGGGTTTTGATGCAGCATGGCAAGGTCATTGTTTACGCTTCTAGGCAGCTTAAGATTCATGAGAAGAACTACCCGACTCATGATCTTGAGTTAGCAGCAGTGTTTTTCACCTTGAAGATTTGGAGACACTACTTGTATGGTGTCCATGTGGATGTGTTTACCAATCATAAGAGCCTCCAGTATGTGTTCACTTAGAAGGAGTTGAATATTCGATAGAGAAGGTGGCTTGAGCTCCTTAAGGATTATGATATGAGTGTGCTTTACCATATGGGTAAGGCCAATGTAGTGGCTGATGCACTTAGCAGGTTGTCCATAGATAGTGTGTCACAAGTTGAGAAAAAAAGAAGTAGTTAGCTAAGGATGTTCATAGGCTTGCTCATCTAGGGGTTCGTCTAACATATTCAACAGATGGTGGTATTATAGTTTAGAATGGGTCATAATCTTCATCGGTAGTTGAGGTGAAGAAGAAAAAAGACAGTGATCCTATCTTGCATCAGTTGAAGGGTGTTATCCACCAGGAAAGAGTAGAGGTTTTCCCCCAAGAGGGAGATGGTGTGCTTCATTATCAGGGTCGGTTATGTATTCTAGACATAGATGGGTTGAGATAATGGATTTTGACAGGGGCTCACAGCTCTAGATATTCTATCCATCCCAGTGCCACCAAAATGTATTGTGACCTAGGGGAAGTCTATTGGTGGAATGATATGAAGAAGGACATTGCATATTTTATGGTGAATTGTTCAAACTTCCAGTAGGTAAAGTAGAACATCAGAGACCGAGAGGTATGACTAAGGATATTGACATTCCTACTTGGAAGTTCGAAATGATCAATATGGACTTCATTACAGGTTTACCATGTACTCGCAGACAACACGATTTGATTTGGGTGGTAGTAGACAGGATGACCAAGCCAACCTACTTTTTCCCTGTCAAGACTACTGATTTAGCTGAGGATTATGTCAGACTCTACATTTGTGAGTTGGTCAGATTGTATGGAGTTCCCTTGTCTATCATCTCATAAGGACACTCAGTTTACATACCAGTTCTGGAAGTCTTTTTAGAAAGGTCTTGGTACTCAAGTGAGTCTCAGTATAACTTTTCATCCACAGACAGATGGGTAGGCAGCACGTACCATTTAGAACTTAGAGGACATGTTGAGGTCTTGTGTGATTTATTTCAAGGGTAACTGGATAATCACTTACCTCTTATAGAGTTTGCCTATAATAACATCTTTCACGCTGGCATTCAAATGGCTCCATATGAGGCACTTTATAGGAGGAGGTGTAGATCACATATTGGCTAGTTTGAGGTAGGTGAAGCTGCTTTGATAGGGCCAAATTCAGTTCATGAAACTATGAAAAAGGTTTAGCTCATTAGAGAGACGTTGAAGGTATCTCAGAGTCATCAGAAATCTTATGCAGATGTGAGGAGAAGAGACTTAAAATTTAAAGTTGATGATTGAGTATTTTTGAAGGTTTCACCTATGAAGGGAGTGATGAGATTTGCTAAGAAGGGGAAGCTTAGTTCCCGGTATGTAGGTCCCTACAGGATTTTGAGGAGAGTTGGTAAGGTGTCTTATGAGTTGAGTTACCCGCAGAGTCATCATCAGTGCATCCAGTCTTTCATGTATCCTTGTTGAAGAAGTGTATTGATGATCCGACTTCAGGTTTTCCATTAGAGAGTGTGGGTGTGAAGGATAGTCTCACTTATGAGGAGGTCCCAGTTGAGATTCTAGACCGTCAGGTTCGTAAGTTGAGGAATAAGGAAGTTATTTCAGTGAAAGTCCTTTGGAGGAACCAATCAGTTGAGGGATCTACTTAGGAAGCAGAAGCAGCCAGGATGTCCAAGTACCCTCACCTCTTCCCTCTCAACCCAATCTCAGCTTGAGGTAATAGTATCCTCTTCAGTATTCCCAGTTTCCTCATTAAGTATTACCCTCAGTTTCATGTTCTATCAGTTGTTCTTATATTTTCAGTATGCATGCATGTCTCATGAATCCATTTTAGTTTTGTTAGTGTTCATTCGAGGACAAATGATCCCAAGGGGGAGATATTGTAACACCCCAAAAATTCTAAGCTAAGATCTAGACTAGAAAAGTTGTCAATTGACAGACAGGAACCACAAACGGGTCCTACAGACTATGGAACAGACCACAAAATATGGATGGCATATGTGAAAATTAGACTGAGGACTAGTATTTGTCCTGAGAACCACGGCCAGGACCCATGAACTGTGGAATAGTCCACATGCCATGATTTGCAGCCATAGAACTCAGGTCCGCAGCCTGACCAAATCCAAGGGAACCACGAGATGGTTTTATGGCTCGTGAAATGGTCCATGGACCGTGGTTCCCACCCATGGAACCTTGTTTCAAGAATTTTCTGTAGTTTTTAAGTTTTGATCTCAGGGGTATTTTAGACTTTTCCTATTCTTTTAAATCCTAAGTTAAGTTGTTTTAGTCTCTTTTAGGTGGGATAAAAGGAAGTTACGACTAAATTCTCCTCATTCCCACAATTAGATATTTTGAGTCAGAAAGAAAGAACAGAAGCGGTCTTCTCTCCACCAAATCTAGGGCTTCTTCTCTAAAGCTCCAAAGTGTCAAGAAGGTTCAGAATTTCTTCGCCTTCAGGTATGTGGGTATTTAGTAAGGGCTTTGTTCCCTTATGTCCAGAACTTCAGTCTTCAAATTCAAATTTTCATGGTTTTACAAAACTAGGGTTCATACCCTATTATGTAGATTTCTATAGAATTCATCCTTATACTTATTATATGGTTTATATCCTATTTTAATGATTTATATCTTTGTTTCAATGACTTGCATGGATAATAATGATATAAGAAGACAAAAACTTAGCCTAAAATTGTAGTATTTTCACTCAAATTAGATTTTCTTCAAATTTTAGCCTAGATTGTTAGCATTCAGTTTTAATTAAGAAGTTAGCCAGTTTTTGGTCTACAACTCTTTCAGGAAAGTGTTTCAGACTAGTTAAGTTCTGACCCAGCTTTTAGAACTTCAATTTTAAACGAGCTATCAGTATCCAGTTTGGGAGTAATACTTAGCACCGAGTTGGACTAGGGTCCAAGTTTCACCCAACATCCTAGAACTACATGCCACTGTAGGTCTATTTAGACCGTTAATTAGGCAACAAATTAGTGATGACACCAACCATGCCTCTATACCCTGATAAGATATATTGGGTCATCTTGATGGGATATATACATCGGACTCCATGTTTATCTCACATGGTTTATGTTGGTTAACAGACTCTCTCATAGAATTAGACTCAATAGATATGTACTTGGCCCTCAGTCAGTTTTACTGCTTTTCACTATGCCTTTTTAGAATATTTCTGTATTTCAGATTTCATGCATCTTATGATTTTGGGCCATTGTACTATAGATTTAGTTTGCATTTGTACAAGTGTTCAGTATTTTAGCATATTTAGTTATCTTTTAGTTTGCATATCCAACATGCTCAATACATTCAAAGTATTGATCGCATAATCTTTCTGTTGTATCCTATCATGATACAAGTTCAGGTGTTCAGTCTTAGCATCCCGACTAGTACGATCTAGTGCCACCTCAACGACTACTAGTGGTGAGTCCTCATCATCCGAGGACGGGCTTTAAAGATGATTTTCTTTTTTCTAGTTCAGTTTTCAGTATTTAGAGCTAGTTGGGGACTTGTCCCAGCAGCTCATCAGTAGTATAGTCTTTCAGACATAGAGTCAGACATTTCAGCTTATTTTAGTCTAGTAACTTGTTCAGACTTGGGTTTAAATTCAGAACTTATTCAGATTATTATACCACTTGCTTAACTATTTCAGTACAACTTTTGCTCAGTTTTTATTTTCCAGAATTGCTGTAGTTTATGCCATGCCATGGGTTATCTTGGAGTCACTTGTAACTCTAAGCACTGTGTTACGTACAGGGTGTAGGCTTCGGGTGTGACACCAATCTATGCCCAAAATAACATTAAAATCTATCATATCAAGAATAATCAAGTCTATCAACATTTCATAGCATAAGAAGGTCACAACACAAGATTGATTTATTCAATCTACAACTAAGGAATCACCCACCGAGGTAGAAACACGTATAGGCATAGAAAGGGTATACATCATATCAAGACCCGATGCGGAATATGCAGACACACAAGAGAAAGTAGAAATGAGATTAGACCGTAGCAGGTCGATAACATACTGAGACATACTTGTGATAACTACATCAGAGACCTTTGCCTTTGGTATACTAGGGAATGCATAGTAGTAATAGTGATCATGCTTGGCAGGTGTAAATCTCGTACCACCTCCTTAGCTAGTTTGTGTCACACCCCTACTTGTCTGAGAACCACCATGACCTTTAGTTGGTGATCCAGTGATCGAACATGAGCCTAAGAACTCTATTGCTGGCCTCTTTGTCTGAGATGTGGGAAATCCCTCTTGATGTACCTTGGATCACCACAAGAAAATCAAGATCTGGGAACTACCATCTGCTTTGAAGGACCTGAATAGCCTAAATAGCCACCACAGCCTCAAGGCCTCTAAGAGTGACCTTGAGAATTATAACCTAAACTATTAAAGTCTCATCTGAAATAGCCTCTCTTGAATGTCTAAATAGAAGTATGACCTAGTCTACCAGAATGAGGATGAAAACCCCTTCTAAACGATGCCCTATCTCCAGATGAGTTGTCATTGTAGGTACCATACATATGGGACCTCTTATCTCTAAGATCACTAAACTTTTCATGTCTCATAAGCTTAAACTCCTTGGCGACTTGACCACTCTATTAAAAAAGACCCATTAATTATTGTCTTATAAAATGTCGCATGAATAGTGTCATGTCCCGAGGTTACCCCCTAGACATAACACGGGACTTGGGATCACAAGGATCTCAATCTAACCCTTGGTCATAGCATTCTCAAGCATAACAAAAGATAAGCGGAAGCATAATAGATAAATCTGGAATCTTATACATAGGTAATCAAGTCAAATGGAAATATAGAATCCAGAAAGAGACTCGAACACTGTCTATGTATGAAAAGCCTCTACATGACATAAGGAGTTGCTAGGACAAGACCCTAGCTAACTCGAAGTACGGAAATGAAAAAGCTAGCAAACTAAGAACATAACTAGCCCTCGGCCTAAGAGGACTCACCAACAACTGACTGGGAAGTGGCTTGGGGACTCTAGCCACGAATCTGATAAGGAACACCTGAATTTGCATCATCAAAGGATGCAGCGCAAAATATGCGTCAGTACTATGGAATGTACTGAGTATGAGAGCGATGCATGAATCATGATAAAACAGTTTAAAACATACTTAAGAATGAACTTGTTACTTAAAGAAGGACCATAAATGAATATCAAGGTATAAAACATAAAACATGAAATAAAGCTTAAGTTTCATAGTATAGAACCATATAACTTCATAGCTTGAAAATAAACATGTGGGAGTTTATCTTAACCGGCATTAAACCATGCTGAGCTACATGGAGTTTAGTGTATTGCACCCACACTGAAAGAGTTGTCCTAACTGGCCAAGGTTAGAACCATTTCATACCAGGATCCTGTCATAATAAGCCTCAACACGGGCAACCTATAGTGGCAACGTAGTTTTGGACTTGGGTTATCTGAACCCTCGTCTCTCGGTGCTAAATACTACTCCCAAAACATAATAATAACATGAGCTCATATACATGTGACATATCTAATGCCAAACTTGTTCATACTTATTCATGACTTGTTCATACTTATTCATACCCCGGATCGTCATACTACTCATGAGTTTTAGTTTAGAAAGTGGCTCATGAGCATTGATGGAACATCAGGTGTCTTGCCTTGTATCGTACTTCATAACATGGAAAACTTGCATACTTCATGACTTGTAAAATTTGCATGACTCTAGTTCAATTTCATAAAACATATACTTTCATAGAACATAGGAACTAGGCATGCATATGCTTGAAAATCCATAATGAACATGCTATGAAAGTCCAATTTGCTTAAATAAACTTCATGCATGTAGAAATTTTCATGGTTAAACTTCAATTCATGAAATAAGAGTTAACATGTAAAAACCCATGTAAAATCATGCAAATTTAATAGTAATTTCATATTCAAATCATGAGAGGATCATATTTAGCAAAACCCATAAGAATTAGATAACAACCCTAATTTAAAAATCATGAAATCAAAATTTGAATTAGGGGTTTTGGGCACAAGGGTGAAAGAAACCCATTTTTGAATACCCACATACCTTGATTGAAGCTAACCCACTTGAATTGAAAAGACTTAGGCGACTTGAACTTGGAGTTTGAGTCTTGGAGCTTGAAACCCTAACTTGAAGCTTGAGAGGATGGAACTCCTTTTCTTCTTTTGAAATTTGATAGAAAGAATGGGAGAGAACTTAGGTCAAGTGAGAATAAAAACCCTCCTAAATAGGCTTAAAACGACTTAGTATAGGAGTTAAAAGAGTGAGAAATTACCAAAAAATACCCCTGGGAAAAGGATCTGAAAAACTGCTAAAAATTTCATCACAGACTTCTACGGACATGAATCACGACTCGTGGAATGGATCACGGTTCGTGGAAAGGGTTCGTGGTTCTTGGGCAAAGTTTTTGGCCTCTGGACTGATTTTCACGAGTTGGTTTCACGACCTGTGGGAACTTCCACGACTCGTGGAACCTCCTCGTGGTTATCAGGCCACTTTCAAGCTTCTAGACAGTTTCCACAAGTTGGTTTCATGACCCGTGGAAACTTCCATGACTCGTGGAACCTCCTCGTGGTTTTTAGGTAAAAAAACTGATTTCCACGAGTTGGTTTCATGACTCGTGGAAACTTCCACGACTCGTGGAACCTTCTCGTGGTTGCTGTCTGTCATTTTGACAGACAGACACCCTATAGTAAAACACTGATATCTTTTTACTCCAGACTCGTATTAAGACACGGTTGGTGGCGTTGGAAAGAAGATTCAAAGACCTTTAATTTTGTGGGTACTAGGACACCTAAATCTTTATATTTTAGGAGTTATGATTGTTTGAATTTGACCCTTGAAAAATCTAACACTAAAACCCAATCGGTAAGGAAGCTTTCAACTCAACTTTGAGCTAGAGGTTCTTTATGACCCTAATTCATATCTAATATACCTTTAAAACTTCAGAATAAGTCTTAATACTTAGATACATAGAAAATTTATCTAGTTCGGGTCTAACAACACATGAAGAACGGTTCAGATTTGACTTAGAATTTCTGGGGTGTTACAAATAGGATAGGCCAATCCCTTCATAAACCGGTGAATACTCGCAGTCTCGTCAGGAAAGATCACCAAAGCATGATGACACAAGGAATAAAATATGATCTCATAATCAGTCACTAAGATCCCATCCTGGGTCAAGTACTCAAACTTGTTTCTCATGTCTTCTAGCAAGCTACGGGGAATGAACAACTCTAAGAAGGCCTGAGAAAATTGCTCCCAAGTCAACAGAGGAGACCCTGTTGGTCTAAAATCAACATAAGATTTCCAGCACTGCTTAGATGGGCCACACATCTAAAAAATAGTGTAATCTACTCCATCGTACTCCATTAGTCCTATATTTTGACGTCTCTAATGGCAACTAACAAGAAACTCTTACGTATCCTCTCCCTATCCACCTTGGAACTATGGTGGATCTATTATGTCTAAGAGCTCAAACCTCTTTTGATCCTCATCAGACATAACAGGTCTTTCCTCTAATAGTGCCCCAATGCTCGGCAATGGCATACCCTCAAATCTAGTAGTTGATACTGTGTTTGGATGACCCGCTGGACATTGAAAACTTAGAACCAATTATTAATCAGGAGTCCATCCCCCTATCCTAGTTGAGAATTATCTGGAGTATCAGGCAAGACATTGGTCTGAGTAATACCCTCTAGCAAACCAAGTATATGGATAAGAACATCTTGAAGCACTAAGGTGGCCACAAATCCGGGTGATGCTCGAGCTGTGCGCAATCTATCCTCTTGAACCTTCTCACCTTCTGAATCATAGTTAATATCGATAGACACTACCTTGATTGGGACCCAAGAAGTTGTTTATGCTCTCACTTTAGCCGATGCTGCAAGTTGGCCTCTGCCCCTACCTCTACCTCTACCTCGCTTGCACATCACAGCTTAAGGAATAGGTGCAAGTACTAGTGGAGGCTCCTGATCCTTAGCAATGGTAGCTCGTGTCCTAACCATATGTGAGAGAATGAAATAAAGAGTAACACCCCGCTCGTTTGAACGATTCAATTATCTCATACTTTTGTGATAAGACTAAGGTCTTACCATGTTAGGAATGATGTTTTATGAGTTATTTATTTGTACAATAGTTTTATTTAGAGTTTAGAAGTCAAGCAAGTTGCAAAACAAAAGTCAAAAAAAGTTATTGTAAATTTCTTTAAGGAATTCTCTTAAGATTTAGGTTAAATGTCTTAGGGTGTTTCTCCCAATCTATAAAGAGTTAATGGGCCCCTGATATACCAATTTGAAGGTATACGAGTCTAGTTTCCAATGTACCAAACCGTTCATTCATACAACTTCAGAATAGAGAGATATTCGCATTTTTGGGAGACTACACAAGCAGGCACGTCAAGGTGGGGGCCCTATCCTAAGTTGGTTTGCCTTTATAAATCAGGTTCTCCTTCGTTTTGAACTCATAAAAATAGACCATTAACCATAGAAAATCAGATATAAATCTTAGAAACTCTCCATGGACTTTGATGCTTTCAATTCGGAAGTTTAACGGAAGTTGCTCTACGTCGCAAGCTTGTCATTTTGGTATAGTTTGCCCCGTCAATTTCATGGCGTATCTTTGTGGGTATTGATCCAGCAAGGTAACATATTGTTATTGAGTATTTGGCGGTAGCTAAGGAGTTATATTGGCAAAGTAAGGATACCGTACACTTATCTATTTGTTAAATCAAGATTCTAAGCTTCTAGTCACGAAAAGTTATATTTTCTGATAACTTGTAGCAGTTTCTTGTTGGATTTGGATCTGTTTTGTCACATTCCGAAGTTACCCCCTAGACATAACACGGGAATTGGGACCACAAGTTCCCCAAGCTAACCCTTGGTCATAGCATTCTAAAGCATAACAAAAGATAAGCGGAAGCATAATAGATAAATCCAGAATCATATAAATAGATAGTCAAGTCAAATAGGAATACAAAATCCAGAAAGAGACTCAAACGCTGTCTATGTCTGAAAAGCCTCTGCTCATGACATAAAAAGTTTCTAGGTGATGTGCCAGGATTCTACGGTATATTTGACGCCTTTAACTAAGAATACTCGCGAGTTTTCAAGCAACTTTTGTGGTTTTTGATGTTTTATTGTTATATTTGCAGGGAATGGAGCTAGAGATGGAAACGGAAGAAAAAATGTTCAAAAACCTCAACTGGTTAAGCCTGACGGCTGGCATGACTGACCGTCACACCTGTGACTGGCCGTCAGCCAGGCCGCCAGGACGAGACAACAAGTTCATCGAGCACTGCCTAGGAGTGACGGCCCATCTGACGGTCCGTCACTGGCCTGATGGACCGTCACCCAGGACACCAAGATAAAAAAGAAAAAAAGGCACATAAAATGCACTCCTCAAATGCGTTTTACCCTATATACATGTAAGTCGTTGAGCAGGTGACGACTTACCTGAAAATTGTTCATAAAACACATTTGGGAAATGCGATTTATCCTATAAAGCTGTAAGTCATCCAGTAGGTGATGACTTACCTAAAGATTTTCCAGGGAGCTCACTGTTTAGCTGTGACGGCTCAAGTGACGGCCAGTCACATGCATGACGGTCCGTCAGGAGACCCGTCAAGGCGAAGCGGGATTCCGAAAATTCTATTTTTGGACTTTATTTCCTGGACTACTATAAATAACCTGTGTTAGGGTTATTTTATTATTCATTATCTAATACTTTTTCTCACGTTTTGGACGAGTTTGGGAGGAGAAAATACGACACAAACACGTTTTCTTCTTCTTCTTCGATTGTTCTTGGGATTTTAGCTTATTGTTCTTGGAATTTTAGCTTATTGTTCTTGGAAAGCTTGAAGCTCGTGTTCATATATTTTGTAAGAACCTTTTCTTATTATTATGAATACTATTACTTCATTCTTTCGTTTTGCAAGCATGAGTGGCTAATTTCCCACAACTAGAGTTGTGGGAGCCATGACAAAAGTAACAATATAGATTCCGGGTAGCGTAGGGTTCAATTTATATGTTGTCACGTTGTTAATCATTCGTTATTTATGTTTTCTAATGGTTGCAAATATTAGAACATACCTAGGTTTGATTTGCTTGAACAAAGAGATTAAAACCGGAAAATTTGATTAACTACGAGGATTCGAGACTACCAATTCTCGTCTTATGATTAATGCTGTAAATGGATTAATCTACTTGATGTTTAGGATTGAAATAAGAAATTTTACATTTTCAAGTTCGAGAGAATTGAAAAGGAAATTCATCTATTTGGTTGAGAAAACGTTTAGATGATACCATTAATTCAATCACATCGTGATATACATATAGAAAGAACCCGGTTAAGCTTTGAGTCAAAATTGTTACGACGCCATGGTAACACTTCCCTAGTTCATTCTGGCATTGATTATAAACTCTTGAAAATTTTCTACTTGTTAGTTAACTTGTGTGAATTTGACATTTAAACCCCCCCCCCAAATTACCGGAAACTATCGATTACTAGTCAACTAAATTACTAACGACTTAATTTACACTTTATTCCCTGTGGGATCGACCCCAACCTCGGTTGGGTTCTATATTTGATGAAGACCACTTGCGCTTCTTAATTTGACGTTTAATTTGGGCGTATTAAATTTTGGCGTCGTTGCCGGGGAATACGTGTTTATTAAGTCCGGTGTGTTTATTTGACTCTTAGTCATATTTCCTGCTTTTACTTTTATTTGTTGTTTTTGTTTGTTACAGGGTACAGAGTTGTGCATGCCAAGTACCCGATGCTCGGGTGAACCAATATTACCCTACGACCCCGAGCTCGCAAGAACGCTAAGGCAAACCATGAATGCACAACAACAGGAGGCAGCAAGGCTCGCTGCAGCACAGCAGGCTCAACAGGCTCAGCATCACTTGAATGTTGAGGATATCGAGGATGATATTGCATTAGATGGAGTTGGTGCTACGGGCGCCATTGTTCTTCCTCCGCTAGCGCCCGGGGCCAAGTTCACATTACTAGCACAATGATTCAGCTGTTGAATTTGAGAGGGTTGTTTCGTGGTGTGGCTGGTGATGACCCCAACAGGCACCTGATGAATTTTGTGAGCATCTGCAAGTCAATTGAATTGTCGGGAGTGAATCAGACGGCCATCAGGCTTAGGTTGTTCCCACTGTCTCTATCTGATAAAGCAGCAATGTGGTTGACTGAGCTAACTCCCGATTCTATAATAACCTGGGGAGAGTTGAAAGAAGCTTTCCTAGAAAGGCTCTTTCCTCCCTTTAGGATGATACAGTTGAGGGACGAAATCAGCAATTTCAGGCAACAACCTCATGAGGCCTTACATGAGACCTGGTTGCGGTTCAAGAAAAAGCTGACACAATGCCCAAACCATCAGTTGACCGACAATTTTTTGATGCAGACATTCTATAGGGCACTGAATTCGGCTACCAAGCCGACACTGGATAACGCAGCAGGTGGAGCATTTATGGGTCTCACTTTTATTGAGGCCACAACTATTTTGGACCGGCTCACCAAAACCAACAGGGCCTGGCATACACGGGATACAGAGGTAGAAACTAGCACCTATGCAGTTGGTATGTCAGCAGAGCAGTGCAGGAAGGAGGAAGAGCGGGACCAAGATATGGCCCATCTAAAAATGCAAATGGACCTATTGACAAAGCATTTGTTGTCAGGAGGTATTGAGAAAGTGAAAGTTTTGGGTTCCCAAAGTAGAGCAGCAGAGTCTGGGTTTGATGAGGAGGCCAATTATTTGGGTGGTTTCCAGGCTTATGGCCAAGGAAACCAAGGTCAAAACAATTATTATGAAAAGCCGGGTCATAAGAGTCGAGAACAAGGTGATTGGAGGAGCAAAGATGATAGAGGTGGATTATACATACCACCTGGGAATCGTGACAAAGCTAGCAATGAGTCAGGGACGTCCAAACTAGAGAATATGATGGATAAGATGCTATTGAAGGTAGAATCGACTGACTCTGGGGTAAAGGAGATGAGGACTAAATTATCAGCAATGAGTCAGGTAGTGGATTCACATTCCATCTCGATCAAGCAACTAGAGCAGCAAATGAGTAAAATATTAGCGTCTCTAAATCAAAAAAAAAGAGGTACCTTGCCGAGTGACACCATTCAAAACCTGAGGAATGATGGGAATTGTATGGCGATCAATACGAGAAGCGGTAAAATATTATCAGAATCATATCCGGTAATTCAGACTCAGAAAGGTAATGTTGCTGAGGAAGATGAGTTAGTAGATGCTAAAAATATGGTCGATGAGGGTGCGAGGGTATCTGTTGAAAAACCCGTTGTGGTAGAGGATGCTACTCAAGTGCTCACGGATAAAAGCAAGGAAGTTGAAAAACTTCCAACTATGATGCCTCGGCCACCACCTCCTTTCCCACAACGGTTGAAGAAGAAAGTGGAAGATAGCAAGTTCCTCAAGTTCATGACCATGCTCAAGCAGATATCAGTGAACATCCCACTGGTGGACGCTCTTGAACAAATGCCCAGATATACCAAGTTCATGAAGGACTTGATTACAAAGAAGAGGTCAGTGAGCTTTGAACTAGAAGATAACCTCCACCACTGTAGTGCTATTTCTTCAAGATCGTTAGTGGAAAAGAAGGAAGATCCAGGTGATTTTACTGTTCCCTGTACTATTGGGAAATTCAACTTTGAAAAAGACTTATGTGATCTTGGTGCTAGCATCAACTTGATACCACTAGAAGTCTATAAACAGTTGAGTTTGGGAGCTCCCAAACCAACTACCATGAGGGTGTTAATGGCTGACCGTTCAGTAAAGCGACCGGTGGAAATATTGTATGATGTGCTGGTAAAGATTGGTAAGTTTATCTTCCCAACTGACTTTGTAATCTTAGATTGCGAAGTGGATTTTGAAGTTCCCATAATCTTGGGACGACCATTGTTAGACACTACAAGAGTGTTGGTCGACATGGAAAGAAATGAACTGACATTCAGATTGAACAATGAATTGGTCAAGTTTGATGTGTGTAAATTGATGAAGCCACCAAGAGACATGAGGGTGGTCTCGGTTATAAATGTTATTGCTGAAGCCCCTACGGATGTGCATATTGAGGAGAAGGGTTTTGTTAAGACCCTAGCTGTTATGAGAATGATGTTGGGATCACAAGAAGAGAAACCTATAGAGGAAGGCAGTGAGAACAAATCAAGGAAAAGAAAACACCGCAAGAGAACCAGCAAAGAAAAAGAGTTAGAAAGAGTAAAGAAGTTGTCTCGACTAGCTGAGGAGCTGATAAAAGAGGAAGTTGGAGCTCAACAGGATGATGTATCTTGCACCTATTCCAGAGATTGCTCCTGCTTTGGAGACCCTGGCGGTCTCCAACATCATGCCAGACTCTGAGTCCTATGGGCTTCACAGGTATTCCTTTATCTCGCAGTTTAGTTGCCATATTTGTACGTTGGGGACAATGCATGAAGTTAAGTTGAGGGTGTTGGGATACCTGTGAGTCTGTCACCCCCAAGGGTTTTTGTTGCCATGTTTATTTTCCCTTGGTGCACTATCTAGTAGAACCGGCATGTTTAGGTTGTCGTTTAAATTATTTTTTTTGTGTTGTGTTGTGGTGTCTATAGCAAGCATGGATTTTTGAAAGTTGAATTAAAAGGAGCCCCCTCTAAAAAAGTTGATTTTGTACTTATGTTTGAAACGATTGACTATTCTGGATCCTTGAATGTCATTGTGTGGTTGTGATTGTAATAATTATGCTTAAGCTGAGCTGTTGTTTTGATAGTTGGTAGTGGTATGGGTTCTTGGTTCCAAGTGTGTGTGAGCTTATTGTTATAAACTTTTACTCTGGGCATGCATCTAGAACTTGCCCGGTCTATTTTGTTGAGCTTGAAGTTGGTTGCTTAGGAAAGGATCACAGGCCCTTTTTGTGTGCAGTCCACTTAGCCTAAAAGACTATCCAAGTGTAAATAACTCCTTTGATCCCTGTTTGAGCCAAAGTTGACTTTGTTCTTTCGATAACCTTTTACCTTCCCCTTTTAACTCTGAATCTCTATTTTGTCCCTGGTCCCTTCTTGGACATCGTGCACCTCAACTCAGGAAATTAGCCTAAGTTGAGGGTGGCTACTGTAGAGGTACATGACAAGAAAAATGGGATTGTGCTTAGTTGGTTGTTGTTAGGATAGAAAGTGCAGGTGTGTGCCAAATGAAAAGTCAGAAAAAGAACTGAAAAAGAAAGAAAAAGAGTTATCATGTTAAAAAGGCCACACCTGTAGCAAGAAATAAAGAAATCAAAGGTGATTATGACTGGATGGAAAAAGGTTGAATGGAAATTATAGGTCGATGATTACAAGGAGGGTTTAGTCTCTATTCCCCAAATGTATCATACCTGCACCCGAAGCCTCATTACAAGCCTAAACAAGTCTTGTAGTGATCCTGAGCAGCTTTCTGAAAAACTGAAATAGAATAGCAAGGGCAAGCTTATGGCATTACATGTGCATTGTTTGAAATCGATTGTGAGTGTGAGCGTCTTACCTAGTCCCAAATCTTGTGTATGGGACTTCTTTATGGTGCGGGCACCGAGATTTCTGTATCATCTATTGACTGTTGGGATAGCTGTTGTGTGTGTATGTAGAATATTATATCATATCGGAATGACATGTTATGATCCTTGCAAGTTAGCGTTTCATACATTTGTGTGCTACCGGGGGGCTTGATTTAAATTTAATAAACTGTTGAGTGGCCATGATTTGCTAGAGATATGTGTTTGTATTCTTAGTTGAGTCGTCATTTTGTTTTTGTTGTCATGTTGCTTGAGGACAAGAGAACGTTTTAAGTTGAGGGTGTTGATGCGCCGGGATTCTACGACATATTTGACGCCTTTAACTAAGAATACTCGCGAGTTTTCAAGCAACTTTTGTGGTTTTTGATGTTTTATTGTTATATTTGCTGGGAATGGAGCTAGAGATGGAAACAGAAGAAAAAATATTCAAAAACCTCAACTGGTTAAGCCTGACGGCTGGCATGACTGACCGTCACACCTGTGACTGGCCGTCAGCCAGGCCGCCAGGACGAGACAACAAGTTCATCGAGCACTGCCTAGGAGTGACGGCCCATCTGACGGCCCGTCACTGGCCTGACGGACCGTCACCCAGGCCACCAAGATAAAACAGAAAACAAATGCACATAAAACGCACTCCTCAAATGCGTTTACCCTATATACATGTAAGTCGTCGAGCAGGTGATGATTTACCTGAAAATTTGTCATAAAACGCATTTGGGAAATGCGATTTACCCTATAAAGTTGTAAGTCGTCACCTGCTGGATGACTTACCAGAAGATTTGCCTGGGAGCTCACTGTTTAGCTATGACGGCTCAAGTGACGGCCAGTCACATGCATGACGGTCCGTCAGGCGACCCGTCAAGGCGAAGCGAGATTCCGAAAATTCTATTTTTGGACTTTATTTCCTGGACTACTATAAATACCCTGTGTTAGAGTTATTTTATTATTCATTATCTAATACTTTTTCTCACGTTTTGGACGATTTTAGGAGGATAAAATACGACACAAACACGTTTTCTTCTTCTTCTTCGATTGTTCTTGGGATTTTGGCTTATTGTTCTTGGAAAGCTTGAAGCTTGTGTTCATCTATTTTGTAAGAACCTTTTCTTATTATTATGAATACTATTACTTCATTCTTTCGTTTTGCAAGCATGAGTGACTAATTTCCCACAACTAGGGTTGTGGGAGCCATGGCAAAAGTAACAATATAGATTCCGGGTAGCGTAGGGTTCAATCTATATGTTGTCACGTTGTTAATCATTCGTTATTTACGTTTTCTAATGGTTGCAAACATTAGAACATACCTAGGTTTAATTTGCTTGAACAAAGAGATTAAAACCGGAAAATTTGATTAACTACGAGGATTCAAGACTACCAATTCTCGTCTTATGATTAATGTTGTAACTAGATTAATCTACTTGATGTTTAGGATTGAAATAAGAAATTTCACCTTTTCAAGTTCGAGAGAATTGAAAAGGAAATTCGTCTATTTGGTTGAGAAATGTTTAGATGATACCATTAATTCAATCACATCGTGATATACATATAGAAAGAACCCGGTTAAGCTTTGAGTCAAAATGGTTACGACGCCATGGTGAACACTTCCCTAGTTCATTCTCGCATTGATTATAAACTCTTGAAAATTTGTTGCTTGTTAGTTAACTTGTGTGAATTTGACATTTAAACCCCCCCCCCCAATTACCGGAAACTATCGATTACTAGTCAACTAAATTACTAACGACTTAATTTACACTTTATTCCCTGTGGGATAGATCCCAACCTCGGTTGGGTTCTATATTTGACGACGACCGCTTGCGCTTTTTAATTTGAGGTGTAATCTGGGCGTATCACTAGGACAAGACCCTAGTTAACTTGAAGTGTAGAAAATAAAATAGCTAGTACTGACTAAAGACATTACTAGTCCTCGACCTAAGAGGACTCACCAATAGCTGACAGAGAGTGGCCTGGGAGCTCTAGCCACGAGTCTGAGAAGGGACACATGAATCTGTATCATCAAAGGATGCAACGCAAGATATGCGTCAGTACAATGGAATGTATCGAATACGTGAGAGATGCATGATCATGATAAAAACATACTTAAAGTGAACCCTTTTCATAAAGAAATAATTCATGAGCATTGATTTCACATCGGGTGTCTTGCATTGCATAATCATTCATAACTTGAAAACTTGCATGGCCTTAGTTCAATTTCATAATAACATATATTTTTATAAAACATAGGAACTAGGCATGCACTTGCTTGAAATTCATGAAATCATGCTATCATTTTCCTCAATTTGCTTAAATCAATTCATGCATGTAGGATTTACCATAATTTACCTTCAACTCATGAAATAGGAACTCATATGTAAAAAACCATGCAATTTAATGAAATTTCATAATAAAATCATGAGAAGGTAATTTATAGCAAAACTCATAAGAATTGGGTAAGAACCCTAATTTGAAAGTTCATGAAATCACAAATTAAAATTTGGGATTTTGGCACAAGGGTGAAAGGAACCCATTGTTGAATACCCACGTACCTTGATTGGAGTTAACCCACTTGAAATTGAAAAGATTAGGAAACTTGGACTTGGATCTTGAGACCTTGAGCTTGAGAGAGTTATTTTCCTTTTTGGGAGATGAATGAGGTAATGATAAGGGACTTAGGCTATTGAGGGTGAAAACCCTTCTAGAAATAGCCAAAACGACATTATTTAGGAGTTAAAAGGGTGGGTAATGACTAAAATACCCTTGGGATTTAATTAAGAAAAAGTTGGAAAATGGGTCGGCTTCAGGAATCACGGGTCAGTTCTACAGGTCATCATTTGAACCATGACTCGTGGTTCCAACTCGTGGTTCCTGGCCAACCATTCAGGCTGCAGAAGGAAATCCTACGGGTCAACAGGATAGACCCGTAGACTGGATGACGGGTCGTAAACCAAGTCGTGAAACCTGGGGACTTGTCATCCCCCTGATCTGGTTCTACGAGTCGACAAGATGGACTCGTGGTTTGAACCACGGTCCGTAGAACCAACTCATGGTTCCAGATCAGAGACTGAATCAACAGAAGGGAACCACGGTTCCATTCCATGACCCGTGATTCAAACCACGGTCCATGGTTTGGACCCGTCATTCCTGGAAACATGAAATTTTTTTGAGTTTTAAACTTAAATAGCTGGTTCAATTTCCGAGATGTTACAATATCTCTCCCTTAGGATCATTCGTCCTAGAATGAAGAATAAGCAAGGGAAACGAAGATAAAATAGCCCAACCAGCAACAAAACATTAAAATCAAGGAATAAACATGAGAACTGAACTTTTCAACTTAAAACATAGTTAAATCAACTTCTAAAATATGAATGCATGCTAGGATCATGAGGATAACTGATGGAATAGGATCGGGGGAACATACTAAGGATTAAACTATTACCTCAAGCTGGAACAGAATCGGAAGGAAGAGATGGGGATATTTGGCCTTCATGGCCTCTTCCGCTTCCCAAGTAGCTCCTTCAACAAGCTGATTTCTCCAAAGAACTTTTACCGAAGTGACTTCTTTATTTCTCAACCTCCGAATCTGATAGTCAAGGATTTCTACGGGGACCTCCTCATAGATGAGATTATCCTTCACCCCTACATCCTCCAAAGGAACAATCAAGGTCGGATCTCCAACACACTTCTTCAATAAGGAAACATGGAAATCTGGATGAACCGCTTCCAAATCCGATGGCAAATCCAACTCATAAGAAACCTTACTAACCTTCCTCAGAATCCGATAAGGACCTACAAAACAGGGACTAAGCTTCCCTTTCTTGCCAAATCTCATCACACCCTTCATGGGTGACACCTTTAGAAAAACCCAATCATCAACTTCAAATTCTAATTCCCTTCTCCTCACATCTGCGTATGATTTCTGTCGACTTTGAGTGGTCTTCAACCTCTCCCTAATAAGCTGAACCTTCTCCATGGTCTCATGCACCAAATCTGGGTCAATCAAACCTGCCTCACCTACCTCAAACCAACCAATAGAAGATCTACATCTCTGACCATAAAGTGCCTCATACGGAGCCATCTGGATGCTAGAGTGAAAGCTGTTGTTGTAGGCAAACTAGATAAGATGTAAGTAATCATCCCAATTACCTTTGAAATCAATAACACAAGCTCTCAACATATCCTCCAAAGTCTGAATAGTATGCTCTGCCTAGCCATCTGTCTAAGGGTGAAAAGTTATACTAAGCTTCACCTGAGTACCAAGACCTCTCTGAAATGATCTCCAAAACTGAGAAGTAAACTGAGTACCCCTATCTGCAATGATGGACAAAGGAACACCATGCAAATGGACTATCTCCCGGATGTAGAGTCTGGCATAATCGTCTGCTGAATCCGTAGTCTTAACAACAAAGAAATGGGATGATTTAGTCATCCGATCGACAATCACCCAAATCGAATCATGTTGACTTTGAGTACGAGGAAAACCTGTAATGAAGTCCATATTGATCGCTTCCTATTTCCAAGTGGGAAGGTTAATATCCTAAATTATGCCACCCGGTCGCTGGTGCTCTACCTTCACTTGCTGACAGTTGGGACACTTAGCCACAAAACTGGCTATATCCCTCTTCATACCATTCCACCAATAGACTTCCCATAGATCACGATACATATTGGTGGCACTGGGGTGGATGGAATATCTGGAACTATGAGCCTCAGTAAAAATCTGCTGGCGCAATCCATCTACATCTGGCACACATAGTCGACCCTGATAACAAAGTACACCATCTCCCCCTTGGGAGAAAACCTCAACCCTTTGCTAATGGACTCACCCTTAAGCTAAAGTAAGATGGGATCACTGTCTTGCTTTGCCTTCACTTCTGCTACCAAGGATGATTCGTAACCATTCTGAATAATAACACCACCTTCTGTCGAGTCTATAAGGTGGACTCCCAACCAAGCTAGCCTATGAACCTCCTTAACTAGTTCCTTCTTTCCTTCTTCGACTGAAGACACACTACCCATCGATAATCTACTAAGTGCATCCACCACAACATTGGCCTTACTCGGATGGTAAAGCACACTCATGTCATAATCCTTAAGAATCTCAAGCCATCTCCTTTGTCACAAATTCAATTCCTTTTGAGTGAACAAATATTGAAGGCTCTTATGATCGGTGAATACATCCACATGCACCCCATACAAGTAATGTCTCCAAATCTTCAAAGCAAAGACCACGGCTGCTAACTCAAGATCATGAGTAGGGTAGTTCTTCTCATGAGTCTTAAGCTGTCTCGAAGCATAAGCAATCACTTTACCACGCTGCATTAAAATACAACCCAAGCCAATCCTAGAAGCATCACAATACACAACAACATCATCTAGTCCCTCTGGTAGGGCTAACACTAGAGTTGTGGTCAATCTAATCTTCAATTCCTGAAAGTTCTTCTCACACAATTCAGACCACTGAAATTTTACCTTCTTCTGAGTCAATTGAGTCAAAGGGGCAGCAATGGAAGAAAATCCTTCAACAAACCCCATGTAGTAACCAGCCAAACCCAAAAAGCTTCTAATATCAGATAGGGAAGTGGGTCTAGGCCAGTTCTTTACTGCCTCTATCTTTTGAGAATCTACCCGAATACCATCTTTAGTCACAATATGACCCAAAAAATCAACAGACTGCATCCAAAACTCACACTTGCTAAACTTAGCAAATAACTGTCGGTCCTTGAGAGTTTGAAACACAACTCTCAAATGGTCCGCATGCTCCTCCTCACTCCAAGAGAAGATGAGGATATCATCAATGAAAACAATCACAAATATATCTAGATACTGCTTAAACACGCAGTTCATCAAATCCATAAAAGCTGCAGGAGCATTCATTAGACCAAAAGACATAACAACAAATTCATAATGACTATACCGAGTTGAGAAAGTTGTCTTCAAAATATCACACTCTCTAACACAAAGATGATGATAATCGGATCTAAGGTCAATCTTGGAGAAGAAACTAGCACCCTGAAGCTGATCGAACAATTCATCAATCCTAGGAATGGGATATTTGTTCTTGATTGTGACCTTGTTCAGCTGACGATAGTTAATACACATTCTAAGAGAACCATCCTTCTTTTGAACAAATAAGACGGGAGCACCCCATAGAGAAATGCTAGGCCTAATGAAACTCTTATCAAGAAGATCCTTCAACTGATCCTTCAACTCCTTAAGTTCAGCGGGAGACATCCTATAGGGAGGAATAGAGATGGGATTCATATCTAGAAGAATATCTATCCCAAAGTCGATCTCCCGCTCGGGAGGGACTCTGGGAAAATCCTCGGGAAACACTTCTGTGAATTCATTCACAATGGGAACAGACTAAAGGGATGGGGTTTCGGACTCTGTATCCATAACCCGCACTAAGTGATAAACATACCCCTTTGAAATTATCTTCCTAGCCTTATGATAAGATATGAATTGACCTTTCGAGTATGGGGGACTACCTTGCCATTCTAAAATGGGTTCATTTGGAAACTTGAAACTAACAACCTGAGTACAACAATCAATAGAAGCATAACAAGCATGCAACCAATCCATACCTAGAATAACATCAAAATTTGTCATCTCCAACTCTACTAGATCCGCCGAAGTAACTCTATGAAGGACCGAGATAGAGCAATTTTGGTAGATTCTTTTGGCTAAGACTGACTCACCAATAGGAGTAGAAACACAAAAGGGTTCTAAAAGCAATTCAGGACATACTTTGAATTTTCATGCTATATAATGGGTCACAAAAGATAAGGAGGCACCGGGGTCTAACAAAGCATACACATCGAAAGAGAAGACTTTCAATATACCAGTAACAATATCTGAGGAACCCTCCTAATCCTTATAAGAGGACATAGCATAAAGGCAGTTCTGTCGCTGACCACCAGAACTAGAAGCTATGCCCTGCTAGGCTGGCCAACCTCCTGGGGCTGCTGGAGCAGACTGAGCCCTACTACCTCCCTGCCCCTTCTTAGCTGAAGGGCAGTGTCTAATCATATGTCCAATTTTTCCACACCCAAAGTATGCACCTGGTGCCCAAATCACACTCTCCTGGGTGAGTCTTCCCATACTTGCTTCAAATGAGGTGGGAAGATCCCTTAGCAACACTCCTCTGAGACTATGAATAGGAACCAGAACCTCTACCAGTCTGATCAAGATAAGGCCTCTGGGCCTGGGTAGGATCACTAGCAGAAGAATGAATGGGTCCTGATGACTTCTTCTGGAATGAGGAGCGATGTCCGCCACCGGACCTCTGCTGACCAAAACTTGATCCCTCGGATCTGGCCCTCTTGTTCTCCCTAGCCATCTCCCTAAACCTGTCTCCCTTGATCTGGTGAGCATGGGTCATGAGTCTGGAAATGTTCATATCACTCAATAGCATAGCAGCCCTACACTCCTTTTTCATCAAATATAAAACCCCATAGATAAACTTGCTCATCTGATCATGCGGGTCTGCTACCATAGAAGGGGCATACCTAGACAACTGAGTGAATTTCAAACTGTACTCTTGAATAGTCATAGACCCCTGTCTCAAGTTCACAAACTCCTCAGTCTTTGCTTACATTAACTCTCGGGGAAAGAATCGGTCAAGGAAGGCTCTCTCGAAAAACTCTCAAGTCATAGGGACCTCGTCCCTAGCTCTAGCTTCCTTCCATTGTGTGAACTAGATATGAGCCATATCCTTGAGTTGATAGGATGCCAACTCAACATAATTAACCCCAACCACTTGCATCACCTCAAAGATTTTCTTCACTTCATCAATAAAATTTAGCGGATCCTCATTCACCTTCGAACTCTAAAACTCCGGCAGGTTCATACGGATAAAATCATGAACTTGGGCCGCTACCCCACCTTGAGGGTGGACGGGGGCATGAGCCTGTTGATTGGCCTGAGTGGCCAAGGTCTGGGCTAGAAAATGGATGGCGTTCCTGAATTCTTCATTCATGACCTCGGGGGCCGGAACTGGAGGAGAGGCATTCCAAGCGGCTCGGTGAGGCATAGAACATTGAGGCATGATCTAAAACGTACAAGGTAAGGATTAGAGGAACATTAGAGTTAAGCTCTATCGCACAATACGATCATGAAAGAAGTGAAGTTCCCTAAGACATCTCATAGCTTTCCTCTCATATGTGTGGCGCACTTCACACATATAAAAGAGACTCCACTCGATGCGGCTTTCATACATCCTAGGACTCTTGAACCTGAGGCTCTGATACCAAGTTTGTCACACCCCAAAGTTACCCCCTAGATGTAACACGGGACTTGGGACCATAAGTTCCCCAAGCTAACCCTTGGTCATAGCATTCTAAAGCATAACAAAAGATAAGTGGAAGCATAATAGATAAATCCGAAATCATATAAATGGATAGTCAAGTCAAATAAGAATAAAAAATCCAGAAAGAGATCCAAAAGTTATCTCTGTCTTAAAAGCCTCTGCTCATGACATAAAGAGTTGCTAGGACAAGACCCTAGCTAACTCGAAGTGAAGAAAATAAAATAGCTAGTACTAACTAAAAACATAACTAGTCCTCGACGTAAGAGGACTCACCAATAGCTGACAGAGAGTGGCCTGGGAGCTCTAGCCACGGGTCTAAGAAGGGACACTTGAATCTGCATCATCAAAGGATGCAGCATAAGATATGCATCAGTACTATGGAATGTACCGATGTCACGACCCAATTTCTCGGTCATGATGGCACCTACAACCCCCGGTAGGTGAACCAATCCCCGTAGCCCAGAACGGTTAGTAATGGGCTACTATCTAGCAAATAAGGGAACAAGACGAATAAAATAGATAACAGGAGTATATACATATACATATGCGGAAATTAACTCAACCCCAAGACCTGGTATCATAGTACAGAGCCAAACTACATACATGGAGTGCAAATAAACCAAAACTATATATACAGATGTCTCTGAATGGTAATAGAGTACATGAAACACAAGATAAACTAAATCTAAGCTCCGATCGCCAAGAGCTCACCCTCAGCCTGAAGTAGTCTTCAACAGATCTCCAAGCACAAATCACAACGATCTAACGGCGATGGCCCACGCTAGGATCTGCACCCAAAGATGCAGGGGGTAGGGGTGAGCACCAAATGCGAAGCATAAGGTACCCAGTAGGTATCATAGGCCGACTGGGCACATATAAGATAAAAGCGCAGTAATAGACAGAATAGAAGCAAGTAGTCACAGAAATCAACGAAAGGTACACAAGAACTAGCCCAGAGGGAAATCAACAGAACCACATGTAAGGCTAGCAAGCAGAATATACACACCAAAGGCACAGGTGAAAGTAAGAAATAACGCACCTGGGTCCTTGCAATAACAGTGTATATAAAATAAGTTTACGAAATGGACGGTATACCGGTAACCTCAAGTGTAAGAAGAAGAGAGGAAGAGTAATAATAAGCATGCTCAGAGACAAGAATCAACTCAACTAATCATACCAATTTCATACTTATCCATAATAGAGAACAATTCTGTAAGTAAAAAAGCAAAAGTCTACCTACAGTCCCTCGGCCGCCCATACAACCGAGGAACACAAACAAGTGAAAACAAACCCTCCGGCATCCCATACTACCGGAGCGTACAATCAGCAAACAGCAAACAAGGGTGGAACCTCAAACAATGAATGATATGATGCATGAAGATCTCAAGTGCCATGGTATCTCTGTATGTACCTCCTCCGGCGCCGATCCGGCCCAGCAGGTAGGTTCCATGGAAGGACTCTGCCCGTATACCTCTACTCCACCGTATACCCCTCCTTCGGCACACGCAGCCGTAGCCCCTGGCCCGGATAGCAAGGTCCATGGAGGTCCCAGACCCCATACTCAAACTCAGTATCAGAACATGTATCAAGATAGAGACCCAGTCTCGATATCAAGATAGAGACCCAGTCTCAAATATGCATGCCCAGACCCTGTCCAGGACTAAAAATAGTAGGAAATATCTCAAAAATCCCTCCAAGGGTGCCCGGGCGTAGCCGGGTCTAAACAGTAAAAAGTTATCTCAGGTGCTCGGTCCGACCGAGACTAAAAATCATCTCAAGTAACAAGAAAACTCAACTAGCACCCCGGCCCTGCCGAGTCTAGCGATAATCGTAAAATTGATGATTTTAAACATAATTTTACTTTCTTGCCCGCAACACATGAGACTCATCTGGGACATACCGACACAACATCAAGACATGAAATACCGGATGTATAGCTGAAAACATCGGAGGTAAGGCTAACTGATAGGCAACGCCACCAACCCTCTGCAGAATCTCAAACGGCCCAATGTACCTGGGGCTAAGCTTGCCCCGCCTACCAAATCTCATCACGCCCTTCATGGGCGATACACGGAGAAACACCAAGTCACCGACACTAAACTCCAAGGCACGAAACCTACGATCAGCATAACTCTTCTGCCTGCTCTGAGCTGCCCGAAGTCTGTCCTGAATAACTCGGACTCGGTCTAAGGAATCTCGAAGCAAATCGGTGCTCTGTGGCCCAGCACTAAAACCATCAAACCAACCTACTGGTGATCTGCAACGCCTGCCATACAAAGCCTCAAAAGGTACCATGCCGATACTCGAATAGAAGCTGTTATTATAAGCAAACTCTGCCAAGGGAACAAACTGATCCCAAGAACCTCCAAAGTCAAGAACACAGGCTCGAAGCATGTCCTCCAAAATCTGAATGGTCCTCTCGGACTGGCCATCTGTCTGAGGGTGAAAAGCGGTACTAAGATGAACCTCTGTACCCAAATCTCGCTGAATAGCCCTCCAAAACTGAGATGTAAACTGGGTGCCGCAGTCTGAAATGATAGAAGCTGGGACCCCGTGCAACCGAACAATCTCACGAAGGTAGATCTGAGCTAACCTCTCTGCACCATAAGAAGTCTGAACCGGCAAGAAATGTGCTGACTTGGTCAGCCTATCAACAATCACCCATATGGAATCAAACCCATGAGAAGTACGGGGCAAACCAACCACGAAGTCCATAGTAATCCCTTCCCACTTCCACTCAGGAATGGGAAGTCGCTGCATCAAACCACCAGGTCTCATGTGCTCGAACTTAACCTGCTGACAGTTCAAGCACCGAGCTACAAACTCCGCTATATCCGGCTTCATACCACTCCACCAGTAAAGCTGCCTCAAGTCTCTATACATCTTCGCTGTGCCCGGGTGAATGGAATATCTAGTACAATGTGCCTCACGAAGTATCAACTGAATCAAATCACTAACCCTCGGAACACAAAGGCGACTATCATACCTCAGAACCCCATCTGAATCTAGAGTAGCTCGACTGGTCTCACCCTGAACAACCCGATCACGAAGGTCACACAAATGTTGATCCTCAAACTGACGGCTCTGAATCTGATCAACCAAAGTAGAACGAACCTCAATACTGGCAAGAACTCTGCTAGGATCCGATAAGTCAAGCCTAACCAAACGGTTAGCCAAGGACTGGATGTCCAAGGCCAACGGCCGCTCTGAAACTGAAAGAGAAGCTAGGCTACCCATACTCACTGTCTTCCGACTCAAGGCATCCGCTACCACGTTTGCCTTGCCCGGATGATACAGAATAGTGAAGTCATAGTCCTTCAGTAACTCAACCCATCTCCTCTGTCTCGAGTCCAACTCCCGCTGACTCGTGATATACTGAAGACTACGGTGATCGGTGAATATATCACAGTGAACTCCATATAGATAATGCCTCCAGATCTTAAGCGCGAAAACTACCGCCGCCAACTCTAAGTCATGAGTGGGGTAGTTGCGCTCGTGAACCTTCAGCTGCCTCGATGCATATGCTATTACTCGACCCTGCTGCATCAACACACAACCAAGACCAACCCCAGAAGCATCACAATACACGGAGAAGCTCTGACTCTCAACCGGCAAAGTTAAAACTGGAGCTGAAGTCAATAAGGCCTTAAGCCTCCGGAAGCTATCCTCACACTGATCCGACCACTGAAATGGGATATCCTTCCTAGTCAGCATAGTCAAGGGTGCTGCTATGGAAGAAAATCCCTCAACGAACCGTCTGTAGTAACCTGCTAACCCAATAAAGCTGCGAACTTCAGTAACAGTAGTAGGTCTAGGCCACTCACAAACCGTTGAAATCTTTCCCGGATCAACCCTAATCCCATCCTTAGACACCACGTGCCTTAGGAATGCAACTGACTCAAGCCAAAACTCACACTTTGAGAACTTGGCATAAAGCCGATGATCCCTCAAAGTCTGGAGTATAACCCTCAAGTGCTGCTCATGCTCATCTCTACTACGCGAGTATACCAAGATGTCGTCTATAAAAACTATCACAAATGAGTCCAAATACGGGCCAAGAACCCTGTGCATCAAGTTCATAACGGCTGCGGGGGCATTAGTCAACCCAAAAGACATCACTAGGAACTCATAATGGCCATAGCGTGTCCTGAATGCTGTCTTAGGGATGTCCTCCGCCCTAATCCTCAACTGATGGTAACCAGACCTCAAATCAATCTTCGAAAACACGACTGAACCCTAAAGCTGGTCAAACAAATCATCAATCCTCGGCAACGGGATACCTATTCTTCACTGTCACCCTTTCAGCTGCCGATAATCAATACAATGCGCATCGACCATCCTTCTTCTTGCACGAAGAGAACGGAGCACCCCAATGGCGACCACACTAGGTTTAATAAACCCCATTATGTAGACAGACCTGGAGCTGCTTCCTTAGCTCCTCACATCAGCAGGATGCCATACGGTAAGGGAGAAATATGAAATGGGCCTAGTGCCCGGCTCTAACTCAATAGCAAAATCAATATCTCTCTCAGGTGGAAGGCCTGGCAGGTCGGTAGGAACCACATCGAGGAAGTCTCTAACCACAGGAACAGACTCAGGAGAAGTAGGGTCAGCACTAACATCTCGGACATATGCTAGATAAGCTAAACACCCACGGGAAATCAACTTCCTAGCTCGAAGACAAGAGATGATCCCAGATGGTGCATGGCTAACAGAACCTGCCACACAACCGGGGATACACCGGGCACAGCTATGGTAATGGTCTTGGCATAACAATCCAAAACCACACGGTGAGGGGATAACCAGTCCATGCCCAGTATCACATCAAAATCTATCATATCAAGAATCATCAAATCACCCCAAGTCTCTGAATCACCAACAGATAACATACAGGATCTCACAATCCGATCCACTACTAAAGAATCTCCTACTGGGGTCGAAACAGAAACAGGAACAGATAATGGCTCACTAGCCAACCCCAAACAAGGCACAAAGTAGGTAGATACATATGAACAAGTGAATCCAGGATCAAATAAAGCCATAGCAGACTGATGGCACACAGAAATCGTACCTGTAATCACAGCATCTGAGGCCTCTGCCTCTGGTCTCCTAGGGACCGCATAAAACTGACGACGACCTCCACCTGCCCGACCGCCATCCCTACCACCTGCTCTACCGCGTGGCGCACCACCTCTAATCTGACGACCACCCCCTCTAGCCGGGGTCTGAACTGCCCGTAAAGGCTCGGCAAACTGAACTGTACCCTGCTGAGGGCAAGCTTTAGCAAAATGACCCATCGCACCACAAGCAAAACAAGCCCCTGATGGCCTACTAAGTCGAGATGAACCCGCAAATCCCGAATGACCACCACGACCTGATGCCCCAGAAACGGTACCCCTCGAAGACTGGCCGCTATAGCCCTGATGGCTGCCCTGACCCTGCTCGAACTGGGTACTACCAAAAGTCTGAAGGGAAGACTGAACCGGTCGGCTGGACCGACCCTGGTACTGCTGTGGCTGATAACTCTGACTCCACTGGCCAGGACCTCTACCCCCATATCTAGAACCACTATAGAAACCCTGATGTCGAGGCCTCTTATCTCTGGACCCCTGATCATGTCGCTGTAAGTCCTCCACCGTGCGAGCATAGTCTACAATAGCCTGGAATGGCCGACCACTGGCAATCAATATCTCAGCTGGCTGCCTAATCTCTGGCCTCAAACCCCATACAAATCTGCGAATCCTATCTGCCTCAGTAGGAATGATCATAGCTCCGAATGGTGCTAACTGATGAACACGGGTCTCATACTCTGATATAGTCATAGATCCCTGCGTAAGATGAGTAAACTGCTCCTGCGATCTCCCGATCAACTCGGGGTACGGAACTTGCCCAAAGGCCTCATAAAAACTCAGACACGAGGTCAACGGGAGGACGATAAGTGGTCACAAAGCCAACGCTCGAGCCTCCACCAATAATTCGCTGGGCGCCTCCAACTGATAGGTAGTATAACCAACCCCGTGAAGTCTCCAAAAAACCCAGATGAGCAACATCTCCCCCACAGGTGTAATGAAGTCTGTGGACCTGTCCAGAAGTACCCGCAAATCTCGGGGTGCTAACCTCAAAAAATCTGCCCAACAGCCTTCTGCTCTGTCTCTGTCATACTGGGCGAGGAGCAGAGGTTGTGCAACAGATGAACCGGAATGACCCTCCGCACGGGGAGCCATAGTAGTCACTGCGCACCTAAGCTCTGTGCACCCAGGGCTGCCCCCTGAGCAGATGTCTGTGCTACCTCCGAAGGCCGCTCTCTAATCACACCCAAAAGCTGCAATAGTAATCCCCGAATATCTGGAGACTGAGCTGTGGGTGGAGCTGGCACAGAAGTGGGCACTGGAGCTGGTACCGGAGCTGGCGCTGGAGCGGTGGTACCATGGCTTCCCCTGAAACCATGCGCTCGGCTGCTATCTCCACACATAGCAGCTCTTAGCATGTGCCTACTGTTCGAGCCGTACCTGTGACCCCTAGCTTGGAGTATGAGGCTCATGCCGGCGTGCTGCCGATGATCTCAGTACGAACCATCTGCGGAAGAATTGAAGTAGAAACCATGATGATTCTCTAGAAAACTTCAAGGGTACGAGACGCACGACAACAGAAGCAATGAAAAGAGTTAATTTTCCCTAAAAATGCCACTGTAGCCTCCGCAAAGAGAGTATACGAACGTCTCCGCCCCGATCGGCAGGAACTCTACTAGACATGCTCTCTATACGCGATGACACCGGTGAACCTAAAGCTCTGATAACCAAGTTGTCACGACCCGATTTCTCGGTCATGATGGCACCTACAACCCCCTGTAGGTGAACCAATCCCTGTAGCCCAGAACAGCTAGTAATAGGCTACTATCTAACAAATAAGAAACAAGATGAATAAAATAGATAACAAGTATATAAATATATACAAATGCGGAAAACTAAACCAAACCCCAAGACCTGGTATCATAGTACAGAGCCAAACTACATACATGGAGTAAAAGTAACCAAAACTATATATACAGATGTCTCTGAATGGAATTAGAGTACATGAAGCAAAAGATAAACTAAAGCTAAGCTCCGATCGCCAAGAGCCCACCTTCAGTCTCAAGTAGTCTTCAATAGATCTCCAAGCACGAATCTCAACGATCTACCGGCGATGTCCCACACTAGGATCTGCACCCAAAGATGCAGGGGGTAGGGGTGAGCACCAAATGCGAAGCATAAGGTACCCAGTAGGTATCATAGGCCGACTGGGCACATATAAGATAAAAGTGTAGTAACAGACAGAATAGAAGCAAGTAGTCACAGAAATCAACGAAAGGTACACAGGAACTAGCCCAGAGGGAAATCAACAGAACCACATATGAGGCTAGCAAGCAGAATATACACACCAAAGGCACAGGTGAAAGTAAGCAATAACGCACCTGGGATCCTTGCAACAACAGTGTATACAAAATAAGTTTATGAAGTGGACGGTATACCGGTAACCTCAAGTGTAAGAAGAAGGGAGAAAGAGTAAAAATAGGCATGCTCAAGACATGAATCAATACTCAACTAATCATATCAACCTCAAATCCAGAAACTAACACCCTAACAGTACCAATCTCATACTTATCCATAATAGAGAATCATTCTATAAGTAAAAAGCTAAAGTCTACCTACAGTCCCTCGGCCGCCCATACAACCGAGGAACACAAACAAGTGAAAACAAACCCTCCGGCATCCCATACTACCGGAGCGTACAATCAGCAAACAGCAAACAAGGGTGGAACCTCGAACCATGAATGATATGATGCATGACGATCTCAAGTGCCATAGTATCTCTGTATGTACCTCCTCCGGCGCCGATCCGGCCCAGCAGGTAGGTTCCATGGAAGGTCTCTGCCCGTATACCTCTACTCCCCCGTATACCCCTCTTCCGGCACACGCAGCTCGTAGCTCCTGGCCCGGATAGCAAGGTCCATGGAGGTCCTCGACCCCATACCATATCTCAGTATCAGAACATGTATCAAGATAGAGTCCCAGTCTCAATATCAAGATATAGAACCAGTCTCAAATATGCATGCCCAGACCCTGTCCAGGACTAAAAATAGTAGGAAAATATCTGAAAAACCCCTCCAAGGGTGCCCGGGCGTCGCCGGGTCTAAACAGTAAAAAGTCATCTCATGTGCTCGGTCCAACCGAAGCTAAAAATCATCTCAAGTAGTAAGAAAACTCATCTAGCACTCCGGCCCTGCCGAGTCTAGTGATAATAGTAAAACTGATGATTTTAAACCACAAGTGAAATCAACCATTTCCAAATCATTTCCATCAAAAACGGCCCCCCGGGCCATGCAAGGTTTAGAAAACAGTGTCAGTAGGCCCAAAGCCAAAACCACTGTAAAACATCGATAAAACCTCTTTATATGCATGGAAATGATATGCTCACACACAACAATAGCTGCTCAACAGCTTACAATCAACCTACCGACCCTGCACAGGCCCACAGCTACTCAGCAAGCATAACCAGCCTAGAAGGATAATTCTATGCCCGGGACTCGCGGACATTCCCAAAATCCCACCGTCTATGTTCCAGAGTCAATAAGGCCCTCACAGGACCGCAAGGGTAAATAAATAAAATATATCGCCAAATACTACAAACAACGGAGGAATAAAAATAGCGAACATGAATAAAGCGGTCAAGGTCTGTGGTACCAACCTAATAAACCAACCCAAGGATGCCCATTAATACAATTTTATTCTATATATACGGAGTCTGGGCAAATTAAACCGTAACCTACCTGTCGTCCGATGACAAGCTGCTAGAACGAAGATATCCAATCCTGAACCGCTCCGAAAAACTCCGAACAAAATCAAACTTGGCTGAAATTTAATAAACAGTAATAGGTGGGATTGGATTTGTAAGAACTTTAATGCTCCCCCAAAGGATACCAAGGTTGGCAGATATGTAAATCCATATTGGATTTTGCAACCACCTATTTAACAATCTTATACTACATAGATTTAATTGTTAAAAGGTGGCAAGTGGCAGCGTATCACTCTTGTAAGGGGTTGCTGTCCACTCCTTCTACCTCCACGTGGGGTGGAGGTGGCAACCTCTTAGAATTCTACCCCGTTAGGTATATATTCGGGTATTGCGTAAATTCATGGTAAAATAAATATAGTATTTTAAATATACCATCATTATTAGAAAATTATTTCCAACAATACCTACTACATTATAATAATAAATTTAAACATAACTAAATTTACTATCTCCGTTAAAATATTACGGAGTATAAAAACTTTATAAAATAAATACGTAACACTTATATCGTATCAAATATATTTTCCATAAACCTTTAAAATATTTTGGAAAGGAAATAATAATATAATTTTTTACCAAAATACAACTTTTAAATAAATATTTCCAATACACGCACGATGCTAATACGGTTCTTAAGTTTAGGCTCGTAATTCGCCTACGCACGATTTCAATTATTCAAGAATTCTCTCGGGATCCTCTCTTATATTTTATCACTGTTTCGGAACTGAAATGGCATTTTAAAACGTAAAATTGAAGCTTAAATCGGGTTAAACCCGACCCGATTCGCGACCCGGTTCGTAACCCGTTTTCTGCCAGACAGTCCACGGTAAAACAGTCATAACTCTTTACTCCAAGATTATTTGGACGTGCGGTTTTGTGCGTTGGAAACTAGACTCGTAGACCTTCGATTTGGTATTTCGGGGGACTTCTAACTCTTTATATATTGGGAGAAAATCCCCGACACATTTGACCCAAAGTTCAGAAAATTGTTAAAGGTCTTACGATATCTTTTGTCGATTTGCTTGACTTCAAACTTAAACGTGAAAATGACCGGAAGGGTCATTACAATATCATAAATGGAATGAAACTTTTCTTAATTCAAAATTATCTTAGAATCTAGTACAAGGCAACTATAGTTGGACTTCTATCATCTTTTATCTGGTAGACTTGGTAAAAGGGCCTTGAATTATTTCTAGAATTTGAGTTTGACCATGACTTTCCCCTTTTCTGGGGGTATCAAGTTCCTTGCATGTGGGGATAAGCTCTCAAGAAAGTGAAAAACCATGCTGGTTACTCACCAAAATTGATATGTTCTCACCTAAGAGTGCCTGGAAGTGGTGAGAAATAGAAATGTGAAATCATGATATTTCAAGAAGGTCTTCCTTTTAAAATTTACTTCTGTTTTATGGAGAGTTTGGAAGAACAAAATCACAGTGGATAAGGTTGTAATAAGGTGTGGTGTTGCTATAGTATTAAGATGTAGATGTTGCTCTCATCCTCAATAAGAGACCATAAAGCACCTTTTTTGATCGGAGAATTTGCTGAAAGTATTTGGAGAAGATATACAATTGCTGGAGGTACTTAGGGCCCTCTTATACAGGTCATGTTTTATCCTTTTTCGGAAAAGGAAAATATTTTTGGAAAGAAATAGGTTTTTGATGCATAAATTATTTCAAAACCTTAAAGAAAATTTCAAAATGATTATAAAACAAACGGAGTCGCCACTTAATTTTTGTAAAGAAATTAAGAAAAAGTTAAAGAATTTCAAATATTTAAAAATAGAAATAAATTTTTAAAATTAGAGAAAATGGGTGAAGGGTTCATGTAACATCTTAAGAAGGTTTTTAAGGTACTTAAGAACGTCTGTCTAAAAAATGGTTGACCAAAGAATAATTTTGACTAACTTAAATAAAAATGACTAATTTCGAAAGAGTTAATCTTTATTAAGATAATAAAGAGCATATTTAGAGATTTTGAAGAGAATGACATGATTTCAAATAAAGAGATAATTTATTAAGGAAAATAATTATTTAGGGAAAAATATTGCTTAAAGAAAGAATTTGAATAAAAATCATTATTTGTCAGAATTAAGAGTGGGAAAATAAATAGAGTTACAAATTTTATTTGAAAGAATAATTGTCGAAAAATACACCTTTGTAAATTGAAATGTCTATTTTTTTGAATTAAAGATCTTCATAGGGTTTATTTTTATTGACAAGTATTTAAGGAAAATAAGAGCCACATTTTAAAAAAGGAGATGTGAAATAAAATTAATTCAAGAAAATTGCTTATAGATACAATAGCGGGAATTGAATACTTTTCCCTTTAATTAATTTAAAAGGGATAATGATCAAAATATTATTTTAACTAAGTAAAGGAAATTTATTTGGAAAATAATTTTGAAGGTTTAGATAAATCTTTTATGACTAACAATAATCAAAGTTGTAAGAAAATATGTAATTTTGTAAAGAAATGATTTGAAAGGGTGTGGTTTTTATCCCTACCAAAATAGGGAGTGGTTCAAAACATAAGCTTTAGAGAAGATATTAACTTGAATAAGAAAAGATAAAGGAATTATTTCCACTAATTTAAATTTGAAAGAAACTCTTAATTTCGCTTTCGAAAACATAACTTTGGTGATAAAAAAAAGTAAACGCATATTGAGAAAATTTCATGAAACCAACAAAAGGTTTTGACATTTAAAGAGGAAAATAATTAAATTACGCGAAAGAAAAACTCCCTTTCTTTTATTCTTTTAGAAAATCAATCACAAAATTCATTTATGTCCTATTTCTGATAAAATAAATTAGGCAAGAAGTCCCAAAGCAAGTGAAGGAAAATTGTGACCAAACTAAAATGGCAACATTTGGAGGATTTATTTAGATTAGATTAAAAAGAGTTAGTTAATACAAATAATTAACATAAATTAAATAAAAATAAAGAGATGTAATGACCCTTCCGGTCATTTACGCATTTTGCTTTTCTTCTACTGTTAGAGCTTACTTGTAGTGGCCCCAAGTCATTTATGGCTTTCTTGGACAGGTAGTTCGGCGCCCCGGCCTTTTGTTTGGTCTTTTTGGCCGTTCCTTGTTTAGACCTTTAGGCTTTGGAAATCATTGACTTCAGTCAATATTCTTGGTGAACATGCTCGAAATAGAATTCTGAAAGTTCTGTTAGCTCCGGAGCAAGGACTTTGGTCTAGTTGGACCCTTGGTCGGGATCTGAGAGCTTTTCAGCTAGGAATTCTCTCTCATTCTGTCTTTTCAGGCCAATTGAACTTGTTTGGTTGACTTTGGTCAATATTCAGAGAAGACGGCCTCTGATGGAAATTTTATCAGTGTTGTTAGCTCTTGAACATCGAGTTCAGGCCAAAGGGGCCATATGTTTGGGTCCCGAGGCTTGTGGACTTGATTTTGGCCCCTGAGTTCCGTTTTGGAAATAGTTGGCTAAAGGTTGATTTTAGGCGTGGGGCCCACTTTTCATTAAACCAACCTCCGATAGGATTTTTATCAATTCCATTAGATCTGGAACGCCATTTTTAGTCGAATAGCTCAGGTCATTTTTGTTTGCGGGACCCCAGATGCGCTCCCGGGGATCCAAAGTGTGAAAATCCTCCCTTGACAGCTGGTTACTGTCATAACCCATTTTGTTCTTCGCGAATGCGGTGAGTTGGCCGCGTTCGCATAGGGCAATTCCAGCTGCCCCAATTTTGTTCTTGCATTTGCGGGCCTTGTCTGCGTTCCCATTTTGTTCATCGCGTAGGTGACGCCTTGGCCACGTTCGCATAGGCCAAGGCAGTCAGCTTTAAGTTGGCTTTTCCATTCTTCTTCTTCATTTCCCAACACACCCTTGGTTTTGGTTTGGGTCTATTGGGAAGGTTACCCTAGTTCATTCGCTTCTAGTTGATTCAGACTTGGCACGGTGCAGAATTTTCTCCGTCAACACAGGGTGTTCATTCATGTTTTTTCCTAACCCTGGTGTGCAAAATTTAGTCAGGTTCAGATGGGTTGTTCAGTTGGGTTTAGTTATCGAGTTTGGTATTAGCAAGAGTGTTCGTTTGTTGGTTGATGGTCACTCGGGATAGGTGACTCTAGTTCTCAATGATATGCTAAGGATTGTCATCTTGGATGGCAAAGGCTAGTAGGCTATAGCTTGGTTTGTAATGGGTTTGAGTAAAAAGGGTGACTTCGCTTGTGGTAGAGTATAAGCGGGAACTATGGATCTCTGGTGTGTCAGTTGATGCTTCGAGGGTGGTTTGAGTGCCGACTTATGTGAAGCTTCTTGTTTGTGGTGCAAAAGGATTTAGTTCAGAATAAAAGGGTTTTGCGGATCAGCGGGTTCATGAGTTAGTGTTTTGGTTGTTGGCTTTTCTGGCAAACCTGGTTGTGGTTTCGAAGATTCGAGTTCTGTGTGTTGGTCGCCTTGCTTCTCTGGTTTTGGTGTTGTGTTGGTGCTTACCAGTTGAGATTCTCGAGGTTTAGTTTGGGTTGGCAGATCTTTGGAGTTTTGAAGCTTAAGTTTGAAATTTAGCTTGGCTATTAAGGAGTTAAGGCTTGGTTGATTTCGTTGGTTCTGTTTTGTTGGGTAACGTCCGGTCGAGGAGGCTACCTGGGTTTTCCGAGAGAGTAGGGTGGGATTCATATCCGCTGTTCTTAAATCTCTAGTCTTTCCCTCTTTCCTAACTTTCTGGGACGAAAGTGTTTTTAGTAGTGGATGATGTAATGACCCTTCCGGTCATTTATGCATTTTTGCCTTTATTTTACTGTTAGAGCTTACCTGTAGCGGCCCCAAGTCATTTATGGCTCTCTTGGACGGATAGTTCGGTGCCCGGTCCGTTTGTTTAGTTTTTTTGGTCGTTCCTTGTTTAGAACTTTAGGGTTTGGAAATCATTGACTTCAGTCAATATTCTTGATGAACGTGCTCGGAATCAAATTTCGATAGTTACTTTAGCTCTGGAGCGTGGAATTTGGTTTAGTTGGACCTTTGGTTGGGATCCGAGAGCTTTTCAGTTGGGAATTCTCTCTTATTCTATGTTTTTAGGCTTGTTTGGTTGACTTTGGTCAACTTTCGGAGAAGACGGCCTCGGAGGGAAATTCTGCCAATGCTGTTAGCTTCGGAACGTCGAGTTTAGGCTAGAGGGGCCATTGGTTTAGGTCCCGAGGCTTCCTGACTTGATTTCGGCCCTTGAGTTCCATTTTGGAAATAGTTGGCTAAAGGTTGATTTTGGGCGTGGGGCCTAGTTTTTATTAAATCAACCTCCAATGGAATTTTTATCGATTCTATTGGATCTGGAACGTCGTTTCTAGTCAAATATATTAGGTGGTTTTGTCTGTAGGACCCCGGATGCATTCCCGGGGACCCAAAGTGTGAAAATATGCCTTGAGAGCTGGTTGCTGTCATAGCCCATTTTGTTCTTCGCGAACGCGGGGAGCTGGCCGCGTTCGCATAGGGAAATTTTGGCTGCCTCAATTTCATTCTTTGCGTTCGCGGGCCTTGGGCACATTCGCATATGGCATTTGGCTAGCCGCCCATTTTGTTCTTCGCGTAGGCGACGCCTTGGCCGCGTTCGCATAGGCCAAGGCAGTCAGCTTTAAGTTGGCTTCTCCATTCTTCTTCTTCATTTCCCAACACACCCAAGTCCGATCCTCCATTGCCAAAACTCTCAAGAACACCATATTTCACCATTATTGATCCCACCTGATTGGGGGATAATATTTCATCGATCCTAGCTCGTTTATTGACTTCTAAGACGGGTAAGTTCTCTTTTTAATTCCCATTTTTCCCTTCGATTTCCCTCTTTAATTCCTTGCATGGTGGGCTATTTTGGAGCCCCATTTCATGTCCGTTTCTGCTCAAATTTTGACCATTTGCTACCGAGATGGTAAGAACACATGGGTGTTTTTCATTTCCAGTTTTGGGTTGTGGGGCCCATAGGCCTGTTTGTGACTCAGATTTTGACACAGTTATGTTTATAGCATTATGGGTATTGTTAGTCTCGTATTAATATGTAGATTATTATTTGATAGTGGTTTAGCAATTTGGAGCTTCCCGGAGCAGTTCAAGCTATGACGAAGCCATTTTTTAAGCTAGTCTTCGGACGACAGATAGATTATGGTTTCCTATAACTAGACTCTGCGTATATAGACTATAACTGTACTAATTAGTATCCTTGGGTGGGTTGTTTTAGGTTGGTACCCCAGACCTTGCCCGTCTTTTCTGTCCGTTTATTTTATACGTTGATTGTAGTATTCGTGTAGTATTGTATATTACCCTTGTGGTCCTATGTGGCCTTGTATTGACTCTGGAACATAGATGGTGGATTATTTGGGAATGTCCGCGAGTCCCGGATATAGAGATATCCTTTTAAGCTAATTATGAATGTTGTAGAGCCGTTGAGCTTGTGTAGTGCTGATAGGAATGTTTGTGAGACATTTTGGGCTACGCTATTGTTTGCGAGCATATCATACATGAAAAAGGTTTTCCCTGCATGTTTTACTACTTATTTGTCTTTGGGCCTACTATAAATGATTTTCCAAACTTTGCATGGCCCTGAGGGCCCATTTTCGGTAATATGACTTCCAAAGGATTTTGAAAATGGCTTTTATGAATCCTCTCGGAGTAGAGAGGATATTACGAGGATTTGATTATTGGTTTTCATTCTGATACTAGGCTTGGGTGGGCCTTAGCGCTAGATATTATTTTCTATTGATTTAGACCCGAATACGAGCCGGGTAGCCTGTTTAGGGATTTGACACTTGATTTCTGATTTCGACCCAGAAATACTCCGAGCACCCTTTATAAGGGTTATTAAGGTTTGACTATTGTTTTAGACTCGGATAAATCTGGGCATGTACTATGAGGTTCTGATATTGATCTATATTTGAGATTTGCGGTTACTATGTGGTCATGGACCTTGACGTTCTTGGACCCTGAACTACTAGCTGAGGGTGTCGGAGGAGGGGTATACGGTGTAGTAGAGGTATACGGGCCATTTCCTTCCATGGATCCTACTTTCTAGGCCTATTGGCGTTGGAGTCGGTATATACGGGGTTACTATTACACCTGGTTCCATCATCATCATCATGCATATTTAACTCGGATTCCACCCTTGCTTGTTGTGTGTTCAGTGTATGCTCCAGTTGTATGGGCGGCCAGAGGGTTAGTTTTTACTTGATTGCGTTCCTCAATTGTATGGCCGGCCGTTGGGACTGTAGGTAGATTATATTACTCCTGTTATTTCATTGAGCTAGTTGCGATCCTTTGTTCTTGTAGATTGGTAAGTTTCAGCCTGTTGAGGCTCCGATTATTGGACTCTGAGATTGCTGAGGGGACAGTGGGTCCCATATTACTGAGATACTGATTGTGTAACTTTTTGAATGATTGTGAGGTATTGATTCTTGTTTTTACCCTGGCTTGATTAACAGATTTGGGTACTTGTGGGTTAGTTATTCCATCTTAGGCTTGACTTGTAAGTTGATTACGTCTATTTTATATTGGTATTTGATGTCCTAGGCATGTGTTTGTTAGTATGTGATTTCTAGTTCAATTGTTGGATGGATTTCGTTCTTTCCCGTTATTTTCGAGGTTATCGGTATACCTCCCATCTCTTAAATTTCTCCTTATATATACTATTGTTACAAGGATCCTAGGTGCGTCCTTCTTCCTTCTTTCACCTGTGTTTTTGTGTATGTATATCTTCTGTGCTAGTATGTTTTACTTACAACTCTTGGTTGATTATTCTTGTGCTAGTTCCTTGTGCTTTCTCCTTGTTTTCCGTGACTATTCCTTTGTTTTATGCTTATTATTACTTTTATATTTTATATGCGCTCAGTCGACTGATGATGCCTACTGGGTACTCATTGCTTAGCAATTGGTGCTCATACTACACTTCTGCATCTTTCTGGTGCAGATATTAGTTGAGCTTTTGCCGTTGATCGCATTGGAGACTTGTGCAGCTTTTGGATATTCGAGATTAGGGTGAGTGCCTGACGGTCGGGGCTTGACCACATCTCATCTTTTGTACTGTTACTCTTTGTATATTCAGAGACCGTTGTACTTATCATTTTGTTACTTCTAGCATTTGTATTCTATTAGAAGCTTCTGTACTATCGATACCAAGTCTTGGGGTTGGTGTAGTTTCTTTATGTATATATTCGGGTTATTTGCTTCCGCGTTGTCTATCGTTATATTATGTTTCCGCTTATTTCTGCTTATTGTGCGTATTGGTTAGTAGTAGCCCATTACTAATTGTTTCGGACTATGAGAATTGGTTTGCCTACTGGGGAGTTGTAGGTGCCATCATGACTTGAGAAATCGGGTCATGACAAGAGATTAGGGAATAATTGGGATTTTTAGGACCATTTTTCGGGTATCCAGGTTTGGACCTCAAATTGATGGACTTAGTCCATTATTCCCTTTGTATATCAACAACATATATCAGCTTTCAGGTTTGCATTTTCCATGTATATCCTCCCTCGAAACCTGTATATTAGCTCCCCTTTCCATTTTCTTCCTTCTTAAACCTATATATCAGCTTCTTTGGCTGGTATATCATTGTATATCAATATATACCATTGTATAACAACCATTTTGCTTAGTTGAGGCTTGACTCTAGAGGGAAATGGGTTCAATACAACGAGGAATGCAAGGTAAGAGTCCCAGGGGATTCAAATTGATGTTCTTGCGCATAAATAACAAATAAAAGTAGTACTATTTTCACAAGGAAGCATTAAATCAATCAAAACATATAAAAGAGAAAAATCAATATAAGCAGTGAGTAATACAGCTAAGAAACTACACAAACTTGATCACACAATGATTCTCTAACAGCCTAGGATTCTCACAAAATCAGATTTAGAGCCTAACATATGAGGGAAATATGTATACACTAACAAGGTCACTGTTAGCCCCTATAATTGACACAAGAATCCCCTACAAAACTACACTTAATGCTCCAACATTTATAAGAACAAAGAAGTCCAAGCTAATCATAGATTGGGATATCGAATGAAATTCCAAATAAAGAAGGAACATATGCCTAGGAAAAGCAGGTAATTCAATCTCAAATACGTATTTGTTTGTATTGCTAAGCAAGTTTTATTTTGTTGAAAGTAAAGGTAATGACTTGTTCAAACAGGGAGGAAGCAAAGACATGATAAGAGGAAAAAACACGCCTAAACAAGATCAAATAAAATACTTTTTTGGTACTTTAATTACTGAAAAATTTCTTGAAGGATTATTGAGCTTAATCATGAAAATAGTGTAGACACGTAATTTTTGACCCCCCAATTTTATCGCATATATAAAAGAATATATTTATTTTAGTCTAATCTTTATTTTAATTTTGTTTCATATTTTTAGTAGGTTTTACTTGATAAATTTGAAAACCACAAAAATAAAATCACATTTTTTTAGGATAAGTTTCATTTTTCGTAAATAAAAGGAAATTTTGAAGAGTATCTTTTCTTGTAAATATAAGTTTTAATAGATAAACTAGGAATTTAAGTACTTTTGTAGTTACATTAGCATATATAGCTATTTTATTTGATTTATTTGATTTATTTGATTTGATTTTATTTTTAGTAAGTCTTACTTTTGAAAAATTAAAAACTACAAAAAGAGAGTAATATTTTAAGATAACAATTTTTGTTTCATTTTTAAAAGGAAGAGAAAAATCTCACAAAAATATTTTTCATTTTCAAATTAGATTTATAAATAAGTAGTATTTTATTAGTAATATTTTTTTCTCTCTTCTTCTCAATCTATCATTAATTATTTAATTGGTATTTTTTCTTATTATTAGTATTATTTTGAGATTTTATTTACCAATTTTATATTAAAAAAGAGAGAGAGAGAGAGAACCAATCATAGTCTCCCACCTCACCTCTCACATGCACATGCACACACCACTCTCTTTTCCTTTTTTTTTCTTCTACACGTTTTTTTCTTCTACACGTTTTTTTCCTTCTTCTTATCCTTTTCTATTCTCAATCCTAATACTACTAAAATACTAAAACTAATCTACTTCCCTCCCTCCTTCACTCCCTTAAAACCCTCAACCCAAAATCCCATCACCCTAAAAACTCTCACCCAAATAACCTCCTCCTAATCCCTCTCCCTCACGTCCCATTTTTATGGGAAAACACACACACACGACTCTCACCCAACCCTCTATATAACACACACACAGAAGGAAGAAGGGACAGAAAAACAGTAGAGGAAAAAATAGACGAGAGAAAAAAAACAAAGAGTAAGGATCAGGGGCGGCTCAACAAATTTGGTGGCCTAAAGCCAAACTTAAATACTAGGCCTTAATTTTTTCCTTAAAATAAAGGGTGAAAACTTATCCCCCCCTTCCTCCCTGTCCTTATGTAGATATACTATACAAAGTCAATGCTTACTTGGATGAAAGAAAAAACGTAAAAACAAAATCTTCTTGTGAGAAGGAAAAAACGAAAAGCATAATTTGCATCATTTATTTCTAATCAAATGTAAATTATGCAAAAAAAAATTAATAATTATATTCAAAGATAATGTTAGGATCTAAATATTCTTATTATTTAAATAAAATTCAACTGTAATATCATTCATAATTTCAAAAGTTTTCTTTCTTATTATATTTGCTTCATCTCAAAATACTAGTCATGTTCCGTTTTAAAGAGTCAAACTGAATATACTTGAAAAGTTGTAATCTATAGTATTCTTCATATAGTTTATAAATGTTTAACGTTTTATTTTAGTATAAGATTAAATTGACTATCAAAAAGTGAAACATACTAATTATTTTGAGACAAACACTACTAAAAAAATAGGAAAAACCGACTTCAAAAAACTGACATCCTTAGGTCGGTTTCAAAATCGACTCAAAAGCCTAGTCGGAAAAAGCTTGGTTGGTTTTCTGTACCGACATCGTGAGGTCGGTAAATACCGACCTCCGGATGTCGGTTTTAATTTTAAATTCAAAAATTAAGAATTTAATATTTTTTTTATTTTATTTTATTTTTGACTTCCTGAAGTCGGTTTTATTTAATTATATTTTTTTTATTTTTTTATCGACATCTAGAGGTCGATTTCTTTTAAAAAGAATATTATTAAAAATATAATATACTGACCTCCAGTGGTCGGTATTGTTTAATTTTTAATTTATTATTTTTTTGATATTCCGACCTCCTGAGGTCGGTATTATTTAAATTTTATTTTTTATTTCACGCGATTCCGACTTACTGAGGTCGGATTTTTGAAAAAAATTTATTCAAAAAACCGACTACCTGACGTCGGTTTTCTGGAAAATTTAACCAAAACACCGACCTCAGGAGGTCAGTTTGTTGTCGATATTTTACCATAAAATTGGCAGAAAATTGCTGCAATTTGAATTGCCCACCTACATATTTGATAATGCATATATTCAACCAAAACCAGCATAAATAGCTGTCAACACGATATTTTTCTACATTTACGTTTTACTACTTCAAATTAAACTTAAAATACGATCAAACAATCTAAAAAGTGTACAAACTATATATACTAAGTCTAAAATGTCTAGTAGTTAGGTACAACTACTCATCATTAGCATAATTAGCATCCTCATCCTCTTCACCCTCCTCACCCTCGGTATCAGACTCATCCACTAGGCATCAACGTTTATCACTGGCACACTGAGGAATAATCTTTCCCGACTCAAAAAGAGATTTTAACTGGGACTGAAGCTCCGCATACCTCTTGTTCTCTATCTCCTTTGCTGCTGCAATCTGTGAAATCTGCTCGTCTCTTTTCTTCTCCCTTTCGATTGATGCAGCAAGCTCGACAGTGAGCATAGATATCTCCTCCTTCATTACAGACACAATCGCTTTATCCACATTATCGAAGCCTGAAGATGATGGACAATAAAACCAGGGCTTCTTCTCCGCATAAGCCTTTTGTGTGTAACCATAGACTGAACCTCTTACTGGTTCACCCGCACTCTCTCGCCAAAATTGTTCTACTTGTTCATCTGTAAGCGGTGTGTCCTGACTTTCAAGAGGTTGAGTACTACGGTACTCCTGAATTCTTTGCACAAACGACTCCTATATTTAAATGAATAACTCTTAGTATAAGAATATAATAGATAAACGAATAAAAAGAATAGTTTGAATGCAGTTCTTACATGTGTCTGTTGAGCACGTGTCTCACACCAACTTTCTTCATCTGTGAAATTTTTTGGCGTCTTTGTGTGACAAACTTTGAATAACTCTTCCTGTGTTACAGGCCTACCCAAGTTTTTTTCCTGCAAACAACACGCATATAATGTGATTATTAATCTCCAAAAGCTACTTATCAAAAAGGATAATTTTATTTAACTGAATTAAGAAAATATATCATTCTCTTCTTTCTAGTAAGCTGGCTAATGGCCCCACCAGTGTGCAAAGAGCCGCCCTTATCCGATGCCCGAGCCTTCTTCCCGATCTCCCTTCTCTTAAGAAATTTCTCATCAGTTTTCCAGAAATTCAATAACTTGGCCCACTTTAAAGGGAGTAAATATTTTATAGTTGCTACACTATATTTTTCTTTTTAAAAAAATAAAAATAAATACACATACTATGTATTAAAAATGAGGGCCCTCAAAAGTTGGGGACCTAAAGCAATGGCTTTGGAGGCTTCACCCTCCAGCCGGCCATGGTAAGGATAGTAGAGAAATAGAGAAAACAAAGAGAAGAGGAGAGAAAGAACGAGACTTTGGCTAGAAATAATTTGTTTCTTGTTTTATGTTTTTGCTCGGGTTCTTGTTCGTTGGCTTCGGTTCCGATCTTGTAAGAGTTTAGCGTTTGCTAACACTCTTGGAAATCAGTAGATTACTTTAGCTTCGTTTTCTTCTTGACGTGAAAGAGGTAATCTTTGAACCCTTTATAGTTGAAAGTAATGATAAATGGAAAGATGATTTCGCTTTTGCCCGTCCGTTTCGCTTATTTTTTTACGTACAAATGTAAGTTCGATTATCCAAGCGCTTATGTATTCATGTGTAGATTGGAGATTTAGCTTGATCTTGTCTTGGGTTTATTTCGTTATATATGATTCTTGTTTGAATGTTAAGATAGAGGATAAATGCAATATAAAAGAGAAACGAAAACGAAAAAAATAGACGAGAGAGGTTGGAAGAAAATAGATTAGAAAGAGAGAAGAGAGGAGAAAAATAGTAGAAAAAATGGGTAGCAACACATTGAGAAAGAGACACAATTAGAAAGAGAGGAAGAGAAACATAGGCTACAGAGAAAAAGCAGACGAGAGACACGAAAGTGAGATCGCAGACACGGAGAGAGCAGAAAAAAGAGGAGAAGAAAACATAGACGAGGAAAAAAATAGAGAGATTAAGAGAATTAGAAAGGAGATTAGAGGAGGAGCACAATATAGAGATTAGAAATAGGGCATACGGAGGATAGAGAGTATGAAGCCACCCTTACTTTTCACAATCTTTCATCATGAGCCATTGACACCATCTTCCACCATTTTCAACCATATCTTCATCCCTATTTGGGTTTGTTTTTGGTCGAGGTTAATGTTCGTCAATGAAAGCTCCCGTCGACATCGAGTTTTCATCGCAGTTCATTTTTGTACGTGAGCCCGGAACCCCTTTGATCTTTATATAGTGAAAGAAATTTTCAGCTCATAAAGGTCCATCCATTTTCTTTTTAATATTTCTTGTTAGTTTATTCATGAATTTTATTTTGTTGTGCTCTTGTGATCGAGAGCATGATTAATTTACGTGATGCCATGATTTTACAGTTATCTTATATATCATATAATTTGGTATTTCATTTGTTTCATGCTATTAATGATTTTTTGTTTATTAGTTCTTGAACAATGAACTTGGTAGTTAAATTGTTTTTATTCCTTTGCACGTTAAAGTTTCACAATATGGGGAAATTCATCATGCTGCTTTGGAGGTTTATTAATATTAGCAAAAAATGGAGTGTAAGAGTGGGTTGATTAATTAGCACATTATGAAATGTCTTAACTTCATTCCTATTGTTTATTTTTCTCTCCTGAACTTCTTGTAGACATACATGGTTAAATTAATTTATATGCAGACCGGTTATCAAGTCATTAGGCAAATTTTGATATCCCTTCTATGCTAGACGAGTGCGCACACGAATAATATATTGTCTTGACTAAGGTCACAACTTTGCATCTTGGATAAGGACACGTAAAAAATAGCAAGGTCGTAACTTTGCGTCTTGACCCAAACCCTTTTAAAAATAATAAATCTTTGGTTCAACTAATTAAAGCGATAGACTAAAATCTTTAGGTGTGATACACAAGTCGAGGTCGCAACTACGCGTCTTGATCGGCGTATGTCAAAGCTGAGGTCGCAACCTTGCGTCTTAGCCAAGACCAATAAAAGTTTAACATTAACAAAGCATATCATAGGCATAATTATAAATATCCAAGGTTAATTTAAGTCAAATATAAGTTGATAAAAGCGACCGTGCTAGAACCACGGGACTCATGGGTGCGTCATACCTTTCCCTGGGTCAATAAAATTTTTTACTCGGTCTTCTATTTTCGCAGACAAAAAATAAGAGTCATTTTCTTTTGATTAGAGATTCAAAAAGGTGACTTGGAACACCATAACTCAATTCAAAGTGGCGACTCTATGAATAAAAATAATCTCTATTCAATACCGTCACTTAAATTGGAAAAGCCCGTCTTAAAAGGGGTGTGACATCTCTGGAGACTCTGTTGGGGACTTTTAAGAATTCGAGCTTTATTACATTGACTTCTACTTGACTTTTATTATTTTTCTTTGATATTATATTTTTGTTGGCCTAATGTGCTACTTGCCTGCTTATTTATCGCTTTGATATTGTTGAATTGTCATAAACTGTCTTCTCTGACGCACCCCTTTGAGTCATATATAATATCATATCGGGAATTACAACTGTGCACCCCATTCTATCAAGATAAAGCCATGTGGATTCCGGTCTCTGGTGAAAGATTTATAGTCACACATGTTTAGGAAGGGGAGCACCCATGCACGAAGTCCAGAAAGCGCTGCTACTGGCAAGTTGCTACTCCCTGACTCGAGTTGTCCGCTCATTTTACAGCTAGTCTAGGTACCTTGCTCCACTAGGTTTAACCTTAGTAGAACCAGAATACATAATTTCTCTGGTAGGCTGCGCTCTATTTGCATCATGTGCATTTGACTTAGCGAGACTCGGCACATGGGTCGGGTCCGTCTAGGACAGGTACCCTCTTTTCAGACCAACATGTGTATCCTATGTGCTATTTGCATCATTATATGTAAGGCTTGATAATTGTTGACCGGCTTTATCATAAATAGGAAAACAAAAGAGAGTAGTATTTTTAAACCCAAGTTTGAGTGTTATTTTCTCAAAAGAAACGAAAGGAGATTTTACATTCACCAAAAGATTTAAAAAAAAATAGGGATAGTTTAAAAGATTTTGTTTAAATATCATTTTTCACTCTTAAAAGAAAACATAGTTATCCTTTTAAATTTTTTTTAAACTGTCCAAATTTCATGAACTATGTGAGTCTAATTCTCACCCTTTGGTGTGATACGTAGGCAACTCTATTCGAGTTCGGCTCCAGTTTTCTGAAAAATATTTTTGTCTAGTCGTTCTTGGCCGAGACAATCTAATTTCTTAATCTAATTTCTTATATGAAATTTAACAAGGGTCATTTTTCAAAATGTATATGTGTTTGTGTTTGACTATTTTGCCAAAATAGCCTTAAATTTTGCTACCCGAGCAGAAAAGGCCTGTTTTTATAAAGTAGTCACTATTTGGTCCCTTTTCTAAAACACCCAAATTCTTCTTTGAAAGTTTAATGAAGGTCTTTTTAGCAACGATGACCACTTTACATCTAGTAAACTTTTTTTAAGAAAAAATAATAAACATATAACAGAATGTGTATGTACTTGAATCTTTTCTGTGAGAGTCACTTGTCCTTCAAACGTTTTTGAGAGGGTCATGGGTTTTGTGAGAACCAAATTGAGAATGGTTTTAATCTCAAGTCTTTCTTCGATCAGGTAAAAATGAATCCAATGAGGTGTGAAAAGAGGCCAAGGGTTGAGTCTGTGGAAAAGGATAATGAACCCCCAGCATTTATGGTCACCGACAAAACCCCTCCGATGCTCCTGGCTTGGTGGAACACCATGAGTAATTTTGCACATACCACGATATTCCAACATCTCAGATTCCTCACGGACATTATGAGATTTTGTCCAGACAGAGGTTTGATCGAGGCGCTAATTCTATTTTGGGACCCTACGAACAATGTCTTCCGCTTCAGTGATTTCAAGTTAATTCCCACCTTGAAAGAATTAGGTGGTCTCACAGTCTTAGGCAGGGATCTTCATAAGAAATCACCTCTAGCTCCAAGGAATGTCAGCAGTAATAAATTCTTAGAGCAAATGTACATCGTTAGTGATCCTCATATGGTGTGTTTCGATAACGAGTGGATTTTCTTGAAATTCTTGTATGAGAGATATGGGAAGAAGGAAGGATTCGAGGAATATGGGAAGAAACTCAAAAATGATCATCATTTCCCCATATGGGAGAAACATAGGCAGAAAGCATTCATGGTAGCGTTCTTAGGAACTATGGTTTTTCCAAGACGAGATGGAAAAATTAGTATTCGTTTGTCTGGGATAGTGACCATTATGTTGAAGAGAAAGAACTAAACCATCTTGCCTATGATTCTAGCAGATATCTATCGTGCCTTGGTAGGATGTGCAAACGGTGCAGATTATTTGGAAGGGTGTGGGATCCTGGTGCAGATATGGTTTCTAGAGCATCTCTATCACCATCGTTATGAGCCAGCGGTCAAACCTGAGTGGACGAGCTACATTTTGAGTCATACTGGTAGACTAAAGACACTGATAGAGGAATGCAATGGAGAACTACCAAGTGGTGTTAAGGCTTGGAGAGAGTATCTTTTCAATTTGAAGGCATCCCAGATTACACGAAACTATCATTGGTTTCCTTTAAACGAGGCGATCTATACATCTTCATATCGCCCATTCCTTGTTTTAATGGGCCTTAGAGAATTTCAGCCATATTCACCCCTTTGAGTTTTACGCCAGCTAGGTCAGAAATAGTTTTTTCCTATGGTTGAGGACATGTGGCATTTTGTATGGGAGGTGATATCAGAAGATCCAGATCGGGAATCAGAAGCTCTAAAAATTTGGGGTGGTAAGAGGATTTTATGTTCGGATAATATGGTAGAAAATCGTGATCAAGGAGAAGTGGACCCTTTATAATGCTTATGGTTTGATACTCAGGTCGCCCTCATAGTCAGACACGAAGGATTTGTTAAGGATGCAGTTGATAAAGAGATAGAGGTTGAAATGAGAATTAAGGCAGCCCAGCTCGAGGATGAAAGAAACTATGTGTCCAACATTCAGTCTTTAAAAGTGTACTTGGAAAGATCTAGGGAAATCATTGATGAGAAGCAAGTAAATATTGCAGAGAAAAGAGTCAAATCGGCCTGTATTGAAGCCACACTCCAGGGAAATCTTAAATTGGCAACAACCAGGGGCACACAAATTGCAAAACTCGCCGCGTCTCGCCAGCAATAATTGCAAGAGTATGATAAGAAGAGAGACCAATGGATTCGTGAGAGAGGCATGCAGCGAGAAGAGCTAGGATCAGCTTCGGCTCAAGAACAATGTGCGTTGGAAGTGGTTGCCACTTGTGATCAGTAGATACAAGGATGGCAGCAGGCTTTTAAATCACTTCGAGGAAAGGTCCATCATCTGGCCGGCCACACTGCTCAAATGGGCATGGATTACCAAGGGTTAGACCATGAACAGTTTGTTGCACGAGTACCGGCCTTTGCTGATCATCTCACAGCCTCATTGCAAGACATATACCTAGGTTTGGGCGGTCATTTGAAGTAGAATTCTCCATGAGCAGGCATGTTGAGATCTTGAGAACATTGAAACCCAGTTACCAGTGATAGTGGTCCTTGTTTACCTTTTACAGTCTTTTAGTTTAAATCTTTTGTTCTTTCGTCTTAGACTATGACTTTGGTTTAGCTTGTTTATTTAAGTTTTAGTTTTGAGTCAGTCATTAGTTTGCAAGGTCTATCTTTAAGTGATTATCTTATTTTGTACTTGCACTTCAAAAGGAATGAATGATGAATGAGATGTCACTTTTTGTTTATTTTCATCTTATTTTCAAAAGTTTACTTCTTTATTTGCTTATTTTAGCAAACTTTATCATTTAAAAAAAAGGTGGATTTTTCTTGAACTACGCAAAGATCTGATTTATGTCCAACATGATACGTAGGAAATACCCAATGGGTTCGATCAAATCTTTTTTCTTAAATAGTAATAAAAAAATAATAAAAAGAGAGAAAGGATGTGTTATGATAAGCCGTGATGAAACATAAGGCCTTCCAAGCTAGAGAAAGGAGTTTAACATATGATGTGTGAATGTGATATGCGGAACTCTTACAGCTAACATGTTTGCTGCTTGCACAGAGAAAGAAAAGTAAGTTTAAAGGTGGTTGGTTTGTGGCTAAGCTGGCATCTCATCCGTACAACACCAGATCGAAAGGGAAAAATACAATGACTCGCAAAGAAGGAACAAAGTCGGACAATGAAGATTCCCATAATTTGTTGGTTCAACAAGAATCAACATCAGTAGAAGAAGTGAGGATGTTGAGACAACAAATGGATGAAATGTACTAGGCTTGGATGGATGGACAAGCTCCACCATCTTCAATCCCTGGATATCCGAATGTAATCACGTCATCTCCCATTCAAGTCTCGAGAGGTGACCCATTTTATCCACCTGGTTTTGACCCATATGTTAATACATCCAACATTGCTGGAACTTCCATGGTGTGCCCTATAAATACACCCATGATAAGAAACCCACTTTTTGTGCCTGCTATGCAGACTAATACAATCCCTCAACCAACATTGGTGCAAAAATCCAACAATGAGCCTCCATCTAAAGCTCAACATGATCAATATTACTCTCCTTAATTAACTTTTAAAGTCCCAGGGTCTTACCACTACCACATCAGTATAACCCCCATGTTGAGGTTAAGAAGACTACTAAGGAAGAGGGACATGAAGAAATGGCTAGAAAAATGAAAAGTTTGGAGCAAAGCGTAAAATATATGCAGGGATTAGGAGGTCACAAAAGCGTCTCGTTTAGAGACTTGTGCATGTTTTCCCATGTTCAGCTACCCCTGGGATTTAAGACTCCAAAATTTGAGAAGTACGATGGTCATGGTGACCCCGTAGCCCACTTGATGAAGTATTGTAATCAACTAAAGGGAGCTGGGGGTAAAGAAGAATTGCTCATGGCATATTTTGGAGAAAGTCTAGTTGGAATAGCCTCTGAATGGTTCATTGATAAAGACATTTCCAATAGGCATACTTGGGATGACATGGCTCGAGACTTTGTTAAAATAAATTAGTATAACACTAATATTGTGCCAGATTGCGCTTCTCTTGCCAACATGAGGAAAAAGATCATCGAATGTTTCCGTGAATATGTTATCAGGTGGAGGGAGCAAGTTGCTAGGGTTAAGCCATCCATGAAGGAGTCAGAGGTGAATGATGTTTTTCTCCAGGTGACATTTGTTGAAGCTATCAAGGTTGGCCAAATGGTGGAAAATGGCATTAAGTCTGGAAAAATCATACGCCAAGCTGCTTTAAAAGCCACAACGCATGTAATTCAAAATAGGTCGGGAAATTTTGGAGGGAAGAAAAGAAAGGAGGATGTAGCCACAATCGTTTCAGGGCTACAACAAAATCCAAGAGGTTCGCATCACCAATACCCACAGTACCAATCCCACACATATACTCAAGACCCATATAACCACCCAGAATACATTTTTCATCCCCAAAACCCACTATATTCCATCCCATCTCCTCAATATCATATTTATAGTGCACCACCATATGCCCAACCCCTTTCTTACCCGCAATAGTGTGCACCAGCCCCTAAGAATCATCCTCCTCCTCTATGAATTTACCAAGGCCCTAACAAATTCCTTTTTCATCCTAACCCAGAGTACAAGAGGGGAAATGCTTCCAGGGATAATTTCACCCCTATCGGAGAATCATATACTAGCTTGTTCCAGAAATTAAGGGCATTGAATATTCTGAGCCCAATTGAAAGAAGGATCCCTAACCCTCCCCCTAAAAATTTGGATTATTCCAAAAGATGTGCATATTACTCTAATGCCCCTTGGCACAACACATAGAAATATTGGTACTTGAAGAGGGCGATCCAAGATCTGATTGATACGCACCGAATTGTAGTGCAAAGTTCAGACGCACCAAATATCAATCAAAACCCACTGCCAACCCATAATGAAATGAACATGTTAGAGTTGATACAGAGTGGTGAAGAGTCTGCAGTTCCCTATAAACCCATCATTAAGATTGAAAATAGTGGGGAAAAGTCAACGAATATTGTGGATTTGGCAAAAATAATGCTCCCAAAGGTGAAATAAATGCCAATGAGGCCCATCCCATCGAGTACGCCCATGTTGGTTATGAAAGGAGTTTCAAAAAATGTTGAGGCAGGCCAGATGAGACCAAAGATAGTTGTTTCAGGTATGGCCACTAAGCCCATCTTGATCGTGAGAGGAGCTCCCATCACACCCATTGTTATTAAGCCAGTGATGCAGCTCCCAGTGGTTAACACTAAAATGATCCCTTGGAATTATAATCGTACTGTGATGACATACAAAGGGAAGGAAATCACCAAAGAAGTGGATGTTTTAGAGGGATTAACTCATTCTGGAAGGTGTTTCACCCCGAAAGAGTTGAGGAAAACTAAACAAAGTGATCAAATGCTGATTAAGAAGCCTGTCACTGAGGAAGAGGCTGAAGAATTCCTGAAAAAAATGAAATTGTCAGACTATTCCATTGTGGAACAATTGAGGAAGACTCCGGCCCAGATCTCTTTGTTGTCTTTAATAATACACTCAGATGAACATCGTAAAGCTATAATAAAGATTGTGAATGAAGCGCATGTCCCTAGTGAGATTACGGTGAATCAGTTGGAGAAAATTGCTAGGAGAGTCTTTGAAGTAAACAGGATTACCTTCTCAAATAATGAAATACCTGTGGAGGGTACTGGACATAATTGAGGCCTTTATATTACTGTGAAGTGTGAGCATTCTAATGTCACTCGAGTCTTGATCGATGGAGGCTCTGGTGCAAATATTTATCCTTTGTCAACCTTGCAAATATTTAATATCCGAACTGAAAGGATTCAACCCAATAACGTATGTGTTAGAGCTTTTGATGGTGCAAAGACGAATGCCATTGGTGAGATAGAACTCGTACTGACAATAGGGCCTGTTGATTTTGTCATAAATTTTCAAGTATTGATCATAGATGCATCTTACAATCTGTTATTGGGAAGACCATGGGTGTATGGGGTTGGGGCAGTCGCGTCTACACTGCATCAATGGTTAAGTTTGAGCACGACAGGCAAGAAGTGATTGTTCATGGTGAAGGGGATTTGTCCACCTATACAAACTCATCCACTCCCTTTTCTGAAGAAGGTAATACAGCTGGGGAACTAGTATATCAAGCTTTTAAGGTAGTGGTTGTTGAGCATATCCTCGAGGGAAATCTCATTCCAAAACTACAATTTCTCTTTGCATCAGTTGTAGTGGTAAATGAAATGTTGAAGCATGGGTTTGAACCATGAAAAGGCTTAGGGGTATCATTGCAAGGGAGAGCTAATCCAGTAAGTCCACGTGGGAGCCTCAGTACTTTTGGTCTGGGGTATAACCCCACCACTGAAGATAGAAAGAGAGCTAGGAAGAAGAAAAAGGAAACACGGTCACTCACCAAGCCGATACCACCCATCCACAAGTCTTTCATCAGCGTTGCTGAGTCTTCTATGCTACCGGTCCTAAAGCCATTGTTGAATAATGATGCGGATTTGGATGACTACTTCCAAAACTTATTTGTCGAGGCTGATATGGTTGAAATGGAAGAAGGCCCCAGTAATGCAGAGGTGCAATTCATTGGCCCTGATGTCCAGCTCAACAATTGGGAGGTCACTCTTTTCCCCATCAGGAAGGAGTTTTGGTAGTCTATTTTGTTTTCCTTTATGTTATCCGAGTTATTCCTGGGTTGTAATTTGAATTTTATTGTGTTTGTTTTAATGTTCAAACCCTTCTATCTTCCCTTTTAATGAAATTCAATTTCCCTTTTCTATTCAAGTCTAATATATTTATTTATTTACTTTTCTTTTGTACAATTCTTTTTATGCCGATTCTAGTGATATGACATGCATGCGGAATTTTCAGCCAGGTCTTAAAATCCAATCTAATCTTGAAACGATGAACCAAGAAGTTGAATATGATGAAGATGAAGTATTTGAGGAAATAAGCAATGATTTTGAACATTTTGAGAACAAATCAAACCCTCACATGAATGAAACAGAGGCAATCAATCTAGGAGATCATGAAAATGTTAGGGAGACTAAGATAAGCGTACATGCTCAACAACAACAAAAGGAAAAAATAATTTAGGCTTTGTTAAATTACAAGGATATTTTTGCATGGTCTTATGCGTATATGCCTGGTCTGAGCACTAATCTAGTAGTTCACAAGTTGCCAACTGATCCTGCATTCCCTCCTGTTAAGCAAAAGTTAAGAAAACTTAAAACTGACATGATCATGATAATTAAAGAAGAGATCACAAAGCAACTTGAGGCCAAAGTCATTCGAGTCGCTCAGTATCGTACTTGGTTAGCTAATATCGTCCCTGTTTTAAAGAAAGATGGCAAGGTTCGGGTGTGTGTTGATTATTGCGATCTAAACAAGGCAAGCCCAAAAGATGACTTTCCATTACCCAACATACATATCTTGTTAGACAATTGTGCTAAGCATGAAGTAGCGTCTTTTGTAGATTGCTACGCAGGGTACAACCAAATCAATATGGATGATGAGGACGCAGAAAAGATGTCCTTTATCACACGATGGGGGACATATTGTTATCGAGTCATGCCTTTTAGACTAAAGAATGTTGGGGCAACCTATATGAGGGCAATGACCACCATGTTTCATGATATGATGCATAAAGATATTGAAGTTTATGTGGATGATGTGATCATTAAATAAAAAAGGGAGTCTGACCATGTCAAAGATCTAAGGAGATTCGTTTAGAAGCTTTGCAAGTATAATCTTAAGCTTAATCCAGCAAAATGTGTATTTGGAGTCCTGTCCGGGAGGCTTTTGGGGTTTATAGTCAGCTGGCGTGGTATTGAGTTAGGTCTTTCAAAGATAAAAGCGATTCAGGAATTGCTGCCACCAAAGAACAAAACTGAGGTGATGAGCTTACTTGGGAGGTTGAACTATATCAGTAGATTCATCGCACAACTCATGACAACATGCGAGCCTATTTTTAAGTTTTTAAAAAAGAATTCTACGATTGAATGGACTGAAGAATGTCAAGAGGCATTCGATAGAATCAAAAAGTACTTATCGAACCCACCTGTGTTGGTTTCGCCTGAGCAAGGCAGACCCTTGATATTATACATGTCAGTTTTGGACAATTCTTTTGGTTGGGTATTGGGTCAACATGATGTCACGGGCAAAAAGGAGTAGGCCATCTATTACCTTAGTAAGAAATTCATCACTTATGAGGTTAAGTACACTGTTCTTGAAAGGACGTGTTGTGCCTTGACTTAGGTAGAACAGAAGTTGAAGCATTACCTCTCGTCCTACACTACTTACCTCATTCCTGTATGGATCCCTTGAAGTATATTTTTCAGAAGCCTATGCCCACGGGTAGACTTGCAAAGTGGCAGATACTACTCACAGAGTTTGACATTATTTACGTGACACGGACTGCAATGAAAGCCCAAGCTTTGGCAGATCATTTGGCTGAAAACCCTGTTGATGAAGGATATGAGCCATTAAAGACATATTTTCCTGATGAAGAGGTATCATGTATTGATGAAGCTATTTCCGATAATAACCCAGGTTGGAAATTGTTCTTTGATGGAGCAGCTAACGTGAAAGGAGTTGGGATAGGAGCCGTTCTTGTTTCTAAATCAGGGCAATATTATCCTGTAACAGCCCAACTTTTATTCTATTGTACCAATAATATGGCAGAGTATGAAGCTTGTATCTTGGGTTTGAGGTTAGTTATTGACATGGGAATCCAAGAAATATTTGTATTAGGAGACTCGGATTTGCTAGTCCACCAAATTCAAGGAGAATGTGAAATGCGTGACTCAAAGCTCATACCATATCGAGATTGTTTGCAGGATCTTTGTCAATGATTTGTATTAGTGAAGTTTAGACACATTTCCAGAGTTCATAATGAGATCGCTGATGCTTTAGCAACTTTGTCTTCTATGCCTCAACATCCTGACAAAACTTACATCGACCCTTTGCACATACAAATTCGTGATCAACATGGTTATTGCAATGTGGTCGAAGAAGAACTCGATGGTGAACCTTGGTTCCATGATATCAAAGAATATATTCAATCTGGAGAGTATCCAATGCACGCCGATGGTAATCAAAAGAGAACTATTCGGCGATTATCTAGCGGATCTTTCTTAATTGGCAGAATTTTGTACAAGAAGACTCCAGATTTGGGACTTCTAAGGTGTATAGATGCTAGAGAGGCTTCAACTATCATGACTGAAATACGTTCTGGAGTTTGTGGACCGCACATGAATGGGTATGTCTTAGCAAAGAAAATACTTTGAGCAGGTTATTACTGGCTCACCATGGAGAGGGATTCCATATGTTTTGTTCATAAGTGTCATGAGTGCCAAGTACATGGTGATTTGATATATTCTCCTCCTTAAGAACTGCACACAATGTCATCCCTGTGGCCCTTCGCATCTTGGGGGATGGATGTGATTGGGCCGATTGAGCCAAAAGCACCAAATGGACACAGGTTCATCCTGGTGGCCATTGATTATTTTACAAAGTGGATGGAGGCAGTAACTTTTAAGTCTGTGACCAAAAAAGCTATGGTGAATTTTATTCATTTCAACATCATTTACCGATTCGGTATCCCAAATATGATTGTTACAGATAATTCTTCAAATCTCAATAGTCACTTGATGCAAGAGGTATGCCAATAATTTAAGATTTCACATTGGAATTCAACTCCCTATTTCCCAAAGGAAAATGGGCCTGTAGAAGCCGCCAATAAGAACATCAAGAAGATACTCCACAAAATGGTGCAAGGTTCCCGACAGTGGCATGAGAAGTTGCCTTTTGCCTTATTAGAGTATCGCACTACTGTTCGCACTTCAATAGGTGCAACTCCATATTTATTGGTATATGGGACAAAAACTGTTATACCGGTGGAGGTTGAGATTCCATCCCTTAGAATCATTTTGGAAGTTGAAATTGATGATGACGAGTGGGTCAAGACCCGATTGGAGCAACTAAGCTTACTTGATGAAAGGAGATTGACGTCAGTATGTCATGGCCAGTTGTATAAGAAGAGTATGGCGCGAGCATATAACAAGAAGGTACGCCCCAGACAGTTCGAAGTGGGTCAATTAGTATTGAATCGCATCCTCCCACACCAGGCCGAAGCCAAAGGCAAATTTGCTCCAAACTAGCAGGGACCATTCATTGTAAAGAAGGTATTGCCCAATGGTGCATTGTATTTGACAGATATAGAAGGCAAAATGACGGAAATAGCTATTGTCATGCCCTATTTTTACCAAGATTAGATAAAGCACAACTTATGGACTCTAAAAGAATTTTTATTATGTACAGAGTCGCCACCCAATTTTTAAGAAAAATAAGGAAACCTATTTTTTATTATTGACATGTATGACTCGCATTTTAATCTGCGAAAAACCATTTGAGATTCTAGGTAAGGGTTCAAGTTATTCCGAAGGGAAGGTGTTAGGCATCCTTCGAAATCCACAAATGTGGTACCCGACTAAACTTAATTTTTTAAAGAGAGGGGAGGTAAAAAATATTTTTTTGAAAAAGTATAACTATGAACAGTAATAAATATGTATATACAAGTGCAAACAATAATTTAAAAATATGTACATAAGAGTATGAAAAATGTACTTTTATATGTATGAGAAAATTTATATGTATGAAAATTTATATGTAAGAAAGTATACAAAAGAGTGTAAAAGAATGTATATTGAAAAGTATGTAAATATGTAAATATAAGTAGATACTATTACGAAATATATATATATAAAGAAAAAATGTATAAGTAATGTATGTTAAATACATTGAGCAAAGAATGTAAAAAGAAATGCATTGAAAAGATTGTACAATAATTACATCGAGTGACTTGCGTTTTTTCATTATGTAAATATTGTTTCACTTTTGCAAGAAAAAATGAGTTTAAGAAAGAGAAAGGAATATTAATTTAAAAGTGTTTTTAACAAAAGAATGTGTAAAAGGATTATTTGTAAAGTTTTAGGTAAACTAATTAGAAGGAAAAGAAAAGAAAAGACGTCCTAATGTTTGCGTAACGTAAAAAATATGAATTAATTAACTTAAGTATCTAAGTTAAATTAATTTGTTTATAAAAGTATTTACGACTTAAAGTTTTGCCTAAGCGCGTAAAATAGATAAGTAAATAAAGGGACACTCCCGCCCGACACCCCAAAAGTAAAGTTTTCACTATATTTTAGTTTTTGTACAATTACAAGAGTTACAAGGATATAAATAAAGCAATGAATTTTGGGGAGATCTTCAAACTCCTTTTAATTATCGTCTTCGGGAAGCATCCTCACGTACCTGTATAAACACTTAGTAAAATATTAATAACAAATAAATATTTACCAAAATAAGTCAAGAAATACATATATGTATGTAAATATAAGAAAATAGAATTTTATTGTAGTATGGGCTCAGATATGTAGTTGTATTAAGTTTTAGATATGCCGTGGCTGCGAAGCATCGGTTGGCCACCCGAGATCACCTCGCCAAGATGTGGATCATAAAACTTTTTATTTCGTCTTGTAATATCAAGATTTCGTCATCGCCCAAACTTATTTTTTCGCTACGTATGTATATATGTATCCGTCTTTTTTATTGTGGAGGCCTCAAAAATCGACGGGAGTTTTTTCATTGGCCAATGCAGTGTAGTATTTGTTCGATATCAGTGTAATATCAAAAATAGTAAAGAGCAAGGACAAAATCGTCCAAACAGCCCAAAATCGGCTAAAACAGTACCGAGGAAAAATCGATCTCCAGAGTGAATTTTCCGGGTGAAAATGGGCATAAAATCAGCAAAAACAGTCCAACAATAGCAACAAAATACAGCAGTAAACAAATATCAACACAAGTAGCGAAAAAAAAGCAATGCCCGAAACATGTAAACGATCACCGGAAAAAATGGTGTTTTGCCGGGGAATGTCTTTCCGTCGCTAGAAAACATCTCACGATGATAGAGCCAGAGAACCAACAAGCATATCAGTAATAACAAGAAAAATATATCAAGAAATAATCAATTAATTGGCCAAAATAAAGACCAAAAACAGTCCGCCGGAGCGTGTCATTTTCCGGCCAGATTTGGAAGCGACAAACGTGGTTTCCGGCGTTGCTTCAACGGCCTCACCGGAGCAACGCCAAAAACAAAAATATTCGGCCAGATCTGCAGACCTCAACGCCATATTTTCCGGCGTGGTACCGGCAAGACGGCGGGGAAGGGGAGAGAAAGGAGGGGGCGTTAGTGGCCGAGTGCTCCGGCGTCGTGAGTTCGCCGGAGTTCCAGGGGGTCGTGGGGTGATGATGGAGTGCTCCGGCGTTGTGAGTTCGCCGGAGTTCCAAGGGTCATGGGGTGGTGACCCGTCGGGAGCTCGCCGGTCATCACCTCCGGCGAAGCAACAGAGAGGAGAGAGCAGTGAGGCTTTTTGAGAAAAGAGAAAAGAGAAAGAAAAGGAAATCTGATGGGGGTGTGTGTGTGTGTTGGGTATATGTGTGTGTTGCGGTATATGTGTGTGTGTGCGTAAATGTGTGTGTGTTCCCCCCAATAAAATATCCCCCTCCCCTTTTATTTATAATACAAAACAAATCCCCCCTTTGTCCAAAAAATAATAGTTTTTTACCTTTATTCTTTGGTTATTATCTAATAGATTATTTACTCTATTAACCAATGTATAAAGTTTGTTAACCGACGGACGATAGCCGTATTCAGTCATGTCAAATGTCACCTTTATTAAAGGTGACAAGACCTTGACTTGACCCAACTTATTAACCAATGCACAAGGTTATTAACTAGAGGATGATAGCCGTATTCAGTCATGTCAAATGTCACCTTTATTAAAGATGACAAGACCTTGACTTGACTGATTCGTTGCTCTGCGTATTAGAATTAATTGCTCCGACCTCTTGTGCTTGCGGAATGTATTAGAGAATATAAATAATGTACAAAAATGCGTGCATTGGTATGTGATTAAAAAATAAAATAAAATGTAATGTGTTTTAAATAATTGAAATTGTAGTATTTGTATTGTGTACGTGTGCGGATGACTGTAAAAAATATTGCGATTGTCAAAATTGTATAATGACAATAAATTGATAAAATCCTAATATTTACAAAATAAAGGATAATTATCAATAAACTGTGAGAAATAAAAATATATCAATAAATTGATAAAATTCCTAAAATAAGAATGATTATCAATAAATTATTATATTTCATGAAAAATATGTAAAAAATATATTTTGTGCTCTTTAACGATCAGGAAATCTGAAGACGTTAATTTTAAGCACGGAGAGCCAAAATTGGGTGTCAACAGTTTGCCCCTTTTCGACTAAAGATGATGTAAGAATCTTTGGGCGAAAACGTTGACATGAAGCCAATTTTGCTCGATAAAGAATTATGATGAAAATATGGCCGAACTCTGATTTAGAGTTGCCTACATACCTCGAATTACACGAATATCAGGCCAGGTGTAGTTCAAAAGTTGAGGCAAATTACCTCTTGTCCTATTGTTCGGGGTGGACGACCCTGGAAAAAATAATTAAAGGAAAAGACTATTTGGGAACAGAAGCATTTACATATTCCCAATGTCTCTTTCAAAATTGCCCCAATGTTGAGCTGTGAGACGCTGGGGATGCAAGATTGTGTACTTGCTGGAAAAAAGAATGATTATGATGCATGCTCCGGTTTGTGTGCCGGAGCTTTGAATGAAATGGAGTCTTGGGTTGTGTACCAAGATCTTAATGCATGCTCCGGTTTGTGTGCCGGAGCTTTGAATGAAATGGAGTCTTGGGTTGTGTACCAAGATCTCAATGCATGCTTCGGTTTGTGTGCCGGAGCTTTGAATGAAATGGAGTCTTGGGTTGTGTACCAAGATCTCAATGCATGCTCCGGTTTGTGTGCCGGAGCTTTGAATGAAATGGAGTCTTGGGTTGTGTACCAAGATCTCAATGCATGCTCCAGTTTGTATGCCGGAGCTTTGAATGAAATGGAATCTTGGATTGTGTACCAAGATCCTGATGCATACTCCGGTTTGTGTGCCGGAGCTTTGAATGAAATGGAGTCTTGGGTTGTGTACCAAGATCTCAATGCATGCTCCGGTTTGTGTGCCGGAGCTTTGAATGAAATGGAGTCTTGGGTTGTGTACCAAGATCTCAATGCATGCTCCGGTTTGTGTGCTGGAGCTTTGAATGAAATGGAGTCTTGGGTTGTGTACCAAGATCTCAATGCATGCTCCGGTTTGTGTGCCGGAGCTTTGAATGAAATAGAATCTTGGGTTGTGTACCAAGATCCTGATGCATACTTCGGTTTGTGTGCCGGAGCGTTAATGAATACCCGCATTTGAAGGTGGGCGCCTATAAAATGTATTGAAATGTAAATACCCGCATTAGAAGGTGGGCGCCTGTAAAAGTACTGAACTGTAAATACCCGCATTAGAAGGTGGGCGCCTGTAAAAGTACTGAATGTAAATACCCGCATTAGAAGGTGGGCGCCTGTAAAAGTACTGAGATGTAAATACCCGCATTAGAAGGTGGGCGCCTGTGAAGGAAGAAAACTTTTTGATTGATTGCTTTTTTTTTGATTGGGCGCCTGAGTTGTAAGAATGTTGAAAAGAAAATCATGTCTTGACTTTCAGTTGGTACCAACAATTAGTCTTATGCATAAGAATTCCACCATCTTTCCCAGCTAACCGAGATCAACTTCGGGTAATTCCAATAGTTTCAAATGGTACCTCAGACGTACCTAAGTATCGACAAGATTTGTTCCTCTTGATTCAAACAAAGATTTTGAACTATACCTTTCCTCATGTTTCACGTGCCTCACCAAAAGAAAGTCCTATTTTTCACACATATGAGTATTTTGATTTTAGGACATTTTGAGAAATGCACTCACACTCAGAAGGATGTTCAATGCATGCAATTGTGATACCATAGGCTTGGCCTTCATGTAAGTATCCACTAATGTGAGAACGCTTGAAATAGGATCATGTAGGGCTTATTATTAGCTTGTAATGTAGGCTTGGGCATGGGTAGGATATTATTTGGGATAAAAGTGACTAATCCTCCCTTGAGTATGCACTGTATTTGTGCTTTGACATTTGTTGCATTTGGACGCTTGATCTTCTTTGTCTCGTAGTCCCTTTCTTTGAATTTGTATCGACTTCTTTTCGTTGTTGGAGTCCTTTTTCCCCTTTTGGAGTTCTTTTCTCTTCTTTTTTTTTTTTTTTTGAAATTTCTCCACATTTGTTGGAGTGTTTTTCATTATATATTTTTTGGGGGGGATTTCTCCATGTTTTGATTTGTGGGGAATTTTACTCCTTCTTTAAAGTCGTATTTTCATCTTTATTCCTCTGGGACTTTGCATCTTCTGCCTTTGGCATCTTTGATCTTGAATCTTTGTCCACAATTTGCACATTTTAATGCACTCAGGGAGGTCGGGCCAAAAGAGGGTAGTGCATGTAAGCACTCAGAAAGGTATAGGCTGAGATGTGGTTGTTCAAAGAAAAGGCTTTAGGCTCAAAGGGGGAATGCTAGGGATAATGTCATTTGGTAGGTTGTGAAAGGCTCAATCGGGTCAAAGAAGGCCTACGATCCTTTCCCAAATCAAGTGTAACTCAGGATTTCGCCTCAACAAGCATTTAGGCCAAGTTCTAGATCAACAATGTAATGCAATGAATTAATCTAATGCTCGCCACACAATGCACATAAAACAATGAGGTTGGTTTTGTTCTTGTCTTAGATGCATGCAAGAGAATTTTTCGAGTGTCACTAAGGTGCGATTAAGAGGTACCAAAAGAATCTATGGTTTACCACGAAATTGGTCCTCTCCATCATACCATTTGTTTCTTTCTCATGCACACTTCTAACTATGTTGGTACCAACCAAGTCAAAACTTTCGTTTTTTTTTTTTTTTATTCGAAAATGAGACCGAACCCTTATGAGGGTTGCCTACGTATCTTGTATAAACAAGAAATCAGGTCTGCGTAGTTCAGGAGGATAGGGTATAAGATGTAAAGTAAAAAAATAAACCCCATTTTTTCTTTTTTCTTTTTTTTTAAAGGAAATACCGAATCCAAGAAGGACTGCCTACGTATCTCATTGAGATGAGAACCAGGTATGCGTAGTTCATGAAGATATGAACTAAAATGTATGTACACATTTTATTTTTATTTTCGTTTTCCTAATAAGGAAATACCGAACCCAAGAAGGGCTGCCTACGTATCTCATCAAGATGAGAATCAGGTTCGCGTAGTTCGTGAAGATACGAACTAAAATGTATGTACACATATTTTTTTTTCGTTTTTCTAATAAGGAACACCAAACCCAAGAAGGGCTGCCTACGTATCTCATCGAGATGAGAATCAGGTTCGCGTAGTTCGTGAAGATACGATAGCAAATGTATGTGCAGAAAATAATTCACCTCTAGAAGGAATATAAGGCAAAAAATTAAGACATTTATCGAATATAAAAAATATGTATAAAAAATAATGCAAAGATATAGACAAACTCGGAGCGATGCCTCGTATGTCGAGTGTTGGTGATGTCCTCGATGAGAGTGTCTCCTGACTGTTTGTGAGGATGATCGTTGTTGTGATTTCCCAATTGTTTATGGAGATCGTCCATTATCGTGATCGTCTCCAATTGTTGTTTGAAGATGACATGTTGTGGCCTCTCGATTGCTTGTGAGGGCACTCATTGGTGTGTCCGTCCCCGATTAAGTGGGGACGGTTCTCCTGTAAAGGAATAAGAAAGGAGTGAAAGTAGGAAAGTCATGAAGAAAAAAAATAATATAATTACACGGTCAAAAACTCCCCTGATTTGTCTGTTCCATTGAATATGGATGCCTCAGAAAGTTCGAAGTCGGATGTTATCTCATGTGAAGTTCAGAGATTATTTAACTTCTTCAGACTCGACTCCTCTCTTTTTATTGCTTGATATCCTATGATAGGCATGCCTACAAAGAAAATGAGTCAACTTGTGTTGAACCCTTAGATTTGAAAAGTGAAGGTGATTTACCGTAGTTCCATGGCCTACGACATTTGAGAGGTTTGAAGAGAGACTTAGGTCTTCAGATTTTGAGACTAAAGTCGAATGGAGATTATGGTAAGAGTGATATTGATAATCTTGAATTTTGGACTTGAGAGAATTGGTTGACGCTTTTAATTATTTTTTGAGGGTTGAGAGCGTCAGTGGACCGTTCCAAAATATTTGCCCCAGTTTGCAATCCTAAGAAAATCATTTTAGAATGGCAGGAAGACCGAACCCTTATGTAGGATTGCCTACATATCTCACCAAGATGAATTAAGATGAGAATCAGGTCAGGACGTAGTTTAGAATGAATCCATGGGTATGATATGTATGATTGCCATGAATGGTGTGACAGGCAGCTCAGAGGAGACCGATTGCAGATAATGGGCATAGAAATTACTCTGATCAGACAATCAAGATGATGGATGTGAAAACAAGACAGAGTTTTGTCACTACTGTAATACGCTAAAAAGATTACTAAGACAGAGAAGCATGGCAAAGATTTGATATTACTTCGCCGCTGTCAGAAGAATTGAATGACTGGGAGAGTGTTGAACTCTTGATTTTGAAAGTGAAGGCCAAAATGTCACATTTCACAATCTACGATGATTGAGAGAAAAAGAAACTTATGTCCCATGTTCTAGGATCAAAGTGGAGTGAAGGTTTAAATGTAAGGCCAATATTGACACTGATGTCAGGGAGATTTGGATTTGAGGGAAACTGTTGATTTGCGCTGTCAACAGGACTTTGGAGAGGGTATTTGAATTGTTTCAAACATTTGCCCCAGTTTTTAAAATCCTGGAGAAATTATTTGAAACAATGGAAGACCGAACCCTTATGTAAGGTTGCCTACGTATCTTGTCAGGACAAGAATCAGGTCAAAACGTAGTTCGAACCGATACCTAATTATATGTGATTTGTATAATTACTTTGAGTGATTGTATTGAAAAAAAAGTAAAGTTATGAGTGAAAGTTTGGACAAGAAAAAGGTACGGTATAAAAATGAAAAGATTGAAAATTTCTTGAAAAAGAATGATGAAATCCAAAAGAGTGATCGTAAAGATCGACATTGGGTATAAAAAAGATTGATAAATTGTGAAGGATGATCTTAGAGATCGAGAACGAATGTGGGGGATTGAAAAGGTCCCAGGCTCAACACAAGTCAACCAAAATTGTCAGACAAAATGGACGAGGGCGAAAATGACATGTGTACATATATGTATAAACCAAAAAGTATGCACAAAACGCAGAATATATAATAATCAAAGAGCAAGTATCAATTAAAAATATATAACAAATAAAGAATAAAAATTCATTCGACTAAAGTAACGATGGTATGTACAACGGCCTAAGAATTCTAAGAGCAGATTCACCTAAGCTGATAAAGAATATTCGGACAACTGCGAGAAAATGCGTAGTAATTTGAACGCACTAACTCTGAAGCTAAGGAATCCAAAGAAGTTTTGGAGGAGCGCGAAACACTCCTCGCGTGAACCACAGTGTGTGATAGTGTACGGCCAAGACTCAATAGAAACGATGTGATAATTAAATAAATAATGTGTAGAAGTATGTCGAACACATATTTACAATATAAAGTAAATAATGAATCAAATAATAATATAAAGAATTTATGTATAAGCAAAAACCAAAAATTCATATGTATAATACAAATAACATATACAATTCATAGTGTGCAAAAATAATTTGAAAAATTAAATAATCAAAATGTGAATGGAAATACCTCCCTCAATTGAAAAATTGAGTCTATGATGGTTAGAACCTGGTTTCTTATCCCCAGCGGAGTCGCCATTCTGTCATGCCCTATTTTTACCAAGGTTAGATAAAGCACAACTTATGGACTCTAAAAGAATTTTTATTATGTACAGAGTCGCCACCCAATTTTTAAGGAAAATAAGGAAACCTATTTTTTATTATTTACATGTATGACTCGTATTTTAATCTGCGAAAAACCATTTGAGATTCTAGGTA
>QJPP01003409.1:0-13624 GCA_003996215.1 Jaltomata sinuosa | reverse complement strand
TTAGTAGGTTTTGTCAGGAAAGGTTGATTTTGTTGATCTTGTAACATCTCTGCCTATTGTTCTCCTGAACTCTTCGTCGTCTTCGTCGATGTGGAGAAATGGCAATTTCTTTAAGACATGGGCTGGGCCTTGAAGGCTGCCTACGTATCTCATGAAGGAGAATTCGGGCCCTACGTAGTTCGAACTTATGATAGATAAGTTGTCTTATTTCATTTCGTCCACTATTCTAAATACAAAGGGAAAGTAAAAGACGATATCGAAAATAAAAATAAAGAAACTGAAAGCTAAAACTCAACTACTTTTGCTACTTTCAGCTCTGGATGATGGGATCTGCTAGACTCTTCTCGATTTTTTCTTCAAGTATGATAAGGGGGAAACTCCAGATCGATTTTTCCCATGTCAATGAGGTATTCCAAATCGACCCGAAAGTGGTGGCAAGTTTCGATATCATGGACTCCGACCCCTTTGTGGTAGAGGTAAACTTCTTTCCCCTGACGCCAAGCTCTGGGCATCTTCCCTGGTCTCCTTTCCAAGGGCTCCAGGATCCTAGTTTGGACCAGCTTAGTACAGATTTCATAGTAAGTGTCCTGGAAGACAGTGAAATCATAGCGATGAATCGTCATTTCCTCAGTGATGGGCATGTCATGGCCAACTTGGTCACAATCAAGGATGGTTTGTGGCCCCCATAGATGGCTTATCTGGCCGTTAGTCATCATGTGGTAAATCTGGGCTCTTAGGGCATTGCATTCATTGGTAGTGTGTCCTATGCGATGTGGATAATAGGCGCACTCTTTGTGCTCATTGTGAGGGTGACATTTGAATCCCTCAGATTGGTCAGGATGCAGGACCCCCATAGCTTTCAGGGTCTCATAAATTTCTGAACAGAGAATCATCTTTGGGTTTTTGGTATATTCACGGCAGTGAACTTTGAGGGTGATGGGCTTCCCTCCAGGCCTGAATCTGGAAGGCCAAATAGCATCACCCTTGACCTTGGTCCAGTGGCAGACTCTCGTGTCAAACGATTGGGCCCCTTCAGTAGTGGTCTCTATGGGAACTTGCTCATTGTCTTCGGGTTCTTCAGTTACTCTTTCCTCCCCTTCGTTGACTTGTTCCAATCTTCCAGTGACATCCTCTAACTTTAGGAGCAATTCTTTGAGTTCTAGGTCAAAGTCTGGTTTGGTCTTAGTCTCGGTTTTTCCCAGTATTTGGTCAATCGCAGCAATCCTTTCTTTAGCCTTGGCAGTTTGCTCTTCCACCTCCTTGGACCGAGCTAAGGTAATTTCCATAAGTTGGTCGATTATCTCATGTTTTCTCTGAACCTCCTCCATTTCCTCTTGTATCCTTAGCATTCTTTCTCGCATAGTCACGACCTCCATTTCAACCTTTCCTAATAGAACGGAGATTTTTTAGGATGTTTTTAGAAGGCTTTAGGATTTTCGAAGAAACTTGGAAGACTTGGAGTATTTTGATCGGACTTTACATAGTGGGCTTATATTTGTTTTACCTACGGTGTTCTAGAAAATTTTGGCATGGAGTGGACTAATTTTTCCTTGATTCAAGCAACACACATAGCACATAAAACAGTTTATATCACAATAATATCATGCTAATATTGCGTCCTAACTAGGTGACATTTTTATGCCAAGGTTAGGCCTAGCGAGTTTGAAAGACATATGTGACGTATCTGAACCATTCTATTGCCCCCAAAATAACATGTATATATATATGGAAAACTTCCTTTTTTTAAAGGGATACAAATGCTAGCCGAAAGGGGAATACATTTTAGGGGAAAGGATATTTGCCCAAAAGTCACGCCCACGCAGGGGTGAATTTAGGTAAAGTAAAGACATACATGGAAATAAAACCCACGCAGGGGCTAAGATACTAAAGATATGACATGGAAGGTTCTCCCTCGGTCCTGCTCTTCTTGGATGCTCCGACAATGCTCCTAAGCTCGAATTGGCTCAACCACATGTCGCTCTGGAATTTCACCACTTGTTCATGCATAGGTAATGCCCCGGACTCTAAGGATTTCCTGGTCATTTTTGAATCAAGCTGGGCTATTCCCATTCTCATATCTTCAAGTTCCTGAGTCAACCCTGCTATAGTGTGTCGATCTTCTTCCTTTTTCATAAGAAATTCTTTCTCTCTTCTAGACATTTCCTCTTGGAGATTCAGTAATTGGAGACGGAGATTGGGTCTGGAGTCAAACCGTGGTTCTGATATAAATACTTCTGCAATGTCTGCCTTCAACCACTGCTTATAGCCGTCCATATACCCGGGATCGAACCTGTCTGGGGCCAAAGTCTCTAGACCCATTTTCTCAAGTGTCTTCCAATTGTGCCGGATCCTCGAAGCTTTCGAGACTCTTTCATGTTCCTTATAGTTGATGACATAGCAACCCATGTGAACGGTCGCTGGTTTTATTTGAACCCTTACAAATTGTCTATGAACCCTTTTCGGAGCATAAGGTCAGATCCCGCGAATTCCTGGGAGAGGGAGGAAAGCTAGATCATGACATTTCTCAATTACTTCATTTGAGTGAAAATCGTCTAACATCATCTACACATTATCTTCTAGAAGCTCACAAAAAGCTTGGGCCCATCCTATCTTGGTCTTGTTTTTGGTGCCTCTATCCCTAAGCACTTCTGCCAACACTGAAGTTATCGATTCCATCTGGGTTGGGAATTTCCTGGCTTCCATTATCTTTGGCCAAATGCTTGAGAATCCAATATTGTAGGAGTAGGTTGCACCCTTGGAAGTAACGATGACCATTTTTGCATTTCCCCAAAGCTCTATAAATATCAGATAAGATGACTGGTACTAGAGGGAAATAGATGACGGTGGTTCCCTCTGTCAGGCCATGGAACATGGTATGGGCCACCATTATTATTCGGGTGTTGATGCGGAGTTGTTCATTTAGAGGGAATACCATGATTCCTAATAGAGCAATAGCGAATGCCAAGGCTCGGGTCTTGTCCCACTCTTGAAACGTGTAGAATTTGCCTTGGTACTGAGAGAACCCTTCCCTAGTGGCAAAATGGTTGTAGAGTTCTTGAAAGGAGATACTTGGACCCCTTATCCATGGGCATTGATTCTCCCGCAAGTGGAGATACTTTGCAATTTGAGTCGGGGTGGGTTTATTCGGTATTATGATGCCTTGTTGAGGCCTTAATCTCCTTTCATTAGCTGTACCCGCGGTCTCTAGGCAATCCCTGAGTTCTTCTATCGTTGGGGTCATTTCCATCTTTCCGAATCGGAACACCATTTTCTTGTTGTCCCAATACCCTGTTAAAACCTCGATCAGTTATGGCCAGGCCTCCATATCTAATAAAGATGGCAAATGTTCCATATACTGACGGACTGTCCTCTGACAGTTAGGACCCATATTTATCCACCACATTCGGAGGAGGAGAGGCGTCTCTTTTACCATGTCAAACTTGAGGAATTTTAACATCCTACAAAACAGAATAACCTGTTAGGCCCCACCCCAGGACAATAGTCCGGTTACAACACATACGTTTTTCAAATAACACGTAGTTGGATGCTATGTCGTTGGGTCGGAAACTCGTTGACATGTTTTGGTGGTTTACTAATGGACTTAATATCGCTTGGATATTAAGAAATCCTAGGCTAATGCCTATTTTCGGGATTTGGTTTCGCTCTATCCTGAGTTTCTAGCATAGGTTTCACAATTGACCGGGAACCCGGGCGGACAACCCAAGCTTGAAACAACAAGTGACCGTTAACCGACCGCGGGTCAACTACTTCACTCGTCTGTTTCAAAAATTGTGTGTTTTGTCAAGAACGACCGCAAAGATTTGCGTAATCGCCTTTTTACCCCTAATACATTCTAATGCTTTGCCAAGAGAGGCGGAAAATGCCATGAACAGTTTATAATTACGGAAAAAGTAAACAATTTAAGGAAAGCAATAAAGTTACAATTATTACAATTTTTGAATAGTTAGTCAAACAAGTTAGTTTCAAACAATAAGGTTAGAACCTAGTTGAATTATCCCCAGCAGAGTCGCCATTTCTATTTTGATCCTTTTCGGGCAAGGACCGAAAAACATGGCTTTGTTCATTGAAAAGTTTGTTTCGAAAATCTAATTAAAGTTTTCGAAACGTTTTCAATTAAAAGCAAGAGTCGCTACTTAGTTTTTATAAAGTAAAAAACAAGAAAAAACTTATAAGAACTTTTAAAACCCCAAAACAGATAAAGGTTTCGAAAGTTAAGAGATTAAGGGTAAGGGTTCAGGTTAATACTCTTGGAAGGGTGTTAAGGCACCAAGAGTATCCGCTAACTTGCGGTTGCCCGGGCTTGTTTGAAAAACTAACTTGTTGACTAACTTTAAAAATGGAATTGATTTTAAAAGACAGTTTTATATATAAGAGGGTTATTCTATAAAGACAATATGAAAGAGTTTGTTTTACATAAAAGAGTTGATTTTAAGAAATTAAGCAAGTGAAACAGTGAGTTATTACATAAAAAATGTTTATAAGAAATGTTGATGTCGTTTGGGGATAATTTAACTACGTTTTTCAAAGTTAGTTCAATTATACAATTAAATCTATCAACTAAGTAAAGAAGACATATTTAAAATGTTAATCCCTTTCCTAATACTAGTGTGTGGGCCCTCTTTAGGCCCACCGCCATTTTCACTTTGGACTTAGTCCACTTTGTCAATTTTTCATCCCTTTGGGCTACTGCTGCTGCCGAATGTTATGGGCTTTGGCCCAATTTATTTATTCAGTCCATTTTGGACTTTTTCTGATGTAGCGCTTGGGGTTGGCCCATTTTCTTCTTCAGCTGCTTCTCCTTCTTTTCAACAACTTGACCCTTTTTGGCTTTGAACAAGCTGGTCCGGATAGTTGTTGGGCTAGGCCCAACTGAAGAAATGCAAAGGGGGATTTTGGGAGTCCAATTGAATTCCACCATATTTCATGCATAGGAAGAGTAAAAATAAATAAAGATTAGTACATATTTTAACTAAATTAAGCAAAAGTAATTTAAACAGTGTAGATTTCACACTTAAGAGAAATATACGCAGATTTTTATACCAAATTAAGCACATGAAACAGGGACACTCATACAATAGAATCACTAATTTTATCACTTAAGACATATGTTTTATGAAGCTTAGTCATTTCAAAACATTCATATGGATTAACCATTTTTCAGGAAATCAATAAGGGGGTAGGGAGTGGTTCAAACAAGACATGTATTCTTAGATGCACAAAAGTGGTATCACATAGGCATAAGACACATATTCAACATTTTCAATACTTACATTTAAACATATAGAGCAGATTCCATATAATTTGAACAAAAGACTAATTTAAGAACCTAATCTGGAAATCACATACCAGTCATAGACAAGTCAAGAAGGCTGGACAAATTTTAAATATCAATCACTAGTTGAAACTCATATGAGAACCAGGGAAAGGGCATTTAGAGGAGACTATTATCATGGTAAAGATCAAAACCATTCCACAGTTCTAACATAATTTCACAACACATACTGAACCTAAAATAACATCATGCTTAAAACAACAGCCAAATCCTACCATTTCACAGTTCATATGTAGCACACAAAACATGCAATGAAGACAATATATATATTGAAGGATAGATCAGAAGAACTTACAGAGGTGAAGAGAATGTCATGAGAGGATATGACTCACCTCTAGTTCCTAATGATAACAGAGTTCTTATGCATACAACAACATAAGATTTAACATTTCCAAACCAGACTTAAACAAATTCTAAACCATGATTAACAAGCTCACACACTGTCATTTTAATATGATCAAGTTAGTAAAGAAAAGGGAAAAGAAGTTGGATAGGAACTTTAATCAAGCCTAAAGGAATCAGGGGAGATATAGGGAAGGATTGCTCAACAGTAACCCTCTTGTCAATTAGTTCTAACAATAAGTCTAAAATCTATGGCATTTTCATGTCACACAAGACAAACAAGGAACCAATGAAAATCATGACATTTTTAAGAGGACACAGTGTTCAAAAACTATTACACGTACCAAATTAATCATGAGAAAACAACACCAGAACTTGAACCAATTCATATACACAAGTTAACATCATCTTATAACCATTTTGACATTAACAAGTCAGTAAAGGGGAAAAAGGAAGAGGAAAATAGGATCTCTACCAAATTGAGAAAAACAAGGGAAACAGGAAGGGGTTGAACATTAATAAACAAGTATAACATTCATATACATGTCATATAAATCCAAACAAGAATCAGTAGAACTTATCAGCACTCAAGCTAATCTAGACATCATCCTAAGTGTAAGAAAGTAACACTAACAGTTCATGTATACAAGTTAGTATCACACACAACAAGAAACAGTAAGGAAAAAGAAGAAAGCATGACAAGAATAAGATCAAAGCAATTTAGGATGAACAAGAAGGGGTCAAGCATTTATCATGAAACCAATGCCTAATCTTAATAACAAATTCATGTTCAAGTTTCTGGCATTTAATCATCATATAAGTCAAACACAGGCTAATGAAATCAAGGGGTTTATACAGGGGAAGGGAAAACAAGTTTAAAAATCATCACAAACAGCCATGAGCAAAACATATCAAAACTTAATCAATACATATACGAAATATTAGATTAGGCAAAGTTGGTAAACCAATAAGAACATGATTATGAAGAGGGGTTGGGGAACAAACAAGGTTCAAAACCAAACATTTTTATGAACAAAGCTAGACAGATTTAACATCATTTAACAACAATCTAGGCTCAAATTTATGCTCATACTCACTGTTTTAACATAGTCCAACAGAAACATGAAACACTACACTTATAACACAAGATATCTACTCAAAATCATCACAATATTAATCTAACATTAAACACATATTTTAATGCTAACAAACAAGACCAAAACCAGATTTTATCACAGTTTAAGCATCATAGAAGCAAAATGAAAATGAAAATAGTAAAAGGGAGAGGGTAAGAGGTTACCTTTTTTAGGGCAGCAACTCGGTCTTCTGTAATGACCCTTCCGGTCATTTCCACGTATACGTTTTTCTTGAACCGTTAGAGCTTGGTTGTAGCGGCCCCAAGTCACTTAAGGCTCGTCAAGACCGGTATTTCGGTGTTGGGTCCATTTGTTTGGTCGCATTATAAGTTTCGAAGCCAAGCAAGTCGGCAAAATTAATCGTAAGTTCTTTAATAAATTTCCTGAACTTTGGGTCAAATGTCTCAGGGCTTTTCTCTCAATATATAAAGAGTTAGAAGTCCCCCAAAATACCAAATCGAAGGTCTACGAGTCTAGTTTCCTACGCACAAAATCTCACGTCCAACTGATCTCGGAGTAAAAAGTTATGACTATTTTACCGCGGACTGTCTGGCAGAAAACGGGTCGCGAATCGGGTCGGGTTAAACCCGATTTAAGCCTCAACTTCACGTTTTAAAATGCCATTTTAGTTCCGAAACAGTGATAAAACATAAGGGAGGATCCCGAGAGAATTCTTGAGTATCAAAATCGTGCGTTGGTGAATTACGAGCCTAAGCTTAAGAATTTTATTAGCATCGTGCGTGCATTTGAAAATATTTTATTTAAAAGTTGAATTTGGTAAAAACTATATTAGTATTGCCTTTTCAAAATGTTTTAAAGGTTTATGAAAAATATTTTGTTACGAGATAGTTGTATATGTATTTATTTTATAAGGTTTTTATACACCGTAATATTTTAACGGAAATAGTAAATTTAATTATGTTGAAAACTATTATTATAATATAGTAGGTTTTGTTTGAAATAATTTTCTATGAATTATGGCATATTTAAAATATTATATTTATTTTATCACGAATTTTATGCAATACCCGAGTATATAAATAACGGGATAGAAATAGTATTTTGTTGCCTTGTAAGTGCCACCTCCACTCTACGTGTAGGTGGAGGGGGTGGCCAGCAATCACTAACAGTTATGGTGGCATCTTTGGAATTAGTAGTAGTACAATCCTTAAATTCTCAACCTTCAGTGAATTAATACTTCCAAATATGATCAATTCTCTTACTGCTTACATACGTGCTTGTGTCTACTCCTAGCACGTTGATGAGGGGTTTTTTATAAGAAATATACTTTGATGAGTTATTCTATCACGGATCAAGTTGATTGTCCACGTCAAGTTATTCAAGCCCGAGTTCGAATTTTGATTTCGTGTTGGGGATTTTTCGGAGAGATTCAAGCTTGTCATCGGACGACAGGTAGGTTACGGTTTATTTTCCCTAGACTCCGTATATATAAAATAAAATTGTATTAATGGGCATCCTTGGGTTGGTTTATTAGGTTGGTACCACAGATCTCGACCGCTTTATTCATGTCCGCCTACTTTTGTTCCTCCGTTGCTTGTAGTATTTGCCGATATATTTTATTTACCCTTGTGTTCCTGTGAGGCCTTGTTGACTCTGAAACATAGAAGGTGGGATTTTGGGAATGTCCGCGAGTCCCGGGCATAGAAATATCCTTCTAGGCTGGTTATGCTTGCTGAGTAGCTGTGGGCCTGTGCAGGGTCGATAGGTTGATTGTGAGCTGCGGGGCAGCTATTGTGTGTGATCATACCATTTCCATGCATATAAAGAGGTTTTATCCGTGTTTTACTGTGGTTTTGGCTTCAGGCCTACTGGCACTATATTCTAAACCTTGCATGGCCCGGGGGGCCCTTTTTTGATGGAAATAATTTGGAAATGGTTTGATTTAACTTGTGGATATTTTTGGGCAAGAAAGTGAAATTATGTTTAAAATCATCAGTTTTACGATTATCGCTAGACTCGGCAGGGCCGGGGTGCTAGTTGAGTTTTCTTGCTACTTGAGATGATTTTAGCCTCGGTCGGACCGAGCACCTGAGATGACTTTTTACTGTTTAGACCCGGATTTTTCCCGGGCACCCTTGGAGGGGTTTTTGAGACATTTTCCTACTACTTTAGTCCTGGACAGGGTCTGGGCATTGCATATTCGAGACTGGGTCTCTATTCTGATACTGAGTTTTAGTATGGGGTCTGGGACCTCCATGGACCTTGCCATCCGGGCCAGGGGCTACGGGCTGCGTGTGCCGGAGGAGGGGTATACGGTGGAGTAGAGGTATACGGGCAGTGTCCTTCCATGGAACCTACCTGCTGGGCCGGATCGGCGCCGGAGGAGGTACATACAGAGATACCATGGCACTTGAGATCTTCATGCATCATATCATTCATTGTTTGAGGTTCCACCCTTGTTTGTTGTTTGCTGATTGTACGCTCCGGTAGTATGGGATGCCGGAGGGTTTGTTTTCACTTGTTTGTGTTCCTCGGTTGTATGGGCGGCCGAGGGACTGTAGGTAGACTCTTTCTATTTACTTGTAGAATTATTCCCTGTTACGGTTAATTATGAAATTGGTTACTGCTAGACTGTTAGTTGCTGGGTGTGAGATTGATATGATTAGTTGGGCTTGATTCATGTCTCTGAGCATGCCTATCAGTACTCTTTCTCTCTTCTTCTTACACTTGAGGTTACCGGTATACCGTCCATTTTGTAAACTTATTTTATATACATTGTTATTGCAAGGACCCCAGGTGCGTTATTTCTTACTTTCACCTGTGCCTTTGGTGTGTATATTCTGTTTACTAGCCTCACATGTGGTTCTGTTGATTTCCCTCTGGGCTAGTTCCTGTGTACCTTTCGTTGATTTATGTGACTGCTTGCTTCTATTCTGTCTATTACTGCGCTTTTATCTTATATGTGCCCAGTCGGCCTATGATACCTACTGGGTACCTTATGCTTCACATTTGGTGCTCACCCCTACCCCCTGCATCTTTGGGTGCAGATCCTAGCGTGGGCCATCGCCGATAGATCATTGTGATTCGTTCTTGGAGATATGTTGGGGACTACTTCAGACTGAGGGTGAGCTCTTGGCGATCGGAGCTTAGCTTTAGTTTATCTTTTGCTTCATGTACTCTATTACCATTCAGAGACATCTGTATATATTCTTTTGGTTTATTTGCACTCCATGTATGTAGTTTGACTCTATACTATGATACCAGGTCTTGGGGTTTGGTTTAGTTTCCACATATGTATATATCTATATCCCTGTTATCTATTTTAACCGTCTGGTTCCCTTATGTGCTAGATTGTAGCCCATTACTAACTGTTTTGGGCTACGGGGATTGGTTCACCTACCGGGGGTTGTAGGTACCATCATGACCGAGAAATTGGGTCGTGACAACTTGGTATCAGAGCTTTAGGTTCACCGGTGTCATCGATATAGGAGCCAATGTCTAGTAGAGTCCTGCGGATCGGGGCGGAGACATCCGTACTCAATCTTTGGGAGGCTACAGTGACATTTTAGGAAATTTGACTCTTTCATTGCTTCTGTTTCGTGCGTACTACCCTTGAAGTTTCTAGAGATCTCATTTGTTCTACTTCATTCTTCCGCAGATGGTTCGTACGAGATCATCGGCATCACGTGAAGATGAGCCTCCCACTCCAACTAAGGGTCGAGGACGCCCTCGAACAGTGGCACCTGCTAGAGCTGCTAGAGTTGAGATAGAGCCCGAGCAGCATGTGGTTCAGGGGGTAGCCCAGGTACCACCAGCTCCAGTGCCATCTCCAGTGCCCACTCCTGTGCCAGCTCCAGCCGCAGCTCAGTCTCCAGATATTCGGGGATTACTATTACAGCTTTTGGGTGTGATTGGAGAGCGGCCTTTTAAGGTAGCGCAGACATTCGCTCAGGGGGCAGCCCTGGGTGCACAGAGCTCAGGAGCGCAGCCGGCTACTATGGCTCCCCGTGCGGAGGTCATTCCGATTCCATCTGTTGCACAGCCTCTTGCTTCTCGCCCAGTTATGACAGAGTCAGAGCAGAAGGCGTTGGGTAGGTTTTTGAGGTTAGCACCTCCGAGGTTTGCGGGTACTTCTGGACAGGATCCACATGACTTTATTACTACCTATGAGGAGATGTTGCATCATTTGGGTTTGTTAGAGACTCACGGGGTTGGTTATACTACCTATCAGTTGGAGGGCCCAGCGAAGTTATGGTGGAGGGCCCAGGTTGCTTGTAGACCACCATCGTCACCTCTTTTGACCTGGTCTGAGTTTTATGAGGCCTTTATGGCCAAGTTCCTACCCCAGAGTGATCGGGAGCATCGCAGGGAGCAGTTCACTCACCTTGTGCAGGGATCTACGACTATCTCGGAGTATGAGACCCGTTTTCATCAGCTAGCACCGTTTGGAGCTATGATCATTCCTACCGAGGCTGATAGGATTCACAGATTTGTATGGGGTTTGAGGCCAGAGATCAGGCAGCCAGCTGAGATATTGATTGCCAGTGGTCGGTCATTCCAGGCTATTGTAGACTATGCCCGCACTGTGGAGGACTTACAGCGACATGATCAGGCGGTCCAGAGATAAGAAGGGCCTCGAATCAGGGTGTCTATAGTGGTTCCAGATATGGTGGTGAGTCCTTGGCCAGTGGGCCGGATTTATCAGCCACAGCAATCCAAAGTACCAGGGTCAGTCCAGCCGACCGGTTCAGGCTTCCCTTCAGACTTTCGGTAGTACCCAGTTCGAGCAGGGTCAGGGCAGCCATCAGGGCTATAGCGGCCAGTCTTCGAGGGGTACAGTTTCTGGGGCATCAGGCCGTGGTGGTTATATGGGATTTGCTAGTTCATCTCGACTGAGTAGGCTGTCAGGGGCTTGTTTTACTTGTGGTGCGATTGGTCATTTTGCTAGAGATTGCCCTCAGCAGGGTACAGTTCAGTTGGCTGAGCCTTTACGGGTAGTTCAGCCCCCGGCTAGAGGAGGTGGTCGACAGGGTAGAGGTGGTGCTCCACGCGGTAGAGCAGGTGGTAGGGATGGCGGTCGGGCAGGTGGAGGTCGACGTCAGTTTTACGCGGTCCCTAGGAGACCAGAGGCAGAGGCCTCAGATGCTGTGATTACATGTACGATTTCTGTGTACCATCAGCCTGCTATGGCTTTATTTGATCCTGGATCCACTTGTTCATATGTATCTGCCTACTTTGTGCTCTGTTTGGGGTTGGCTACTGAGCCATTAGCTGTTCCTGTTTCTGTTTCGACCCCAGTAGGAGATTCTTTAGTAGTGGATCAGATTGTGAGATCCTGTATGTTATCTGTTGGTGATTCAGATACTTGGGGTGATTTGATGATTCTTGATATGCTAGATTTTGATGTGATACTAGGCATGGACTGGTTATCTTCTCACCGTGTGGTTTTGGATTGTTATGCCAAGACCATTACCATAGATGTGCCCGGTGTATCCCCGATTGTGTGCCAGGGTTCTTTTAGCCATGCACCATCTGGGATCATCTCTTGTCTTCGAGCTAGGAAGTTGATTTCCTGTGGGTGTTTAGCTTATCTAGCATATGTCCGAGATGTTAGTGCTGACTCTACTTCTCCTGAGTCCGTTCCTGTGGTTAGAGACTTCCTCGATGTGTTTCCTACCGACCTGCCAGGCCTTCCACCTGAGAGAGATATTGATTTCGCTATTGAGCTAGAGTCGGGCACTAGGCCCATTTCTATTTCTCCTTACCGTATGGCTCCTGCTGAGTTGAGGGAGCTTAAGGAGCAGCTCCAGGATCTGTTAGTTAAGGGGTTTATTAGACCTAGTGTGTCACCTTGGGGTGCTCCTGTTCTCTTCGTGAAGAAGAGGGATGGGTCGATGCGTATGTGTATTGATTATCGGCAGCTGAATAGGGTGACAGTGAAGAATAGGTATCCGTTGCCGAGGATTGATGATTTGTTTGACCAGCTTCAGGGTTCAGTCGTGTTTTCAAAGATTGATCTGAGGTCCGGCTACCATCAGTTGAGGATTAGGGCAGAGGACATCCCTAAGACGGCATCAGGACACGTTATGGCCATTATGAGTTCCTAGTGATGTCTTTTGGGTTGACTAATGCCCCCGCAGCCTTTATGAATTTGATGCATAGGGTTCTTGGCCCGTATTTGGACTCATTTGTGATAGTTTTTATAGATGACATCTTGGTATACTCGCGTAGTAGAGATGAGCATGAGCAGCACTTGAGGGTTATACTCCAGGCTTTGAGAGATCATCGGCTTTATGCCAAGTTCTCAAAGTGTGAGTTTTGGCTTGAGTCAGTTGCATTCCTAGGGCACGTGGTGTCTAAGGATGGGATTAGGGTTGATCCAGGAAAGATTTCAGCGGTTTGTGAGTGGCCTAGACCTACTACTGTTACTGAGGTCCGCAACTTTATTGGGTTAGCAAGTTACTACTGACGGTTCGTTGAGGGATTTTCTTCCATAGCAGCACCCTTGACTATGCTGACTAGGAAGGATGTCCCATTTTAGTGGTCGGACCAGTGTGAGGATAACTTCCAGAGGCTTAAGGCCTTATTGACTTCAGCTCCAGTTTTGACTTTGCCGGTTGAGGGTCAGAGTTTCTCCGTGTACTGTGATGCTTCTGGGGTTGGTCTTGGTTGTGTGTTGATGTAGCAGGGTCGAGTAATAGCATATGCGTCGAGGCAGCTGAAGGTTCACGAGTGCAACTACCCCACTCATGACTTAGAGTTGGCGGCGGTAGTTTTCGCGCTCAAGATCTGGAGGCATTACTTATATGGAGTTCACTGTGATATCTTCACC
>QJPP01003407.1:0-16742 GCA_003996215.1 Jaltomata sinuosa | reverse complement strand
AGACTTAATTTTATTACTGATACTAGTCTCTGTGGGGCATAGCACCAGACTTAATTTTATTACTAATACTAGTCTCTGTGGGGCAGAGCACCAGACTTGATTTTATTACTGATACTAGTCTCTGCAGGGCGGAGCACTAGACTTGATTTACTACAGTTTTAGACCCGGTTATGCCCGGGCACCCTTGGAGGGTTTTTTGAGGCATTTTATACTACTTTAGTCCTGTACAAGGTCTGGGCATGCATATTTGAGACTGGGTCTCTATCTTGATCCCAAACTTGCTTTCGGATGACATGTCTTGATACTGAGTTTTAGTATGGGGTCGGGTACCTCCATGGACCTTGCCGCTCTGGGCCTGGGACTTCGGGCTACGTGCGCCGGAGGGAAGGGTATACGGTGGAGTAGAGGTATACAGGCTAAGTCCTTTCATGGAACCTGCCTACTGGGCCCGATTGGCACCGGAGGAGGTACATACAGAGGTTCTATTTCATATCATATCATATAATGCATTGGATTCCACCCTTGTTTGCTGTGTGTTCAGTGTAAGCTCAGGTAGTATGGGATGCCGGAGGGTTTGCTTTCACTTGATTGTGTTCCTCGGTTGTTTGGGCGGCCGTTGGGACTGTAGGTAGACTATATTTACTCCTGTTTTTACTTAGAGCTTGTCTTGGCACCCGGTTCTTGAAAGATTAGTGATGGCTAGCCTGTTGAGGCTTTGGTTGTTGGATTTTTGATTATTGAGAGGGCTTTGGAGTCCTATCTTATTGAGGCACTTTTGTGTGGTCTTCTGAGCAGAGTATGAGACTCTGGTTCTATTCTTGTGGGAAGTTGAGTGGTATCTCTCGGTTATTGTGGCCTAGTTATTTCATCCTAGGGTTGTACTTGTGAGGTGATTCCCTGGTTATGCTATCATATGAATGGATTGGTGTTATGATTTCCTTATACTGGTTGATTCCATTTTGAGTATGTTAGACTGCTCTCCGTCTCTTCCTTCCACTTGAGGTTACCGGTATACTGCTATTTTCTCAACTCTCTCTCTCTACTTACTTATATTATTGTGCAAGGACTCCAGGTGCGTTCTCCTTTCCTTAACCTGTGATTCTGAGTAATTGTATCTCTGTGCTAGCATGTGTTACTTGAAGCTCTTGGTCATGGATGATTTGTGCTAGCTCCTTGTGCCTTGCTTATTGCTTCAGTGACTGCTTTCTTGCTATCTGTTACTTACTGCTTTTATATCTTATATGCGCTCAGTCGGCCTATGATACCTACTGAGTACCCGTGGTTTTGGTGCTCATACTACACTTCTGCACTTTTTTGTGAAGATATTAGCTGAGCTTTCGCCGTTGATCACATTGGAGACTCATGCAACTTTTGGATCTTTAAGACTAGGGTGAGCGCCTGACGGTCGGGGCTTGTCTACATCTCATCTGTTGTACTGTTGCCCCTTGTACTTTCGGAGGCAATTTATGTTGTATTTTATTACTACTAGCCCTTGTATCCTATTAGAAGCTTATGTACTATTGATACCAAGTCTTGGGGTTGGTGTAGTTTCCTTTATGTATTTATATTCGAGTTTTGCTTTCACTTATTTCTGCTTGCTGGTGCATTTTGGTTAGGTAGTAGCCTATTACTAACCGTTCTGGGCTACGGGAATTGGTTTGCCTACTGGGGGATTGTAGGTGCCATCATGACTTGAGAAATCGGGTCGTGACAGCTTGGTATCAGAGCTCTAGGTTCACTGGTGTCATGGTACAGAAGCAAGTGTCTAAGTAGAGTCTCGTGGATCGGTACGATGACGTCCGTATCCTATCTGCGAGAGGCTACAGGGCATTGTTAGGAAATATTTCATCTTCTTGGCTCCTCATCGTGCGTTCCTGGCTCTATTGAATTCTAAAACTTCAGTTGTTCATTCATTCTAAGATGCCTCAGACGAGTGCGATAGCGGTTGGTCTCGAGGCTTCTGTGCTTGTTGCTTCAGTGCTTCTGTTAGCACCAAGACTTCAGAGTGAGAGTTTACTGCCTCAGATAGAGGGTGTGGGGTCAGCCCTGTCTTCGATTGGATTTATAGCTACCCCAGTTCTTCAGGACACCGTGTCTAGGACTCTGAGTCCTCCGGTAAGTGTTTCAGTACCTGGTTCTGTGAGTGGTGCTTCAGTTATAGTTGAGCTTCTAGTTCTTCAGCAGGGTTGTCTATCGGTATTGGAGTACGAGGTGAGATTTTCCCGTCGGATTTCATCTGGTATAGGCTGTTTTTGGTGTGGTGAGCATGGGCACATTGCTAGGAATTGGCCCAGGATTGTGTATCCCAGACAGCCTGGTTGTTATCATTGTGGAGAGATTGGTCACCTTTATTGAGTTTGTCCCCAGCGAGGGCTGGTTGGGGCTTCCATTTTGACCACTCAGTCCAGAGTTAGACCCCATCAGCTTGATGCTCCTCTTGGTGGGCCAGAGGTAGAGGTTCCTGACATAGTTACTCCAGGTCAGGCTTTTGTTACCTTCGACTTATGTTAGTCCTGCTCGTGTTGCGACTCTATAAATGCTTCTATGCCTACTTGTTACTTGTTTAAGTTGTTTGGCTACTCGAATTATAGTATCGATACGTTATTTTATTGGTAGTTTATTCTTTAGTAGTGGATGGGGGTAAGTTAGCCTTGAGAGGTGTTTTCCCGGAGTTGTAGTTCGTGGGTAGTTCTTGTTAGTCTGTTTCTAATTGGCTTACCCCTGTTTCATTGTGATTCTGGACTTTTGGTTGAGTTTCCCTTGTTGAGTTGTCCTAGATGGTTGTTGCCTAGGCCGTTACCTAGCGTGGCTAGAGATCCATGTGATGGTTTGGTGTATTACGTAGTTGGGCCAGAGTTGAGATTTTGCCTCAGTTGGGAGGTATTGGTTATGCTAGTGTGCATAGATTGGTTTGGTCTCTCGAGTGTCTAGAGTCAACCATCTTTGTTGATTATTTTAGGAGATTGGTAGGTATATGGGTTGTTCACATAGTCTCCTCCACTTCCTGGTCCGTTGGGTGTTTTGTTGTACCTTTAGCTCCAATTGGAATGAATCTTGATCGAAGTTCTTTCGATGAGCTCTGGATGTTGGCATCATGATTGGGTCTTGACTTTAAGCACTTCCGACTAAGTGTTATCGTAACCTCGTGGTTAGGTTGTATTTGTAAGCATTTCGGGTGAGTTGGGCATCCGGCCCATTCTTCTCCTGCCTTATTGAATTTGACGTGTAGCTATCATTAGTAAGGTAATGGCTTCAGGTTCTTATTCGAGAAAGGATTTGTAAGGTTTAGTATGTGCTAAGGAAGCATTTTTGTTTAGTTGAAAAGAAGGGAGATACTCTTTGTATGTGCTTATATGTCCTCGTAGTTGCCTGAGGGGCAATTAAGGTTTGCTTTGGGATTGTGGGTCGGTGATTCGATTCAGCCGTCTACACATTGCTGTGGGTTTTCCATCGATTTGTTTTGTTTCAGTAGCAACTGCGGTGTTGGCAATTTGCATATTCAGAACTAGTTGGCTTGGGTTCTTACGGGTTCATTGGCAGCATCCTGGTTCGACCAAGGCTTTAGTTGGTAGTTTTGAAAGTTGGGGTTCAGAATCATGGCTTGGCAGGTCACATCGGATGGTTTGTGGCAGTTTCTATTTGGTTGCAGCATCCTAGTGCCGGGAGGCAGTAGGTGCAGACAACTTAGCCTCTTTACTTCAGTTGTGGATGCGGCTATTGGCCTTGGACACCTAGTCCTTGGCTAACCTCTGCAAGAGGCGAGATATTCTAGATTTCAGCAGTGTTCTAGTTAGTACGAGGTCCTTCTACCATGGTTGGACAAACTCAGTGGCGTGAGTTTGAGCTTCAGTAGTAGTGTATGCTTTATGTGGTCAACTTGTATGGATTGAGACTAGCGAGGCTATTTTGAGTCTGATGATACGTAGAGACTAGTAATCGCCATTCATTTGCCAAGGATTTGAAAGCTTATTTAATTGATTGCTCCAGAGTTGTTGTTTATGTGAGGTTCCAGTATTGGTTAGACTCGGCTAGTATGGACTAGAAGTTTTTTATGATATATGCTTCGAAGTGGTTGGTGTTTGGAGAACCAGTAGAGCGGTTGATTCGAGCCAAATGAATGAGTTGAAAGTATATGCCAAAATTTCTATGGCTAGATGGTAACTTTGAACCCCAGGCACCTTTTCCTTTGCCTTCGGATTGTTTGGACTTGATATTTGTGGCATGGTGGACTTCTTCCTGAGGTGAGATTCGTAGGGCGATTTCACATTCAAATGGTGTTCGAGTGTTCGGAGTAGCAGCAGTGTTTTCTAGAGTTGGGAGCTTGGCTCATGGTTACAGACTTCGTGGTAGGCTTACCACACTTCTTGCAGGATCGTGGTTTTGGTTTGGGTCTTTTGGGCAGATTGCCCTGGTTCATTCACTTTCAGCTGATTCAGACCTGGCACGGTTCAGTTAGAGAATTTGATGTTAGAAAAAATGTTTGTTCGTTGGTTGGTGGTCAGTCGAGGAAGATAACTTTAGTTTCAATGATATGCTACGGGTTTTTATCTTGGATGGCAAAGGCTAGTAGCCTATATATTGGCTTAAAACGCATTTGAATAAAATGGGTGCCTTCGTTCGTGGTAAAGTATTAGCAGGAACTATGGTTCTCTGGTGTGTAAGTTGATGCTTCGAGGGTGGTTTGAGTGTTCAACTTGTATGCAGCTTCCTTTTTGTGGTGCTAAAGGATTCAGTTAAAAAAAAAGGGGCTTTTGCGGAACAGCGGGTTCATGAGTTAGAGTTTTGGGTTGATGGATTTTCTGGTAAACTTGGTATAGTTTTGAGGATTCGAGTTTTGTGTGTTGATCGCCTTGGTGCTCTGGTTTCGGTGTTGTGTCGGTGATTTTTGGTTAAGATTCTCGAGGTTCAGTTGGGGTTGGCAGATCTTTGGAGGTTGAAATCTATCTTGGCTAGTAGGAAATTAACGATTGGTTGCTTTCTTTGGTTCTGTTCTATTGGGTGCCGTCTGGTCGCGGAGGTTACCCGGGTTGTCTTAGAGAGTAGTGCGGCCGTTGTATCCACTATTCTTAAATCTCTGGTATTTTCTTCCTTCCTGACTTTCAGGGACGAAAGTCTTTTTAGTAGTGGATGATGTAATGACCCTTTCGGTCATTTACACGTTTTCCCCTTTCTTGTACCATTAGAGCTTACTTGTAGCGGCACAAGTCATTTATGGCTTATCGGGACCGGTAGTTCGGTGTCCGGGATGTTTGTTTGGTCTTTATGGGCGTTCCTCATTTTAGAACTTCAACTTTGGAAATCGTTGACTTCCGACAACATTCTTAGTAATATCAAAGAATTAAACCAAGGTTCTAGGTCAAAGAAATTCCTTACTCGAAAGTTCGAGTTAAAGAAATGCCTCGTGTAACACCTCGCCCGTTTGGAAGGTTTAAAGTAACCCGTGCCTTTGGGGTAAGACTAATAGTGTCTAATATACTAAGAGGGATGTCTTATAAGGTATTATAATCGCAAAATAGTCATATGATAATTTTTGAAGTCAAGCAAGTTGCGGAACAAAAGTCGGAAAAAGTTATTGTAAATTCCTTTAAGGAATTCTCTTTAAATTTGGGTTAAATGTCTTGGGGTGTTTCTCCCTATATATAAAGAGTTAGTGGGCCCCTGATATACCAAATCGAAGGTCTACGAGTCTAGTTTCCAACACACTAAACCGTTCATCCATACAACTTCAGAATAAAGAGATATTTGCATTTTCGTAAGCCTGCGCAAGCAGACACGTCAAGGTGGGGCCCACATCCTAAGTCGGTTCAGCTTATAAAATCTGATTTCTTCTTCGTTTTAACTCATTATTTTCACCCAAAATGCACTGAAAATCATAGGTAAAGTCCCTAAATAATCCATGGACCTTGATCCTTTCAATTCGGAAGTTTAACAGAAGTTTCTCTACGTCGCGTGCTCATCGTTGTGGTATAGTTTTCTCGTCGTTTTGGCTTCGTTTGTTGCTACTGCAAGGAGGCACTTCGTGGGACTGATATTTTTATGGTATTATCATTTGATTATCGGAAGGTAAGGGTTCTAAATCCTCGACTCATTCTTAATTTGAGCTTTAGAATCAATTCCGAGGAGAACTTATTGTTATCGGCATGTTTGTCGTGTTTTCTTGCCGTATATTGTTACAGCTCGTGGTGGGTCCTTATAACAACATGTTTAGCTTGATATTTCAAAGCTTTTTGTCGAGTTAACCTTCCTCCTACGACCCTCCTTCATTATTATATGTTCTAGTATTGTTTTATGGATTTCTGAGCCCCGAAATAGTATTTTGGATTTGTGGCTTTGGACAGCCCCTTTATCTTGTTATGTTTGGTTATTGTTGTGGTGTTCTGGTTATGGTAAGGTGCTGTAGGGATTGGGAAATTATGCGATTCTTTTTGGGATCACATACGATAGTGATTGGATTGGACAAACGTGAAATATACCTTGAAATAGTGCCTCGGGAGCTCGTCGCTCCTTGGAGATGTGGTTAACGTATTGTTCTTGGATTTAGATGCCATTTGTTATTGTTATTGGACTCATTTTTATGCTTTGGATTTGGCTGGTCGCGAGTGTGACATTAACACCTTATCAATTGGCTATGGCTCGTTCTTGCAGCCTTGTCGATTCTAGCAATTGTTCCATTACCTTGGTTGGTCAGGCTTCATAGAGACGCCTTTGGGGCTTCAGTTGGAAGTATTTGTTTTGTATGATTTGGAGCTTCCTGGAGCAGTACGAGCCTGGACGATGCCGTTCCCGCAACTAGTCATCGGATGACAGGTAGGTTATGGTTTTCCCCTATCTAGACTCTGCGTATATAGGCTATAACTACATTAATTAGCATCCTTGGATGGGTTGTTATAGGTTGGTATCCCAGACCTTGTCCACCTTGTTCGTCCGTTATATCATGCATTGTTTGTAGTATTCGTGTAGTATTGTATATTACCCTTGTGGTCCTGTGTGGCCTTGTATTGACTCTGGAACATAGATGGTGGGCTATTTGGGAATGTCCGCGAGTCCCGGACATAGAGATTATCCTTTTAGGCTAGTTATGTCTGCTGAGTAGCTATTGGGCCTGTGCAGAGCTGGTAGGAATTATTGTGAGCCGTTGGGCTACTTTTATATTTGTGGGAGAGCATATCATCCTTGAAAGAGGTTTTCCCCTGCATGTTTTACTACAGTTTTGGCTACAAGCCACTACTGATAGTTTTCCTAAATCTGCATGGCCCTGGGGGCCCTTTTTGGTACTGTTGATGATAGAAAAGGGGATTTTTTGAATGTTTTCACACTGATTTTATTACTGGTACTAGTCTCTGCGGGGCAGAGCACCAGACTTGATTTTATTACTGATACTAGTCTCTGCGTGGCAGAGCACCAGACTTAATTTTATTACGGATACTAGTCTCTGCGGGGCAGAGCACCAGGCTTAGATTTATTACTGATACTAGTCTCTGCAGGGCGGAGCACTAGACTTGATTTACTACAGTTTTAGACCCGGTTATGCCCGGGCACCCTTGGAGGGGTTTTTGAAGCATTTTATACTACTTTAGTCCTGGACAGGGTCTGGGCATGCATATTTGAGACTGGGTCTCTATCTTGATCCAAGACTTGCTTCCGGATGACATGTATTGATACTGAGTTTTAGTATGGGGTCGGGGACATCCATGGACCTTGCCGTTCTGGGCCTGGGGCTTCGGGCTGTGTGCGCCGGAGGGAAGGGTATACGGTGGAGTAGAGGTATACATGCTAAGTCCTTCCATGGAACCTACCTGCTGGGCCCGATTGGCACCGGAGGAGGTACATACAGAGGTTCTATTTCATATCATATCATATCATGCATTGGATTCCACCCTTGTTTGCTGTGTGTTCAGTGTACGCTCCGGTAGTATGGGATGTCAGAGGGTTTGCTTTCACTTGATTGTGTTCCTCGGTTTTATGGGCGGCCGTTGGGACTGTAGGTAGACTATATTTACTCCTGTTTTTACTTAGAGCTTGTCTTGGCACCCGGTTCTTGAAAGATTAGTGATGGCTAGCCTGTTGAGGCTTTGGTTGTGGGATTTTTGATTATTGAGAGGGATTTGGAGTCCTATTTTATTGAGGCACTTTTGTGTGGCCTTCTGAGCAGAGTGTGAGACTCTGGTTCTATTCTTGTGGGAAGTTGAGTGGTATCTCTCGGTTATTGTGGCCTAGTTATTTCATCCTAGGGTTGTACTTGTGAGGTGATTCCCTGGTTATGCTATCATATGAATGGATTGGTGTTATGATTTCCTTATACTAGTTGATTCCATTTTGAGTATGTTAGACTACTCTCCGTCTCTTTCTTCCACTTGAGGTTACCGGTATACCGCTATTTTCTCAACTCTCTCTCTACTTACTTATATTATTGTGCAAGGACTCCAGGTGCGTTCTCCTTTCCTTCACCTGTGATTCTGAGTAATTGTATCTCTGTGCTAGCATGTGTTACTTGAAGCACTTGGTCACGGATGATCTGTGCTAGATCCTTGTGCCTTGCTTATTGATTCAGTGACTGCTTTCTTGCTATCTGTTACTTACTGCTTTTATATCTTATATGCGCTCAGTCGGCCTATGATACCTACTGAGTACCCGTGGTTTTGGTGCTCATACTACACTTCTGCACTTTTTTGTGCAGATATTAGCTGAGCTTTCGCCGTTGATCACGTTGGAGACTCGTGCAGCTTTTGGATCTTTGAGACTAGGGTGAGCCCCTGACGGTCGGGGCTTGTCTACATCTTATCTGTTGTACTGTTGCCCCTTGTACTTTCGGAGGCAATTTATGTTGTATTTTGTTACTACTAGCACTTGTATCCTATTATAAGCTTCTGTACTATTGATACCAAGTCTTGGGGTTGGTGTAGTTTCCTTTATGTATTTATATTCGAGTTCTGGGCTACGGGAATTGGTTCACCTACTGGGGGATTGTAGGTGCCATCATGACTTGAGAAATCGGGTCGTGACACTAACGTCCCTCTAATTCTCTTCTTGTACGTTTCAGATTATGCCTCGACGTGCTATGCCTCACCGAGCCGCTCGGAATGATGTTTCTCTAGTTTCGACCCCCAAGGTCACGAATGAGGAGTTTAGGAATGCCACCCATTTTATAGCCCAAACCATGGCCACTGAGGCCAACGAGCCGGCTCCTATCCCCATCCACCCTCAAGATGGAGTAGCGGCCCGGGTTTGTGATTTTGTCCAAATGAACCTATCTGAATTTTAGGGTTCAAAAGTGAGTGAGGAACCACTTAGCTTTATTGATAAAGCAAAGAATATCTTTGATGTTATGTAAGTGGGTGATGCTTATTGTGTGGAGCTCGCGTCCTATCAACTCAAGGATGTAGCTCATATCTAGTTCACGCAATGGAAGGAAGCTAGAGCTAGGGACGAGGTCCCTATGACTTGGGAGTGTTTCGAGAGGGCCTTCCTCGATCGGTTCTTTCCTCGAGAGTTCAGACAAGTGAACGTTGAGAAGTTTGTGAACTTGAGATAGGGGTCGATGTCAGTCCAAGAGTACAACTTGAAGTTCACTCAGTCATTTAGGTATGCCCCCTCAATGGTAGCAGACCCGCAGGACCAGATGAGCAAGTTTATCTATGGGGTTTCAGATATGGTGAAGAACGAGTGTAGGTCTACTATGTTGTTGAGTGATATGAATATTTCTAGACTCATGACCCATGCTCACTAGATTGAGAGAGACAAGCTTAGGGAGATGGCTAGGGAGAACAAGAGGGCTAGATCTGAGGTTTCACGTTTTGGCCATCAGAAGTACGAAGGCGGACATCGCTCTTCCTTTCAGAAAAGGTCGTCAGGACCCGTGCATTCTTCAGCCAGTACTCCTTCTCAAGCTTCCAGGCCCCATCATGATCAGTCTAGTAGGGGTGCAGGCTCTTATTCGCAGGGAGGTGGTGCAAAGGGGCCTTTTTTCCCCATTTGTACCAAGTGTGGGAAGAGTCATCTTGGTGAGTGTCTAGCCAGTTCAGGTAGTTGCTTCAGATATGTCAGGCTGGACATCGGATTAGAGATTGCCCTTCAGCTAAGAAAGGACAGGAAGGTAGTAGGACTCAGTCTGCCCCAACAGCTTCAGGAGGTCGACCAGCCCAGCAGGGAACTACTTTTAATTTTGGTGGTCAGCGCTAGAACAGTCTTTATGCCATTTCCTCTCTTCAGGACTAGGAGAGTTCACCAGATGTTATCACTGGTATGTTATCACCGTTCTATAACTCGTAGAACTTAACCAGAGGCTAGGTAAGTCCCCAGGAATTATGACTTGGGTCTACGACCCATGATCTATTCTACGGGTCCATATTATTGACCCGTAGTTTGGCTTCTGCAGCCTGATCACTTAGCTAGGAACAACAGATGGCAACCACGAGTCGTGGTTTGGTCTACGACCCGTGGAATCCATCTGTGGTCCCTGAAAGTCAACTTTTTCTAGCTTTTTCCTAATTATGTCCTAGGGGTATTTTAGTCATTACCCACCCTGTTAACTCCTAAGTGATGTTGTTTTAACTATTTTTAGAAGGGTTTTCACCCTCATTAGCCTAAGTCCCTTCTCAAATCTTCATTCATCTCCCAAAAAGGAAAAGAACTCCTCCAAGCTCCAAGTCTCAAGCTCCAAGACCAAGTCTCCTTTCTTTTCTATTTCAAGTGGGTTAGCTTCAATCAAGGTATGTGGGTATCCAACAATGGGTTCCTTTCACCCTTCTTTCCAAAACCCTTAATTCTTATTTTTAATTATCAACTTATGAAATTAGGGTTTTGATCTAAATTGGGGAAAACCTTATGAAATCGGTTTCTAAGAATAAATTCATACTTTCTCATGGTTTATTTATGATTTGATTAAGATTCCTTAATTGGTTTCAAAAGCCCATGCATTAAAGTTGATTTCTAGTATGATTCCATTGAATTACATGATTTCAAGTGAAAGTTTACATGTTTAGATAACATGTCTTTATGTATTTATGAAATTGCATACCTAATTCTTCAAGTATGAATTTAAGAAGGAAAAGTATGTTTTGAATTATGGCTATGCTAAGCTTCAAGAACTTATGATATGAGAATTGCATGATACCCGATGTGTTTTCATGATTTTCAATAAGATTTGGCATGAGATTGTGCCACTATGAATTTATGAGCTATATGTACCTGTTTTGGGAGTAGTAATTAGCACCGAGCAATGAGGGTTCGATTACCCAAGTCCAAAACTACATTGCCAGCATAGGTTATGAAGTGCCTTATGGGCTTATGAGATTGGTTCCACATCTTTATGTATGGAGTCCTGTGCTTTAGCGGGCATTAGGGAAGCTTTGCCAACCAGGGTTATATAGTTGGATATGGTGACTCATTCCTTGGCACGGTTCAAGTTAGCTTTGCTAACTAGGGTTATATAGTTATATTCCACGTAGTTCGCATGGTCTATTATCGGTTATAAGAAACTTCCGTATGAATGTTTTAATTTGTTTAAGCTCATGATATCTATTTTGAAGTTTTGATTCTCATCTTATGCTTACTCCTTTCAAATCATGAGATTTACTATTGATAACTTCTTTATGCATGAAACAAGTTTCAAATTACAATTTAAGTATGTTTTCATCATATGTATGCATATCTCACATACTCAGTACATCCTATAGTACTAACGCATATTTTGCGCTGCATCCTTTTGATGATGCAGATTTAAGTTTCCTCCCTCAGACAAGTGGCTAGTCAATGTCAGCCGTTTGGACCTTATTGGTGAGTCCTCTTCCTACGAGGATAGGAGTTATGATTGGTTCTCTTTATGTCCTTTTCTTGGATTCACGAATTAGTTGGGGTCTTGTCCCATCAACTCCTATTTCAGATTTAGTGGCTTCAAACATAGCTAGTTTGTATTCAAGATGAGTTCCTTGTAGAATTTTTGGCTATTTCAGTTTATGGATTTCTATCTCCTCCCTATGTATGCTTATGCTTTATTTCCTTAAGTTATTTGAGTATGCTATGGCCAAGGGTTAATATAGGGCACTCGTGTCCCGGATCCTGTGTTACATCCAGGGGGTAGCCTCGGGGCGTGACACTATCATATGTTACTCCATTTATTGCTAAAAGGTTCAGGATAGAAACAGAGTTGTTACGTGAACCATTTGCGGTATTGACTCGAGTAGAAGAGTCTATCATAGCTCGACAGGTCTATTATTATTGTGTAGTGACCATATGTGGCCGTGATACATTGGCTAATCTCATTGAACTAGAAATTGTTGACTTTGATGTCATCATGGGTATGGATTAGCTATCCTCTTGCTATGCTACAGTTGATTGCAGAGCTAGGATTGCCCGATTTCATTTCCTGGGTGAGCCGGTCTTGGAATGAAAGGGTAATACTATGATGCCTAGAGGGGGGTTTATTTCCTATCTTAAGGCACGAAATCTCATTGCAAAGGGGTGTTTATATCACCTTGTCCAAGTAAGAAACCTTAAAGCTGAAAAGAAGGTGCCATCTCTTCAATCAGTACCAGTGGTAAATGAGTATCGAGATGTGTTTTCTGATGATCTTCCTGGATTACCTCCCATTAGAGAAATTGACTTCGGTATTAATGTAGATCTCGATACTCAACCGATATCAATTCCACCTTATAGAATGGCGCCTGCAGAGTTGAAAGAGTTAAAGGAGTAATTGAAAGACTTTCTTGATAAATGTTTCATCTGACCTAGTATATCACCTTGGGGTGCACCAGTGCTGTTTGTACGTAAGAAAGATAGCACATTGAGGATGTGTATTGACTACAAACAGCTAAATAAAGCGAAAATAAAGAATAAGTATCCTCTTCCCCAAATAAATAATTTAATGGACCAACTACAAGGAGCTAAATGTTTTTCAAAGATTGATTTGAGGTCCGGTTATCACCAGCCGAGGATACGTGAAGTAGATATTCCCAAGACAGCTTTCCGAACAAGATATGGGCACTTTGAGTTTCTTGTTATGTCATTTGGACTAACGAATTCCCTAGCAGCCTTCATGGATATGATGAATAGGGTTTTCAAACCCTTCCTTGATATGTACGTGATTGTATTTTTAATCACATCTTGGTATATTCACTTGATGAAGCAGAGCATGCAAATCATTTGAGATCAGTGCTACAAACACTCAGAGAACACCAATTATATGCTATGTTTTCTAAGTGCGAGTTTTGGTTAATCTTAGTAGCCTTTCTTGGCCATGTGGTATCTGGAGAAAGCATCAGAGTGGACATTCAGAAGATAGAGGCTATGAAGAATTGGCCTCGACCAACCACTCCCACAGAGGTATGTAGTTTCTTAGGATTACCTGGTTACTACAGGAGATTTGTGTAAGGCTTTTCCTCTATTTCTGCCCCATTGACTAAACTAGCGCAGAAAGCAGCTAAGTTCCAGTGATCAAATGCTTGTGAAAGGAGCTTCTTGGAGCTGAAAGATATATTGACTACAGTGCCAGTATCTGACTTACCATAGGACACAGAAGGGTATGCAGTGTATTATGATCCTTCAGGTGTTGTCCTTGGTTGTGTCCTGATGCAACATGGAAAATTTATAGCATACGCCTCTCGATAATTGAAGAAGCATGAAGAACATTACCCCACTCTTGATTTGGAGCTTGCAACAGTTGTGTTTGCACTTAAAAAATGGCGCCACTATTTATATGGGGTGCATGTTAATATCTTTACAGACCATAAGAGTCTTCAATATCTATTCAAGCAGAGAGAGTTAAATATAAGACAGAGGAGGTGGCTAGAACTACTGAAGGACTATATATTAAGTCGACATTCTCTATCACCCTGGTAAAGGTAATACTGTAGCAAATTCTCTCAGTCGATTATCTATGGGTAGTTTATCACATTTGTCACTTGTTCAGTGTGAAGTGCCCAAAGATATGCATAAATTTGCCAGCCTAGGAGTTTGACTTATGGACTCCAAAGATGGTGGCATTGTGGTATTGAATACGGCAGAGTCGTCCTTATTGGCATTGGTGAAAGAGAAGCAGTATGACAATCCCTTATTTCTCTAATACAAAGAAGGGATTCAACAGCGCCGTATTACAGCATTTGAGCTAGCAAGTAATGGAACTTTGAGATGTTAAGGTAGACTATGTGTACCTGATGTAGATAGCCTTAGACAATAGATTATGGCTAAGGCACATTGTTCTCGTTATTCAATCCATCCCAGCTCTAAAAAGATGTATCATGACCTTAAAGAGGTCTACTGGTGGAATGATATGAAGAAAGATATAGTAGAATATGTAGCACAGTACTCCAATTGCCAGCAAGTAAAAGCAGAGCATCAGAGGCCTGTCGGCCTATCTCAGACCATAAGTATTCCAGTATGGAAATGGGAGGTTATTAATATTGATTTCATCATAGGTTTGCCCTCTTCTTTTCAAAGACATGACTCCATTTGGGTAATAGTTGATCGGCTGACAAAATCAGCCTATTTCTTGCCTGTTAATTCCACCAGCACAACTGAAGATTATGCTAAGTTATATATAAAGGAGATTGTTCTCTTACATAGGACCCCAGTGTCCATTATTTCAGATAGAGGTGCCTAATTTACAGCTCATTTTTGGAGATTATTCCAAAGAGGCTTAGGCACACAGGTAAATCTTAGCATTGCATTTCATCCACAGATAGACGGTCAAGCCGAGCACACCATTCAGACGCTCGAGGATATGTTAAGAGCATATGTGCTGGACTTTAAAGGTAACTGGGATGATCATTTGCCCCTAATAGAGTTTGACTATAGTAACAACTATCACTCCAGCATTGGCATGGATCTATTTGAAGCCCTGTATGGGAGATGATGCAGATCGCCTATCGGTTGGTTCGAAGTAGGTGAGACATAAATATTAGGACCAGATCTAGTCCATCAAGCCATTGAGAAGGTTAAGTTGATACAAGAGCAGTAGAAAACTACTCAGAGTCGATAAAAATCATATACAGATGTACGACGTATGGATTTAAAGATTTAGATTGATGATCTGGTATTTGTGAAGGTGTCACCTATGAAAGGTATTATGAGATTCAAGAAGAAAGGTAAGCTGAGTCCCAGGTATATTGGACCTTATAAAGTTATACACAGAATTGGCCAGGTAGCTTATGAGATAGAATTACCTCCAGATCTAGATGTAGCACATCCGGTCTTTCACGTGTCTATGCTACGCAAATGTTTAGGAGAACCTTCACATGTCATCCCTACAGAGGATATCGAGATTGCAGGAGACTTATCATATAAGGAAGTCCCTGTGGCTATATTGGACCGTCAAGTCCGAAGGTTAAGGACCAAAGACATAGCTTCGGTTTAAGTACTTTGGAGGAACCAAAATGTAGAAGAAGCCACATGGAAAGCAGAAGCTAATATGAAAAATAAATATCCATACTTGTTCCAAGAACCATTAGAAGGCTCATAAACTATTTGTCTCTTTTATATGATTGATAGTCTCTATTGTATTTGTTCCATTATTTCTGATTCTCTCATGATACGTATAGGTGCTTGATGTACACTTATAATTCTAGAGACTTGCGTGGATGCAACTTCTAGATGCAAAGTATAAGGTGAGTTATGCAAATGATTATAACCTTTATTTGAGTATAAGGCAAAACGGAGCCTTGTGTAGTATTTGTTGAGCATTGTATCTATTGCGACGCTTTGTGAAGTGTAGTTTTATGTATTCTGGCTTGCTGACAGGTTCCCGATAGGCCTATTTAGAAAGGAAATTCTGCCAAAATTTCTGGAAAATTTTGAGAGTTAGCCAAATTTTAAGGCCTTATGATGGAAAAAGTGAAATGGAAGATGATATGGTGATCTCAAAAGTATCATGGATAAATATGGAATCTAAAGTAAGCTATAAACATCATTCGAGGACGAATGATCCTAAGTGAGGGAGATTGAAGCACGTCGAAAGATTTTGGATTAATTTTAATACTCGAGATGAGTATAACTCTTCATTTATAAAGAGTTATGTGGTGCACTATACATATAAAATTAATGATCCTTGAGTCTACTTTTTAGTAGCACATATGTTCCCGAGGAAATATAAATGGTGATTGCAATTCAAGAATTTGTAAATAGAAAAAGGGAAGGTGGAAAAGAATTTTTATTGGAAAAAAATGGCCTAGGTGTAGAACTACTGTAGCATGTGTATGTATATTAATTAATCAATATATTGCTGCTATTTGAAAATGAGTTAAGTGACCCTTTATTTGATTATTTATATCTATTAGGTGGGTCAGTTTTTAACTTTTCTTTTAAGTAACCACCCGGGACCATTTTTGCTCGATTTTTTCTCCTGAAGTAACCAAGTACTGGGTCCTCTTCCTTCTCCAGGGAATATCATTGTGAGGTGGAGTTCATGAAGCAACAATAATTGCTATGGAAACGAGACTATCGACAACTCTTGATAAGTAGACAACATTAGTTTTATTCAAGTATTGTGAAGATTTCTCAAGAACTCAAGTTGGAATATAATTTTGAATAGGTAATTTCTCTACCCTACAATCAAATATGATTATGTAATACATATTTTGGAGGTACTATAGAGTGGTAGTCATCACTTAATTTGAATTTCATGCTAGCACTTGAACTGGGTCTTGTTAATTAGGGTCCTTGAAAAGGGGAAAAGATGAAAGTATGAGGAAAAAATAGAGTTTTTGGGTGTTTCTATTAATGGGGAGATTTAATATCGAACTTTGTAAGTT
>QJPP01003406.1:49846-72390 GCA_003996215.1 Jaltomata sinuosa | reverse complement strand
GAGGTTTTTAACATCTTTTCCTTAGTTAAATCCCAGGGTATTTCAATAATTACCCACCCTTTTAACTATAATTGAGGTCATTTTGGCCACTTTTAGTAGGGTTTCAACTCCTATTAGCCTAAGTCTTTTATTAATCCTCATTCATCTACCAAAAGAGGAAAAGAACTCCTTCAAGCTTCAAGTCTCAAGCTCCAAGTTCAAGCCTCCATTTCTTTTCATCGTAGATCAAGCAAGCTTCAATAAGGTATGTGGGTATTCAATAAGGGATTTCTTTCACCCTTATGCCCAAAACCCTATGTTTTACTTTGATTTATGAAATTATGAAATTAGGGTTCTTACCCAATTTAGGAAAAACTTATGGGTTCAGTTTTTAAACATCAATTCATGGTTTCTCATTGCTTATCTATGATTTATTTGAGGTTCCTTAATTGATTTCAAAATCCCATGCATTAAAGATGATTTCTACTATGATTCCTTCAATTTGCATATTTTCAAGTGAAAATTGGCATGTTTAGATAACATGACCTTATGTATTAAGAAATGGAATGCTTAATTCTTCAAGCCATGATTTTAGAAAGAAAAGTATGATTTTAATTATGGCAATGCTAAGCTTTAAGACTTATGATTTGAATTTGCATGACACTAGATATTTCCTTATGATTTTCACTAGATTTCGGCATTAGATATGTCATTAGTATATTATGAGCTATATGTATATTTTGGGAGTAGTAATTAGCACCGAGCAATGAGGGTTATAGAAAATCCAAGTCCAAAACTATGTTGCCAGCATAGGTTAAGAGGGTCCTCGTTAGTTTAGAGTGTCTCCTTATGAAGAAGGGTCCTCGTTAGTTGAGAGTATTCCCTTATAAAAGTGGTTCCACGCTACAGTAACACCCCGTACCTTTCAAAACCTATGTGACTAGGTAAATATCGACGAAGGTATTTGAGCTCGAGATTGTGAAGGGGTACTTTGGCCTAGAATTTGAAATGGTCAAATGTATATAAGTGTTAAGTTAAAGTATAAGGATGAGGGTGTTAAAAATGAGATAAAACAAGTGAGGTACTTGCTCGACTTATCTAAGCTCTTAGGTGACAAGTAGGTGCATCACCTACCTACGCTAACGAACCAAGTTCCGAGGGCTGATTACGGGCAGCAACACCATGGATTATTAGACCAATCCCAAATGAAGCTTAAAGTTGTCCCATCAAAACACAACCAAATCTGTCCCAAACAACTACAAAAGGTAGCCACCAATATTGACCTGATTTTGACTCAAGAGAAGCCCAAAATCAGCCACAAAACTTAACCCTTTTGAGGCCCAAGAAAAGGATAATTTAGGCCCAAGTTTCTTGACCCATTTTTGCCCAAATATAATCCAAAAATTCGGCCAAAAAGGTCCCTTAGTTTGTCATGCCCCAAACCATGGGAGGCATGACCGACACCTGGAGCCCTAAAAGGCCGAGGGTGCCAAAATAGAGTGTATCTCTATTGAACCTGCTGGGGGTCTGAGACCGATAAGGTCTCTAAGAATAGCAATTTGAAATACTAAAAGCTCAATAGTAGGTAAACAACCCAAGTCCGACAAGGCTATTATCATAGTATATAGCTAATAACAAGGCCGACAAGGCCAAACCCAACACTGATATACATATACACGTCTACAAGCCTCTAGGAGTAAGTAAAATATCTCATATCCAGTACAGGGCCCTGGACTACCCATAAGTTGTACATATACATAACCTGGTCAAAATATAAGCTAGACCTCTGACTCGTCAGCTCGAGGAAGAATGGAGCTTACGAAAATGGTTGAACTCTGCAACTCCTACTGAAGAGGTCTGTCTGGACCTACAGGCATGAATGCAGTGCCCCCAGGCAATGGGGACATCAGTACGACAATAATGTACTGGCATGTAAGGTAGAAACATAAAAGCAAGTCGCAAGTAGTAAATCTGAACAAGATAAAATATGAAACTTGTAAAGTGTTATTGGTAAGACTCGTAAAGCTCTTTCTCCTTTATTATTTTTAGAATACAACACATGCATTAACTCATACCACAACTCACTCTTTATAACCCATGCTGAACCACAATAGCGCCTCGGCGCACCCTATATATAATAGCCTCAATATGACAGTAGCTCCTCGGCGCACACTATGTATATAATGGCCTCAATATGGCAGTAGCACCTCGGTGCACACTATGTATATAATGGCCTCAATATGGAAGTATCACCTCGATGCACACTATGTATATAATGGCCTCAATATGGAAGTAGCACCTTTATGCACACTAACATGCAAACCACGCATAATAAGTGTATTACTAGATTGACCTTCAAAGCTATTCTTGTTATTTATGAAGGTTCATTTAGATAACTTATTTAGCCTTGGATTAACAGGTGTTGGACTCAACATACCAAACACATATAAATGGGGATTTGACTTTCTAACTTTCCTTTTATACTTTCTAAAGGTTGATTAGGGATCACAATACAAAGAAGAAACTTGACAAAGGGATAACTTACGTTTCGTGTAAAAAGAATCAGATTTTTAGAAGAAGGAGACTTGAATCACCATAATGTATAACTTAGTGCCTTAAGACTTGTTGAGTTACCAAATCATATCTCTTACAACATAATACTCAAATTCCTTCTTTCGGAGATTTAGAGTTCTATTTCTAGAATCATGCCGATAAGGAATAAAGAAGCCTTAACATACCTCGTTCCTTCCGAAGATTGCGCTTACCACAACTTGGACTTTCCTTTATTAAGTTAATATACAACAAAAGGGTATAATGAAGCTAATATTAGATCTTAAACCTGATGCAACCTTTCCAAAATAGTAGCTAAACATTTCCCGGGCAGATTTACGTATTTTGCATTAATTAAAGGTGTATCGTCACACCTTTCTCCCATGTCCAATACATATCACACACACACCAACCTACTGCCTCCAATAATACAAAACACATCAAACATCCCCTACACAACTCACCATGCCGAAATACAAAAGCAACACATTGAACCCACAGCTTCCGATCACCGTCCCGTGAGTTCTTAACAACAATTCAACAACAATTGTCCATCCGAACTTCAATCCAAAAATATGATTATGGGAAGAGTACTTACCACACTTGAAGGGGTGTTTTTATCCTATTTTTATTGATGCCTTGAAAATCTTAAGTACCCCCTACACATACACCAACAAGAGAAGAAGAAATCTCTTAATTGTTACACAATTTCTACGTGTTAAATCTTAAGAAAGGGGCTGCCATAGTTCATGTCTTTCTTATCATAGGATATCCTAGATATATGTAGTAGATTAATAATAAGATAACAAGTTTTTTAACTCACCTTAAGCTTGAATGAATCTTGATCTTCTTAGAACCCTAAAGGGAGAGAGGGGCTGCCAAAAGGAAAGGAGATAAGAGAGAAGTTTTTTCAGATTTTTGTGATCAATATTGATCAACAAAAGGTCTGTATAAAGGGACCTTTTTGCCCGACTTTTTTGAGTATATTTGAGCCAAAATGGTTCAAGAATCATGGGCCAAAATTACCCTTTGCTTGGGCCTCAAAAGAGTTAAGTTTTGTGGATGATTTTGGGCTTCTCTTGGGTCAAAATGTGGTCAATATTGGTGGCTACCTTTTGTAGTTGTTTGGGCCAGATTTGGTTGTGCTTTGATGGGACAACTTTAAGCTTCATTTGGGATACCATTAGGTCTAATAATCCATGGTGTTGCTACCCGTAATCGGCCCTCGGAACTTGGTTCGTTAGCGTAGGTAGGTGATGCACCTACTTGTCACCTAAGAGCTTAGATAAGTCGAGCAAGTACCTCACTTGTTTTATCTCATTTTTAAATCCCTCATCCTTATACTTTAACTTAACACCTATATACATTTTACCATTTCAAATTCTAGGCCAAAGTACCCCTTCATAATCTCGAGCTCAAATACCTTCGTCGATATTTACTTAGTCACATAGGTTTTGAAAGGTATGGGGTGTTACATCCTTCCCCCTTAGAATCATTCGTCCTCGAATGAGGGTAATGCATATAGAGCTCTAGTCCCTTAGGAGTTTTTTGAAATTTCGACAGAGTTTACTTTATAATTGGGACTATCCAAAAACCTGAAACTCAGCAAAAGTCCAGCACGATGCCTCACAGGGCGATACAACTATATACAATTAAATGTAATCATTTTCACATGTTCAAATCTAATCATATTTGCATAGTAGGAAGAGTATCAAGAACATAAGAATATGACTTACCTCTATACTATCTTCAAGTCATAAATAACTGGGGATACTTTTTCTCATTTCTTCCTCGGCTTCCACGTCATTTCCTCGATATTATTATTTTTCCACAACACCTTTATTGAGTCTACTTCTTTGGTTCTGAGCTTCCTAACTTGACGATCTAGGATAGAAATTGGTACTTCCTTATAGGATAAGTCTTCAGAAAATTGAACATCTTTGATAGGCATAATACGTGAAGGATCTCATATGCACCTTCGTAGCATCGATACATGAAATACAGGATGGATTGTCTCCAATTCTGTGGGTAAATCTAGCTCATATGCCACTTTTCCTACCCTCTGAATGATCCTGTATGGTCCAATATATCTTGGACTAAGCTTTCCCTTTTTACCAAATCGCATAACGCCTTTCATGGGCGAAGCCTTTAGGAAAACCCAATGACTAATATTAAATTCCAAATCCCGACGTTGCACATTTGCATATGATTTTTGCCTACTCTAGGCTATTAGTAATCTTTCTCGAATTAGCTTCACCTTCTCCATTGCCTGATTAACTAGGTCTGGCCCTAATAATCTTGCTTCTCCAATTTCAAACCATCCAATCGGTGATCTACACTTTCGCCCATATAAAGCCTCATAAGGAGACATTTGAATGCTTACATGGAAGCTATTATTATAAGAAAACTCAATTAGTGGCAAATAGTCATCCCAACTCCCTTTAAAATCTAGTACACAAGATCGTAGCATATCTTTGAGTGTTTGAATAGTGCGTTCAGCTTATCCATCTGTCTGTGGATGAAAAGCTTTACTGAGACTTATTTGAGTACCTAAGCCTCTCTGGAAAGACCTCCAGAAATTTACTGTAAACTGAGCACCCCTATCTGAAATGATGGAAATTGGGACACCATGAAGTCGAACTATTTCACTAATATACAACTTGGAATAATCTTCAGCAGTATAAGTTGTCCTGACTGGCAAAAAGTGAGCTGATTTTGTAAGTGATAACGCTCAAACTACACCTCAAATTAACGAGGCGTAAGCGATCGTAGTCAAGTAAAGAACCCAACAAGGTTGGGGTCGAATCCCACAGAGAATATGGTGAAGATCAAGCCTTTAGTGAATTAAGTAACTCGTAGTCAATTGTTTCCGATAAATAAAAAGGGGGGTTTTGTGAACAAATTGTAAACAAAAGCAACAATAATGTAAGAGAATAATCAGTAAGAGAGAATGAACTAGGGACGTGTTCACCATGGCTTTTGTAACAATGTCGATTCTAGGCTTAACCGGGTTCTTTCTATATGCTTGTCACGATGTGATTGCGTCAATTGTATCGTCTAAACGTCTCTCGACCAAATAAACAAATTTCCTTTTATCTTCTTTCGATCTCAAAAAGATGTGCTTTTTTAGCTCTCAATCCTAACATCAAGTAGACTAATCCAGTTACGGCATTAATCTTTAAGACGAGAGTTGGTAGTCTCGAATCCTTGTCGTTAATCAAGTTTTCCCGGTTTTAACTTCTTTACTCAAGCAAATTAAACCTAGGCATGTTCTAATGTTTGCAACCACTAGAAAACGTGACTAATTGAATGATTAACAACATGACAATACATATATCAAACCCAACGCTACCCGGAATCTATATTGCTACGTTTCCATGGCTCCCACAACCCTAGTTGCGGGAGTTTTAGTTACTCATGCTCGATAAATAAGAGAAAATAGTTGTATTCATAATAAAGGGAAGAAAGTCTTACAATATAATGAAACAATCAATCTTCCAATATCCAAGAGCAAAAAATACCAAGAACTCACGAAAGAATCAAGAACACGAGTTCAATACAAATGAACCGTGTTGTTTTCTCTCAAAAATACTTAAAAACGTGTTTAAACTAATGGGTGAATAATTAATAACATAAACCTAACATAGGGTATTTATAGGAGTAGTAGAAACCAAATCCAAAACGGGCTAGGAATCCCCAAAACGCGGGTCGCCGACCAGTGCTACTGCCTTAGCGTGACGGCCAGGCTTGACGGACCGTCAGGGCAGTGACGGACCGTCGCCTGGGCCGTCACTGCTTGGCAGCAACACTGCCTTAAGTTGACGGTCCCAGTGACGGGTCGTCAGCCTTGTGACGGGCCGTCACTCAGGCCGTCACTCTTAGGCAGAATGTTGTTTTTCGCGTATTTTCTTCCGTTTCCGTGTTTGCTTCCATTTCCTACAAATACAACATAAAAACATCAAAAACAACAATGGTTGCTTGAAAACGTATGATTGTTCTTAGTAAAAAAGAGTCGAAAGTGACGTAAATTAGCGTCACATCAACACCCCCAACTTAAAACGTTCGCTTGTCCTCAAGCAACATGACATAAAACAATAATACGACTCAACTAAGAACACAAACTCATGTCTATAGCAACTCATGGTCATTCAAAACTTATTCAATTAAATCAAGCTCCCTCGTAGCACACATATGTATGAAACACTAACTTGCAAGGATCCAAACATGTCATTCCGATATGATAGAATATTATGCATACACATACGCAGCTATCCTAACAATCAATAGACAAAACAGACATCTTGGTGCCCTCACCACAAAGAAATCCCACACACAAGATTTGGGACTAGGTAAGCGCTCACACTCACAAATGATTTCAAACAATGCACATGCGATACCATAGGCTTGCCCTTACTATTCTATTTCAGTTCTTCAGAAAGCTACTCAGGATCACTACAGGACTTGTTTAGGCTTGTAATGAGGCTTCGGGTGCAGGTAGGATACATTTAGGGGTTAGTGACTAAGCCCTCCTTGGAACCGGTTACATCTTATCACCACATAACTTCACTTTATCCATCCTTATTCACCTTTTTATTTCCTTGATTCTAGATACAGGTGCGGCCTCTTTATTGACAATTCTTTTTGTTTCTTTTTCGATCATTTTCATCTTTCTTTATTTTTTTCTTTTCTTTTCTTAGGCGCACACCCGGATTTTCATTCTATTCAAAAACCAATCTTCTCCATCATCTTTTTCTTATCATTCATCTCTGTAGTAGCCACCCCCAACTTAGGCTGATTGCATGCGTTGAGGTGCACAATGTCCAAGGGAGGACCAGGGCCAAAACAGGGTTTACCTCTATAGCCACCCTCAACTTAGGCTGATTGCCTGAGTTGAGGTGCACGATGTCCAAGGAAGGACCAGGGCCAAAATACGGTTTCAAAGTTAAACAGGAATGGTGACAGGTTATTGAAAGAACAAGGTCAATTATGGCTCAAACAGGGATCAAGGGATTATTTATATTTGGACGGTCTTTTAGGTTAAGTGGACTGCACACAAAAAGAGCCTGTGATCCTTTCCTAAGCAACCAACTTCAAACTTAACAAAATAGACCGGGCAAGTTCTAGATGCATACACAGAGTAAGAATTTATGACAATAAACTCACACGCTCTTGGCACCAAGAAACTATATCGCTACCAACTATCAAACAACCGCTCGGCTTAAGCATACTCATTCTACTCATAATCACACAATGACATACAAAGATCCCAACATTCAATCGTTTCAACATAAGCTCAAACTCAGAAAATTTTTTAAGGGGCCTCATTTTTAGACAAGAACAACACATGCTTGCTATAGACACTAAAAAAAATTTAAACTAACAACCTAAACATGCCGGTTCTACTAGATAGGACACCGGAGGGAAAAGAAATCGGCAACAAAAACCCTCGGTGGTGACTCACAGGTTTCCCAACACCCTCAACTTAGACTCATGCATTGTCCCCAATGCATACATATGAAAACTAAAAGCTGTGAGAATAAAGGAATACCTGTGAAGTCGATATGACTCAGATTCTGGAATGATGTTGGAGACCGCCTGGGTCTCCAAAACAAGAGAACTCGATGGAGTACGTGTGTGCGCCAACCTCATGTTGCGCTCCAACTTCCTCTTTTATTTGCTCCGCCGCTAGTCGTGACCGCTTCTTCGCTCTTTCCTTGTAGATTCTCTTGCGGTGTTTTCGTTTCCTTGAGCTATTTACACCGCTCTCCGCAACATGCTTCTCTTTTCGCGGCATCCTTCTCACAACAGCTAGCATCTCGACCAAACACTTCTCCTCAATGTGCACATCTGCAGGAGCTTCCTCAATAGCATTGATGACCGCGACCACCCTCATGTCACTTGGTTGCTTCATCAATTTGGACACATCGAACTTGACCACTTCATTGTTCAATCGGAAGGTCAGTTCGTTTTTCTCCATGTCAACCAATGCTCTTGCTGTGGCTAGCAATGGTCGTCCCAAGATTATGGGAACTTCGAAGTCCACTTCGCAATCCAAGATCACAAAGTCGGCCGGGAATATAAGCTTACCAATCTGGACCAGCACATCAGACAATATCCCTACGGGTCGCTTTACCGAACGGTCCGCCATCATCACTCTCATGGACGTTGGTTTAGGAGCTCCCAAACCCAATTTGTCATACACTGCTAGCGGCATCAAATTGATGCTAGCACCAAGATCACACATAGCTCTTCCGGAGTTGAGCTTCCCGATGGTACATGGAACAGTGAACGCACCTGGATCTCCTTTCTTTTCCACTAACGATCTAGAGGAAATAGCGCTGCAGTGATGGAGGTTGTCTTCCGGCTCAAAACTTACCGTCCGCTTCTTTGTAATCAAGTCCTTCATGAACTTGGCATAACCGGGCATTTGTTCCAGCGCTTCTACCAATGGTATGTTTATTGAGATTTGTTTCAGCATGGTCATGAAATTCAGGAACTTACCATCGTCATCTTTCTTTTTCAACCTCTGGGGAAAGGGAGGTGGGTGTCGAAACATCATAGTTGGAAGCTTTTCAGCTTCCTTGCGTTTCTCCGCGGGCTTTGGAGTTTCCTCCTCTACCGCCTCTTCATCATCCGCAACATTACTTTGGGTTTGAACTACCGGATGTGATTCCGGTAATATTTTCCCACTTCTTGTGGTGATCGCCATACAGCTGGCGTCATTCCTCGGATGCGTCGTGTCACTCGGCAAGGTACCTGTCTTCCTTTGGTTTAAAGATGCCGAGATCTGACCCACTTGCTGCTCCAGTTGCTTGATTGCGGTGGAATGTGACTCTACTACCTGACTCAACGTTGATAACTCATTCCGCATTGCCTTTACCCCAGAGTCAGTCGATTCCACCTTAAGCAGCATCTTTGCCATCATGTTCTCAAGTTTGGACGTCTCAGCCTCGCTGCCAGCTTTATCCCGATTACCAGGTGGTATATACAACCCACCTCTATCGGTGTTGTTCCTCCAGTTTCCTTGGTCACGCTCTTTGTAACCACTTTTCTCATAGTGGTTGTCTCGCTGATAATTCCGACCTTGGTTTCCCTGGCCATTGGCCTGGAAACCCCCCAAGTAATTCGCTTCCTCAGTCTCTATACCTTGGGAACCCACAGCTTGTACCTTCTCTATACTTCCTGACGTCAAGTGCCTTGTCAGGAGATCCAACTGTGTTTTCAGGTGCGCCATGTCTTGGTCGCGCTCCTCCTCTTTCCTTCGCTGCTCTGCTGACATGCCAACTGTATAGGTGCTAGCTGCAACCTCTGAATCCCGTGTGTGCCAGGCTCTGTTGGTCTTGGTGAGCCTGTCCAAAATAGCTGTGGCGTCGGCAAAAGTGCAACCCATAAACGCTCCACCTGCTGCGTTGTCCAATGTTGGCTTGGTAGCCGAATTTAGTGCCCTGTAGAATGTCTGCATCAAGAATTCGTTGTTCAGCTGATGGTTGGGGCACTGTGTCAGCTTCTTCTTAAATCGCAACCAAGTCTCGTGCAGTGCTTCGTGAGGTTGCTGCCTGAAATTACTAATCTCATCCCTCAACTGTATCATCCGAGAGGGAGGAAAGAACCTTTCTAGGAAAGCTCCTCTCAACTCGCCCCACGTTGCGATAGAGTCGGGGTTCAGCTCCGTTAACCACAATGCTGCCTCATCAGACAGAGACAACGGAAACAATCTGAGCCTGATCGCTGTCTGAATCACGCCCGGCAGCTCAAACGATTTGCAGATCCCCACGAAATTCATCAAGTGCTGGTTTGGATCGTCACCAGCAACACCGCGGAACACTCCTCTCAAGTTCAACAGTTGGATCATCGTGCTAGTGATGTTGAACTTGGCTCCGGGCGGTAGCGGTGGAACAATAATGGCGCCCGTAGCGCCAGCTCCATCTAAATCGAGATCCTCATCATTCCGTACCACATCATCCTGCAGACCACCAGCATTCAAATTTTGTTGGGCCTGCAGTTCTGCAGCGATCCTTGCTGCGTCTAATTGTGCGGCCATATTCTGCCTCAGTGTTCTCGCAAGTTCGGGGTCGTAAGGTACAATTTGTTCCCCCGAACCTCGGGTACTTGGCATGCACAACCTGTACCCTGTTCAAAAACAAAAACAACAAACAAAAAATAAAAGCAGGAAATTATGACTAAAAGTCAACTAGACACACCAGACTTAATCAAAAACCGTATTCCCCGGCAACGGCGCCACTTTTGATAACGCTCAAACTACACCTCAAATTAATGAGGCGTAAGCGATCGTAGTCAAGTAAAGAACCCAACAAGGTTGGGGTCGAATCCCACAGAGAATATGGTGAAGATCAAGCCTTTAGTGAATTAAGTAACTCGTAGTCAATTGTTTCCGATAAATAAAAAGGGGGGTTTTGTGAATAAATCGTAAACAAAAGCAACAATAATGTAAGAGAATAATCAGTAAGAGAGAATGAACTAGGGACGTGTTCACCATGGCGTTGTAACAATGTCGATTCTAGGCTTAACCGGGTTCTTTCTATATGCTTGTCACGATGTGATTGCGTCAATTGTATCGTCTAAACGTCTCTCGACCAAATAAACAAATTTCCTTTTATCTTCTTTCGATCTCAAAAAGATGTGCTTTTTAGCTCTCAATCCTAACATCAAGTAGACTAATCCAGTTACGGCATTAATCTTTAAGACGAGAGTTGGTAGTCTCGAATCCTTGTCGTTAATCAAGTTTTCCCGGTTTTAACTTCTTTACTCAAGCAAATTAAACCTAGGCATGTTCTAATGTTTGCAACCACTAGAAAACGTGACATAAAGTATGATTAACAACGTGACAATACATATATCGAACCCAACGCTACCCGGAATCTATATTGCTACGTTTCCATGGCTCCCACAACCCTAGTTGCGGGAGTTTTAGTTACTCATGCTCGATAAATAAGAGAAAATAGTTGTATTCATAATAAAGGGAAGAAAGTCTTACAATATAATGAAACAATCAATCTTCCAATATCCAAGAGCAAAAAATACCAAGAACTCACGAAAGAATCAAGAACACGAGTTCAATACAAATGAACCGTGTTGTTTTCTCTCAAAAATACTTAAAAACGTGTTTAAACTAATGGGTGAATAATTAATAACATAAACCTAACATAGGGTATTTATAGGAGTAGTAGAAACCAAATCCAAAACAGGCTAGGAATCCCCAAAACGCGGGTCGCCGACCAGTGCTACTGCCTTAGCGTGACGGCCAGGCTTGACGGACCGTCAGGGCAGTGACGGACCGTCGCCTGGGCCGTCACTGCTTGGCAGCAACACTGCCTTAAGTTGACGGTCCCAGTGACGGGTCGTCAGCCTTGTGACGGGCCGTCACTCAGGCCGTCACTCTTAGGCAGAATGTTGTTTTTCGCGTATTTTCTTTCGTTTCCGTGTTTGCTTCCATTTCCTACAAATACAACATAAAAACATCAAAAACGACAATGGTTGCTTGAAAACGTACGATTGTTCTTAGTAAAAAGGAGTCGAAAGTGACGTAAATTAGCGTCACATCAGTAAGTCTATCTACAATCACCCATATGGAATCATACTTCCGATAAGTATGGGGTAAGCCTGTAATAAATTCCATGTTGATCACCTACCATTTCCAGGTAGGTATCACTATACTTTGAGTTAGAACTCCGGGTCTCTAGTGTTCAATTTTTACCTGTTGACAATTCGGGCATTGGGCTACAAACTCTGCAATATTTCTCTTCATATTATTCCACCAATAAATCTGTCGAAGATCATGATACATCTTCGTCGCTCCTGGATGGATTGAATAGCGGGAATAGTGAACTTCTGCCAAAATTTTCTCCCGAAGCTCCCCGACGTTAGGTACACATAGACGACCTTGATATCTCAAAACCCCATCTTCCTTAAGCTCTATTAGTGGTAGCTTCTGTTGTGGAATTTCCTCCCTCAATCTTACTAATTCAAGATCATCATATTTTCGTTCCTTTACCTCTGTTATAAGTGAGGATTCCGTTGTTCTTTGAATAACAACTCCCCCATTACCTTGGTCTAGTAGTCGAACCTGCAAATTAGCTAACTGATGTAGTTCTCTTGTCATCTCAATCTTTCTATTTTCCACGTGGCTCAAGATTCCCATGGATTTGCGGCTAAGTGCATTGGCCACTACATTGGCCTTAACTGGATGATACAAAATATCTACATCATAATCCTTTAGTAACTCTAGCCACCTTCTTTGCCTTAGGTTTAAATCCTTCTGTTTGAATAAATACTGTAGACTTTTGTGGTCCGTAAACACGTCTACATGGACTCCAAACAAGTAATGGCGCCAAATTTTCAAGGCAAATATAACTGCTTCCAATTCAAGATCGTGAGTAGGGTAATTTTGTTTGTGCTTTCTTAGTTGTTTCGAGGCATAGACAATAACTTTACCATGTTGCATTAAAATGCAGCCCAACCTAATCCTTGAAGCATCATAATAAACAACATAACCTTCCGTGCCCTCTCGCAGAGTTAAGACAGGTGCTGAAATAAGCCTGTCCTTCAACTCCTGAAAACTCTTCTCATATGCATCAGACCACTGGAACTTGGCAGCTTTATGAGTCAACTTTGTCAATGGTGCAGAGATAGAAGAAAATCCTTCCACAAACCTCCGGTAATAACCTGCTAAGCCCAAAAAACTATGGATTTTTGTAGCATTCAAGGGCCTCGGCCAATTCTTTACAGCTTTAATCTTTTGGCCGTCAACTCTAATACCTTCATCTATAATTATATGGCCAAGAAAATCCACTAAAGTCAACCAAAACTCACATTTGGAGAACTTCGCATATAATTTATGATTCTGAAGTGTTTGCAATATTGCACGTAGATGATCAACATGTTCAGCTTTAGACCGCGAGTAAATCAGGATATCGTCAATAAATACGATCACAAATACATCTAGGAATGGCTTGAAGACCCGATTCATTAGGTCCATAAAAGCTGCTGGGGAAATAGTAAGCCCAAAAGACATTACTAGAAATTCAAAGTGGCCATACCTTGTCCTAAAGGATGTTTTTGGAACATCTACCCCTTTAACATGTAACTGGTGATACCCCGACAGCAAGTCAATCTTTGAAAAACATTTGGCGCCTTGCAACTGATCAAAAAGGTCATCAATCCTTTGAAGCGGATACTTATTCTTGATTGTAACATTGTTCAGCTGTCGGTAATCGATACACATTCTCAAAGACCCATCCTTCTTACGAACAAACAAAACTGGTGCGCCCCATGGCGATGTACTAGGCCTAATGAAACCTTTTTCGAGTAGATCCTTTAACTGTTCCTTTAACTCTCTTAATTCTGTAGGAGCCATACTGTAAGGGGGAATTGATATTGGCTGAGTATCTGAGAGTAGGTCAATGGCAAACTCAATTTCCCTTTCTAGAGGGATTCTTGGAAGGTCATCTAGGAATACATCTAGAAACTGACTCAGCATAGGAACTGATTGAAGAGTCGCTGCTCCATCCTCTGTCCTTCTTACTCAGACTAAATGATAAATATAGACTTTAGAAATCATTTTCTGGGCCTTAAGGTAGGAAATAAACCTACCCCTTGGCGTGGCAGCATTACCTTTCCACTCCAGGATTGTCTCTTTCTGAAAATGGAATTTGACAACCTTAGTTCTACAATCGATATTAGCATAACATGCAGCTAACTAGTCCATGCCCATAATGACATCTAAGTCAATCATATCTAATTCGATTAGATCAGCTGAAGTGAGACGGTCATAAATCCACACTGCACAATCTCGATAAACTCATCTATCTATAATAGATTCACCAATCGGCGTAGATACAACAAAGGGTCTAGGCAAAAACTTAGGGCCTACCCCCAACTTACCAGCAACGGGCAAGGTAACATATGAAAAAGTAGAGCCAGGATCTATAAGTGCATAAACAGCATGAGTAAAAATAGTCAATGTACCAGTAACAACATCAGGTGACGATTCCAAGTCCTGGCACCGGCTAAAGCATAAGTGCGATTCTGACCACCGCCTGAACTGGATGCTCCTCCTCCTCCTCTACCTCTACCATGACCTGGTGTATCCTGTTGGCCTATCCTAGGGGGACGAATAGTAGATGAAGAAGCTTCCATCATCCCTGTAGGCTGGACATCTCACCCCTACCTCTACTCGGACAGTCTCGCATAAAGTGACCAGGATGCCCACACGAATAACAAGTATCTAAACCCAGGCGACATATCCCAGAATGCTTCCTACCGCACTGAATACAAGGTTTCAAAGGTGGCCTCATCTGACCTGAATGCCCCTGGCGATAGGAACTGGATGCACCTGAACTGTGGCCTGGTCAAGTCTGAGAAAAACGATCATACCTCTGCCTTTGAAAATGATATAGGGCACCACTAGTAGGGTGGGGTGATCGCCTATTAAAATGTGGCCTAACATTACTTCGTGGCTCTTCATAGGACCCAGTAGATCTAACCCTCTTATTCCGATCCCTTTCTCGGCTTTGGTTATCTCCAATTTATACTTCAAGATCCTCCGCAGTTTGAGCAATAGCCTATATCTTAGAAATATTCATATCCTCTTGTGTGGCTGCTATTGTTAATCCCTTAATCAATTCATCCTTAAGGATACGCACATATCGATGAACTCTAGCTCGTATCATACTCATAATATCGGGGGCGTACCTGTCTAATGTATTAAACCTGAGGCTGTACAGTCGAACACTCATATTGCCCTGCCTAAGGGCTAGAGATTGATCAAGTCTGGCCTCTCGAACCTCCTATGGAAGTTAGTGAGCTAGGAAGGCCTCTAAAAATTCCTCTCATTCAGCTGGGGGTGCATTTGATCCCCTAGACCGATCCCAAGCCTCGAACCATAAAATGGCCACATCTCGTAACCTGAAAGATGTAAACTCCACTGCATCCACTATTGTTGCATGCATGACTCGAAGTACTCGATAAGTCTGATAAATAAACTCCTAAGGATCCTCACGTGGGTCAGAGCCTCTAAATATAAGAGGACTTAGGCTGATAAACTCTCGAGACCTAGAACTTTATGAGCCACCTGACCTAGAACTCACTGATGCCCCAATGTGTTGTTGTTGTGTGGCTACCATCTGGGTCAATAATCGAACAGCACTCCGATGTCCTGGTCCTCTACTTCAGGTGGGGGAGCTACAGGTGCTGGTTCATCTCTAACTATCTCAGATGCCACTGAAGCAGGTGGGGTCAGGGGTACTGGATCCCCTCTAGCCTCATCAGGTACTTGATGAACTGGGATCTCTGGTGTCAGTGATTCACTTTGAGCCTCAAATCTATACATTTGGATAGGCAGGGAACAACTAGTACCTTCCCCCGTATCCGTGTCAACCCGTCGGCTACTCATTTGTCTGGTCACAGGCATTTCTGTAAATAAGGAATAGAAAAACATGAATTAGACTACACACATCTTATGACCTCGCTCTATTGCACGATCTAGCAGATAAAAGAAGGATAACAATTCCTAAATGTCCTGTAGCCTCATTATTATAGGTATGGTCCACAACACACCCATAAGCAAGAGTCTACTAGACACGTCTTATAGACTCCCTGGGATTCGACGTGCTCTGATACAAAGTTTGTCATTCCCCAAACCATGGGAGGCATGACCGACACCCCGAGCCCCAAAAGGCCGAGGGTGCCAAAATAGAGTGTATATCTATTGAACCTGCTGGGGTTCTGAGACCTACAAGGTCTCTAAGAATAGCAATTTGAAACACTGAAAGCTCAATAGTAGGTAAACATCTCAAGGACGACAAGGCTATTATCATAGTAGATAGCTAATAACAAGGCCGGCAAGGCCATACCCTACACTGATATACATATACACGTCTACAAGCCTCTAGGAGTAAGTAAAATATATCATATCTAGGACAGGGCCCTGGACTACCCATAAGCTGTACATATACATAACCTGGTCAAAATATAAGCTAGAGCTCTGACTCGTCAGCTCGAGGAAGAATGGAGCTTACCAAAATGGCTGAACTCTGCAACTCCTACTGAAGAGGTCTGTCTGGGTTTCTGTCTGGACCTGCAGGCATGAATGTAGTGCCCCCAGGCAATGGGGACATCAGTACGACAATAATGTACTGGCATGTAAGGTAGAAACATAAAAGCAAGTCGCAAGTAGTAAATCTGAACAAGATATAATATGATACTTGTAAACTGTAATTGGTAAGACTTGTTAAGCTCTTTCTCCTTTATTATTTTTAGAATACAACACATGCATTAACTCATACCACAACTCACTCTTTATGACCCACGCTGAACCACAATAGCACCTCGGTGCACCCTCTATATAATATCCTCAATATGGCAGTAGCGCCTAGGCGCACACTATGTATATAATGGCCTCAATATGGCAGTAGCACCTCGGTGCACACTATGTATATAATGGCCTCAATGTGACAGTAGCACCTCGGTGCACACTATGAATAGAATGGCCTCAATATGGCAGTAGCACCTCGATGCACACTAACACGCAAACCACGCATAATAAGTGTATTACTAGATTGACCTTCAAAGCTATTCTTGTTATTTATGAAGGTTCATTTAGATAACTTCTTTAGCCTTAGATTAACAGGTGTTGGAATAAACATACCGAACATATATAAAGGGGGATTTTACTTGCTAACTTTCCTTTTATACTTTCTAAAGCTTGATTAGGGATAACAATACAAAGAAGAAACTTGACAAAAGGATAACTTACGTTTCGTGCAAAAAGAATCATATTTTTATAAGAAGGTGACTTGAATCACCATAATGTATAACTTAGTTCCTTAAGACTTGTGGAGTTACCAAATCAGCTCTCTTACAACAGAATACTCAAATTCCTTCTTTCGGAGATTTAGAGTTCTATTTCTAGATTTATGCCGATAAGGAATAAAGCAACCTTAACATACTTCGTTCCTTCCAAAGATTGCGCTTACCACAACTTGGACTTTCCTTTATTAAGTTAATCTAAAACACAAGGGTATAATGAAGCTAATATTAGCTCTTAAACCTGATGCAACCTTTCCAAAACAGTAGCTAAACAATTCCCGGGCAGATTTACGTATTTTGCATTTATTAAAGGTGTATCGTCACACCTTTCTCCCCTGTCTAATACATATCACACACACACCAACCTACTTCCTCCAATAATACAAAACACATCAAATAGCCCCTACACAACTCACCATGCCAAAATACAATAGAAACCCATTGAACCCACGGCTTCCAATCGACGTCCCGTGAGTTCTTAACAATAATTCAACAACAATTGTCCATCCGAACTTCAATCCAAAAATATGATTTTGGGCAGAGTACTTACCACACTTGAAGGGGTTTTTTTATCCTCTTTTTATTGATGCCTTTAAAAGCTTAAGTACCCCTACACATACACCAATAAGAGAAGAAGAAATCTCTTAATTGTTACACAATTTCTATGTGTTAAATCTTAAGAAAGGGGCCGCCATAGTTCATGTCTTTCTTACCATAGGATATCCTAGCTATATGTAGTAGATTAATACCAAGATAACAAGTTGTTTAACTCACCTTAAGATTGAATGAATCTTGATCTTCTTAGAACCCTAAAGGGAGAGAGGGGATGCCAAAAGGAAAGGAGATAAGAGAGAATGTTTTCCAGCTTTTTGTGATCAATATTGATCAACAAAAGGTCAATATAAAGGGACCTTTTTGGCCGAATTGTTTGAGTATATTTGGGCCAAAATGGGTCAAGAAACATGGGCCAAAATTACCCTTTGCTTGGGCCTCAAAAGGGTTAAGTTTTGTGGCTGATTTTTGGCTTCTCTTGGGTCAAAATATGGTCTATATTGGTGGCTACCTTTTGTAGTTGTTTGGGCCAGACTTGGTTGTGCTTTGATGGGCCAACTTTAAGCTTCATTTGGGCTACCATTAGGTCTAATAATCCATGGTGTTGCTGCCCATAATCGGCCCTCGGAACTTGGTTCGTTAGCGTAGGTAGGTGATGCACCTACTTGTCACCTAAGAGCTTAGATAAGTCGAGCAAGTTCCTCACTTGTTTTATCTCATTTTTAAAATCGTCATCCTTATACTTTAAATTAACACTTATATACATTTGACCATTTCAAATTCTAGGCCAAAGTACGCCTTCATAATCTCGAGCTCAAATACCTTCGTCGATATTTACTTAGTCACATAGGTTTTGAAAGGTACGGGTGAGAGATGATTTGGTAACTCAACAAGTCTTAAGGAACTAAGTTATACATTATGGTGATTCAAGTCACCTTCTTATAAAAATCTGATTCTTTTTGCACGAAACGTAAGTTATCCTTTTGTCAAGTTTCTTCTTTTTATTGTGATACCTAATCAAGCTTTAGAAAGTATAAAAGGAAAGTTAGCAAGTCAAATCCCCATTTATATGTGTTTGGTATGTTGAGTCCAACACCTAGTAAGCCAAGGCTAAAGAAGTTATCTAAATGAACCTTCATAAATAACAAGAATAGCTTTGAAGGTCAATCTAGTAATACACTTATTATGCGTGGTTTACGTGTTAGTGTGCACCGAGGTGCTACTGCCATATTGAGGCTATTATATACATAGTGTGCACCAAGGTGCTACTGTCATATTGAGGCCATTATATACATAGTGTGCACCGAGGTGCTACTGCCATATTGAGGCTATTATATACATAGTGTTCCCCGAGACGCTACTACCATATTGAGGCTATTATATATTGGGTGCACCGAGGCACTATTGTGGTTCACGTGGGTTATAAAGAGTGAGTTACGGTGTGAGTTAATGCATGTGTTGTATTCTAAAAATAATAAAGGAGAAAGAGCTTAACGAGTCTTACCAATTACAGTTTACAAGTTTCATATTATATCTTGTTCAGATTTACTACTTGTGACTTGCTTTTATGTTTCTTCCTTACATGCCAGTACATTATTGTCGTATTGACGTCCCCATTACTTGGGGGCGCTGCATTCATGCCTGCAGGTCCAGATAGAAACCCAGAAAAACCTCTTCAGTAGGAGTTGTAGATTTCAGCCATTTTGGTAAGCTCCATTCTTCCTGGAGCTGACGAGTCAGAGGTCTAGCTTATATTTTGACCAGGTTATGTATATGTACAGCTTATGGGCAGTCCAGGGCCCTGTCCTGGATATGAGATATTTTACTTACTCCTAGAGGCTTATAGACGTGTATATGTATATCAGTGTTGGGTATGGCCTTGTCGGCCTTGTTATTACCTATCTACTATGATAATAGCTTTGTCGGCCTTAAGTTGTTTACCTACTATTGAGCTTTTAGTGTTTCAAATTGCTATTCTTAGAGATCTTGTCAGTCTCAGACCCCCAGCAGGTTCAATAGAGATACTCTATTTTGGCACCCTCGGCCTTTTGGGGCTCCTGGTGTCTGTCATGCCTCCCATGGTTTGGGGCATGAGAAACTTGGTATCAGAGCACGTCGAATCCCAGGGAGTCTATAATCCGTGTCTAGTAGACTCTTGCTTATGGGTATGTTGTGCACCATACCTATAATTATGAGGCTACGTAATATTTAGGAATTGTTATCCTTCTTTCATCTGCTAGATCGTGCAATAGAGCGAGGTCATAAGATGTTCGAAGTCTATTCATGTTTTTCTATTCCTTGTTTACAGAAATGCCTATGACCAGACAAATGAGTAGCCGACGGTTTGGCACGGATACGGGGGAAGGTACTAGTCATTCCACGCCTATCCGAATGGTTAGATTTGAGGCTCAAAGTGAATCACCGACACCAGAGATCCCAGTTCATCAAGTACCTGATGAGGCTAGAGGGGATCCAGTACCCCTGACCCCACCTACCGCAGTGGCATCTGAGATAGTTAGAGATGAACCAGCACCTGTAGCTCCTCCACCTGAAGCAGAGGACCAGGACATCATGAGTGATGTTCGATTATTGACCCAGATGGTAGCCACACAACAACAACAAATTGGGGCATCAGCGAGTGCTAGGTCAGGTGGCTCAAAAAGCTCTAGGGCTCGAGAGTTTATCGGCCTAAGTCCTCCTATATTTACAGGATCTGACCCACGTGAGGATCCTCAGGAGTTTATTGTTCAGACTTATCGAGTACTTCGAGCATGCATGCAACAGTAGTGGAGGCAGTGGAGTTTGCATCTTTCAGGTTACGAGATGTGGCAATTTTATGGTTCGAGGCTTGGGATCGGTCTAGGGGATCAAATGCACCCCTAGCTGAATGGGAGGAATTTTCAGAGGCCTTCCTAGCTCACTATCTTCCGCAGGAGGTTCGAGAGGCCAAACTTGATCAATTTTTAGCCCTTAGGTAGGGTAATATGAGTGTTCGATAGTACAACCTCAGATTTAATTCATTAGCTAGGTACTTCCCGATATTGTGAGTACGATGTGAGCTAGAGTTTATCGATATGTGCGTAGCCTTAAGGATGAATTGATTAAGGGATTAACAATAGCAGCCACACAAGAAGATATGAATATTTCTAAGATATAGGATCTCAGACTGCATAGGATCTTGAAGTACAAATTGGAGATAACCAAAGCAGAGAAAGGGATCAGAATAAGAGGGATCGATCTACTGGGTCCTATGTAGTGACACGATGTAATGTTAGGCCACATTTTAATAGGCGATCACCCCACCCTACTAGTGGTTCCCCATATCAGTTGCAAAGGTAGAGGTATAATTGTTTTTCTCAGACTGGACCAGGCCACAGTTCAAGTGCATCCAGTTCCTATTGCCAGGGTCATTCAGGTCAGATGAGGCCACCTTTTCCACCTTGTGTTCAGTGCGGTAGGAATAATCCTAGGATATATCGCCTGGTTTTAGATACTTGTTATTCGTGTGGGCATCCTAGTCACTTTATGAGAGACTGTAAGAGTAGAGGTAGGGGTGAGATGTCCCAGCCTACAGGGTCGATGGCAGCTTCTTCATATACTATTCGTCCCCTTAGGACAGGCCAAAAGGCTATATCAGGTTGTGGTAGAGGTAGAGAAGGAGGAGGAGCATCCAGTTCAGGCGGTGGTCAGAATCGTACTTATGCTCTAGTCGGTCTCCATGACTTGGAATAGTCACCTGATGTTGTTACAGGTACATTGACTATTTTTACTCATGATGTTTAAGCACTTCTAGATCCTGGCTCTACTCTTTCATATGTTACTCTGCTCGTTGCTGGTAAGTTAGGGGCAGGCCCTGAGTTGTTGCCTAGACCCTTTGTTGTATCTACGCCGGTTGGTGAATCTATTATAGCTAGGCGAGTTTATCGAGATTGTGCAGTGCGGATTTATGATCGTCTCACTTCAGCTGATCTAATCAATGCTAATATCGATTGTAGAACTAAGGTTGTCAAATTCCATTTTCAGAAAGAGACAATCCTGGAGTGGAAAGGTAATGCTGCCACGCCAAGGGGTAGGTTTATTTCCTACCTTAAGGCCCAGAAAATGATTTCTAAAGTCTATATTTATCATTTAGTCTGAGTAAGAAGGATAGAGGATGGAGCAGCGACTCTTCAATCGGTTCCTATGCTGAGTCAGTTTCTAGATGTATGCCTAGATGAGCTTCCAGGAATCCCTCTAGAAAGGGAAATTGAGTTTGCCATTGACCTACTCCCAGGTACTCAGCCAATATCAATTCCCCCTTACAAGATGGCTCCTGTAGAATTAAGAGAGTTAAAGGAACAGTTAAAGGATCTACTCGAAAAAGGTTTCATTAGGCCTAGTACATCACCATGGGGCGCACCAGTTTTGTTTGTTCTTAAGAAGGATAGGTCCTTGAGAATGTGTATCGATTACTGACAGCTGAACAAAGTTACAATCAAGAATAAGTATCCTCTTCCAAGGATTGATGACCTTTTTGATCAGTTGCAAAGCGCCAAATGTTATTCAAAGATTGACTTGCGGTCGGGGTATCACCAGTTACGTGTTAAAGGGGTAGATGTTCCAAAAATAGCCTTTAGGACAAGGTATGGCCACTTTGA
>QJPP01003406.1:0-49052 GCA_003996215.1 Jaltomata sinuosa | reverse complement strand
TTTGAATTTCTAGTAATGTCTTTTGGGCTTACTAATGCCCCAACAGCTTTTATGGACCTAATGAATCGGGTCTTCAAGCCATTCCTAGATGTATTTGTGATCGTATTTATTGACGATATCCTGATTTACTCGTGGTCCAAAGCCGAACATGGTGATCATTTACGTGCAGTATTGCAAACACTTCAGAATCATAAATTATATGCGAATTTCTCCAAATGTGAGTTTTGGTTGACTTCAGTGGCTTTTCTTGGCCATATAATTACAGACGAAGGTATTAGAGTTGACGGCCAAAAGATTGAAGAAGTAAAAAATTGGCCGAGGCCCTTGAATGCTACAGAGATCCGTAGTTTTTTGGGCTTAGTAGGTTATTACCAGAGGTTTGTGGAAGGATTTTCTTCTATATCTGCACCATTGACAAATTTGACTCATAAAGTTGCCAAGTTCCAGTGGTCTGATGCATGTGAGCAGAGTTTTCAGGAGTTGAAGGACAGGCTTACTTCAGCACCTGTCTTAACTCTGCCAGAGGGCACGGAAGGTTATGTTGTTTATTGTGATGCTTCAAGGATTGGGTTGGGCTGCATTTTAATGCAACATGGTAAAGTTATTGCCTATGCCTCGAGACAACTAAGAAAGCACGAACAAAATTACCCTACTCACGATCTTGAATTGGCAGCAGTTATATTTGCCTTGAAAATTTGGCGCCATTACTTGTTTGGAGTCCATGTAGACGTGTTTACAGACCACAAAAGTCTACAGTATTTATTTAAACAGAAGGATTTAAACCTAAGGCAAAGAAGGTGGCTAGAGTTACTAAAGGATTATGACATAGATATTTTGTACCATCCAGGTAAGGCCAATATAGTGGCCGATGTACTTAGCCGCAAATCTATGGGAAGCTTGAGACACGTGGAAAATAGAAAGATTGAGATGACAAGAGAACTACATCCATTAGCTAATTTTCAGGTTCGACTACTAGACCAAGGTAATGGGGGAGTTGTTATTCAAAGCACAGCGGAATCCTCACTTATAACAGAGGTAAAGGAACGACAATATGATGATCTAGAATTAGTAAGATTGAGGGAGGAAATTCTCCAACAGAAGCAACCACTAATAGAGCTTAAGAAATATGGGGTTTTGAGATATCAAGGTCGTCTATGTGTACCTAACGTCGGGGAGCTTCGGGAGAAAATTTTGGCAAAAGTTCACTATTCTCGCTATTCAATCCATCCAGGAGCGACGAAGATGTATCATGATCTTTGACAGATTTATTGGTGGAATAATATGAAGAGAAATATTGCAGAGTTTGTAGCCCAATGCCCGAATTGTCAACAGGTAAAAATTGAACACCAGAGACCCGGAGGTCTAACTCAAAGTATAGTGATACCTACCTGGAAATGGGAGGTGATCAACATGGACTTTATTATAGGCTTACCCCGTATTTATCTAAAGTATGATTCCATATGGGTGATTGTTGAGAGACTTATAAAATCAGCTCACTTTTGCTAGTCAGGACAACTTATATTGCTGAAGATTATGCCAAGTTGTATATTAGTGAAATAGTTCGACTTCATGGTGTCCCAATTTCCATCATTTCAGATAGGGGTGCTCAGTTTACAGAAAACTTCTGGAGGTCTTTCCAGAGAGGCTTAGGTACTCAAATAAGTTTCAATACAACTTTTCATCCATAGACAGATGGACAAGCTGAACGCATTATTCAAACACTCGAAGATATGCTACGAGCTTGTGTACTAGATTTTAAAGGGAGTTGGGATGACCATTTGCCACTAATTGAGTTTTCTTATAATAATAGCTTCGATGCAAGCATTCAAATGGCTCCTTATGAGGATTTATACGGGGGAAAGTGTAGATCACTGATTGGATGCTTTGAAATTGGAGAAGCAGGATTATTAGGGCCAAACCTAGTTAATCAGGAAATGGAGAAGGTGAAGCTAATCCGAGAAAGATTACTAACATCCCAGAGTAGGAATAAATCATATACAGATGTGCGACGCCGGGATTTGGAATTTAATATTAGTGATTGGGTTTTCCTAAAGGTTTCACCCATGAAAGGCGTTATGCGATTTGGTAAAAAAGGAAAGCTTAGTCCAAGATATATTGGACCATACAAGATCATTCAGAGGGTAGAAAAAGTGGCATATGAGCTAGATTTACCCACAGAATTGGAGACAGTCCATCCTGTATTTCATGTATCGATGCTACGAAGGTGCGAGGAGATCCTTCACGTATTATGCCTATCAAAGATGTTCAACTTTATGAAGACTTATCCTACAAGGAAGTACCAATTTCTATCCTAGATCGTCAAGTTAGGAAGCTCACAACCAAAGAAGTAGCCTCAGTATAGGTGTTGTGGAGAAATAATAATATCGAGGAAATGACATGGGAAGCAGAGGAGGAAATGAGGAAAAAGCATCCCAAGTTATTTATGACTTGAAGATAGTATAGAGGTAAGTCATATTCTTATGTTCTTGATACTCTTCCTACTATGCAAATATGATCAGGTTTTAACATGTGAAAATGATTACATTTAATTTTATATAGTTGTATCGCCCTGTGAGGCATCATGCTGGACTTTTGCTGAGTTTCAAGTTTTTGGATAGTCCCAATTATAAAGGAAACTCTGCCGAAATTTCAAAAAAATCCTAAGGGACTAGAGCTCTATATGCATTACCCTCATTCGAGGACGAATGATTCTAATGGGGAAAGGATGTAACACCCCGTACCTTTCAAAACCTATGTGACTAAGTAAATATCGACGAACGTATTTGAGCTCGAGATTGTGAAGGGTTACTTTGGCCTAGAATTTGAAATGGTCAAATGTATATGTGTTAAGTTAAAGTATAAGGATAAGGGTTTTAAAAATAAGACAAAACAAGTTAGGTACTTGCTCGACTTATCTAAGCTCTGAGGTGACAAGTAGGTGCATCACCTACCTACGCTAACGAACCAAGTTTCGAGGGCCGATTACGGGCAGCAACACCATGGATTACTAGACCTAATGGTAGCCAAATGAAGCTTGATGTTGGACCATCAAAGCACAACCAAATCTGGCCCAAACAACTACAAAAAGTAGCCACCAATATTGACCACATTTTGATCCAAGAGAAGCCCAAAATCAGCCACAAAACTTAACCCTTTTGAGGCCCAAGAAAAGGGTAATTTTGGCCCAAGTTTCTTGACCCATTTTGGCCCAAATATACTCAAAAAAGTGGGCCAAAAAGGTCCCTTTATACAGACCTTTTGTTGATCAATATTGATCACAAAAAGCTGGAAAAAATTCTCTCTTATCTCCTTTCCTTTTGGAAGCCCCTCTCTCCCTTTAGGGTTCTAAGAAGATCAAGATTCATTCAAGCCTAAGGTGAGTTAAAAAGCTTGTTATCTTGGTATTAATCTACTACATATAGCTAGGATATCCTATGGTAAGAAAGACATGAATTATGGCAGCCCCTTTCCTAAGATTTAACACATAAAAATTGTGTAACAATTAAGAGATTTCTTCTTCTCTTGTTGGTGTATGTGTAGGGGTACTTAAGCTTTTCAAGGCATCAGTAAAAAGAGGATAAAAACACCCCTTCAAGTGTGGTAAGTACTCTGCCCATAATCATATTTTTGGATTGAAGTTCGGATGGACAATTATTGTTGAATTGTTGTTAAGAACTCACGGGACGGCGATCGGAAGCCGTGGGTTCAATGTGTTGCTATTGTATTTTGGCATTGTGAGTTGTGTAGGGTCTGTTTGATGTTTCTTTTATTATTGGAGGCAGTAGGTTGGTGTGTGTGTGATATGTATTGGACAGGAGAGAAAGGTGTGACGATACACTTTTAATTTATGCAAAATACGTAAATCTGCCCGGGAAATATTTAGCTACTATTTTGGAAAGGTTGCATCAGGTTTAAGAGCTAATATTAGATTCATTATACCCTTGTGTTGTATATTAACTTAATAAAGGAAAGTCCAAGTTGTAGTAAGTGCAATCTTCTGAAGGAACGACGTATGTTAAGGACTCTTTATTCCTTATCGGCATGAATCTAGAAATAGAACTCTAAATCTCTGAAAGAAGGAATTTGAGTATTCTGTTGTAAGAGAGCTGATTTGGTAACTCAACAAGTCTTAAGGAACTAAGTTATACATTATGGTGATTCAAGTCGCCTTCTTATAAAAATCTGATTCTTTTTGCACGAAACGTAAGTTATCCTTTTGTCAAGTTTCTTCTTTGTATTGTGATCCCTAATCAAGCTTTAGAAAGTAAAAAAGGAAACTTAGCAATTCAAATCCCCATTTATATGTGTTTTGTATGTTTAGTCCAACACCTAGTAAGCCAAGGCTAAAGAAGTTATCTAAATGAACCTTCATAAATAACAAGAATAGCTTTGAAGGTCAATCTAGTAATACACTTATTATGCGTGGTTTGCGTGTTAGTGTGCACCGATGTGCTACTGCCATATTGAGGCCATTATATACATAGTGTGCACTGAGGTGCTAATACCATATTGAGGCCATTATATACATAGTGTGCATCGAGGTGCTACTGCCATATTGAGGCATTATATACATAGTGTGTGTCGAGGCACTACTGCCATATTGAGGCTATTATATATAGGGTGCGCCGAAGCGCTATTGTGGTTCAGCATGGGTTATAAAGAGTGAGTTGCGATGTGAGTTAATGCATGTGTTGTATTCTAAAAATAATAAAGGAGAAATAGCTTAACGAGTCTTACCAATTACAGTTTACAAGTTTCATATTATATCTTGTTCAGATTTACTACTTGCAACTTGCTTTTATGTTTTGACCTTACATGCCAGTACATTATTGTCGTACTGACGTCCCCATTGCCTGGGGGCACTGCATTCATGCCTGCAGGTCTAGATAGACCTCTTCAGTAGGAGTTGCAGAGTTCAGCCATTTTGGTAAGCTCCATTCTTCCTGGAGTTGACGAGTCAAAGGTCTAGCTTATATTTTGACCAGGTTATGTATATGTACAGCTTATGGGTAGTCTAGGGCCCTGTCTTGGATATGAGATATTTTACTTACTCCTAGAGGCTTGTAAACGTGTATATGTATATCAGTGTTGGGTATGGCCTTGTCGGCCTTGTTATTAGCTATCTACTATGATAATAGCCTTGTCGGCGTTGAGTTGTTTCCCTACTATTGAGCTTTCAGTGTTTGAAATTGCTATTCTTAGAGACCTTGTTGTTCTCATACCCCAAGCAGGTTCAATAGAGATACACTCTATTTTGGCACCCTCAATCTTTTGGGGCTCTGGGTGTCGGTCATGCCTCCCATGGTTTTGGGCATGACAACTACGATATGTATAGTACCCAATACCTTGGCAAGTTTTGGGGTAGCCTTGCAAACTAGGGTGATATAGTTGGATTCCATGTAACTCACATGGTCTATTGTCGGTTATAAGAAACTCCCATATGAAGGTTTTAAGCATTAAGCTATTTTATTTCATGCTTAAACTCAACCTAGGGTGTTTATTTATGATATCTCTTTTGTGCATGATATCAGTCTTAATTATGTTTCAAGTATGTTTTTGTTACTTATGTATATCTCACGTATTAAGTACATCCTGTAGTACTGATGCATATTTTATACTGCATCCTCTTGATGATGCAGATTCAGGCTCTCTTTCTCAGGCTTGTGGTTAGATGAAACCGGGTATCCAGATCTTGTTGGTGAGTCCTCATCCTCCGAGGATTAGTATTAGTCTAGTTATTTTGCTTGTCTTCCTTTCAGATTTTTGAGTTAGTTGGGGTCTTGTCCCATTAACCCTTTATGACAGTTAGAGGGTTCAGACATATGTAGACTTGTACTTTGTGTTTTGCATTTGGTATTTCTTAGACCTTGTTCCTATTTAGTTTATGGTTGCCTATCTTTGTTTAGTATGCTTCTGCTATGTTTCTTGTATTTATCTGAGTATGTTATGACCAAGGGTTAACTTGGGGAACTTGTGGTCCCAGGTCCCGTGTTATACCTAGGTGGTAGTCTCAGGGCATGACAAACTTAGTGTCAGAGCCTCAGGTTTCAGAGTCCTAGGGTGTCTGAAAGTCGCATCGAGTAGAGTCTCTTTTATATGTGTAAAGCGCGCCACACTTATGAGAGGGAATCTATGAGGTGTCTAAGGAAAAACTTCACTTCTTTCATGATCAGTATCATGCGATAGAGTTTAACTCTATTAACCCTCTAATCCATTCTTTATGCATTTTAGATTATGCCTCTTTGTCATGTTATGCCTCGCCGAACCGCTTGAAATTCTAACCCTCTGATTCCAGACCCCGAGGTCACTAATGCAGAGTTCATAAATTCTATTCATATGCTAGCTCAGGCTATGGCTGCTCAGGATAATCAACAAGCTCTTATCTCCGTCCACCCTCATGGTGGAGTTGCAGCCCGAGTTCGAGACTTTATTCGCATGAACCCACCTGAGTTCTAGGGTTAGAAAGTTTGTGAGGATCCGCATATTTTCATGGATGAGGTACAGAAGATCTTGGGTGTAATTCAAGTGGTTGGTATTGATGGCATTGAGATAGCTTCCTATTAACTCAAGGACATGGCTCATATTTGGTTCACTCAATGAAGGAATGCTAGCGATAGAGATATGGTCCCTATGACTTGGGAATGCTTTGAGAGGGATTTTCTTGACCTATTCTTCCCGAGGGAGTTGAGGCAAGCTAAGGCCTCAAAGTTCATGAATTTAAGGCAAGGTTATATGTCAGTTCAGGAGTACGAATTAAAGTTTACCCAACTTTCTAGGTATGCTTCTTCTAGGGTGGCTAACCCATGGGATGAGATGAGTAAGTACGTTTATGGAGTATCAGATTTGGTAAAAAAGGACTGTAGGTCCATAATGCTTTTGGGTGATACAAATATTTCTTGACTGATGACTCATACCCACCAGATTGAGGGAGACAAGTTGAGGGAAATGGCAAGGGAGAACAAGAGGGTTAGATCAGAGAGTTCAAGTTTTTGCCATCAGAGGTCCGGAGGTGGAAATCGCTCTTCATTTCAGAAGAAATCATCAGGGCCCGTTCATTCTTCAGTTAGTGCTCCTACCCAGGCCCCAGGACTTATTATGATCAGACTGGTAGAGGATCTGGTTCCTATTCACTAGGGAGTATTGCAAAGGGGACCCCTTACCCTTCTTGCAACAAGTGTGGTAGGAATCATCTTGGCGAGTGTTTAGCTGATTCACATCTTATCTTAAGTCTAGGGAAATGATTTCTAAGGGCTATGTTTATCATATCGTTCGGGTTATGGACACAGAGTCTAAAATCCTATTTCTCCAGTCAGTTCCTATTGTGAATGAGTTTTCAGAAGTATTTCTCAAAGATTTTCTTAGAGTCCCTCCCAAGCAGGAGATCAACTTTGGAAAAGATATTCTTCTAGATATGTATCCTATATCTATTCCTCCCTATAGAATGGCTCCTGTGGAGCTTAAGGAATTCAAGGATCAGTTGAAAGACCTCCTTGATAAGGGTTTTATTTGACCCAACATCTTTCCATGGGGTGCTCCAGTTTTATTCATACGAAAGAAAGATGGTTCCCTTAGAATATGTATCGACTACCATCATTTGAACAAGGTCACAGTCAAAAATAAGTATCCCATTTCTAGGATTGATGACTTGTTCGGTCAGCTTTAGGGTTCCAGTTACTTCTCCAAGATCGACCTTAGATTTGGTTATCATTAGCTCCGTGTTCGACAGTGTGACATCCCAAAGATGGCCTTCAGAACTCGGTATGGTCACTATGAATTTGTGGTTATGTCTTTTGGTCTAACGGATGCTCTCGCAACTTTTATGGATTTGATAACTCATGTGTTCAAATGATATTTGGATATGTTTGTGATTATTTCATTGATGATATTTTTATCTATTCTCAGAGTAAGGAGGAGCATAAGAACCATTTGAGAGTTGTGTTGCAAACTCTCAATGATCGACTTTTTTTTGCTATGTTTAGCAAGTATGAGTTTTGGATGCAGTCTGTTGCTTTTCTAGGTCATATTGTGACTAGAGACGGTATTCGAGTTGATTCTCAAATGATTGAGGCAGTAAAGAACAGGCCTAGACCCACTTCCCCATCCGATATTAGGAGCTTTTCGGGTTTGGTTGGTTACTACAAGAGATTTGTGGAAGGGTTTTCTTCCATTGCTTCCCCATTGAATCGGTTGACTCAAAATATGGTTAAATTTCAGTGGTCTAATCTATGTGAGAAGAACTTTCAAGAATTGAAGACTAGATTGACCACAACTCTAGTGTTGGCTCTACCCGAGGGTTCAGATGACTTTGTTGTGTATTGTGATGCTTCTAGGATTGTTTTGGGTTGTGTTTTGATGCAACATGGTAAGGTGATTGCTTATGCTTCTAGACAATTTAAGATTTATGAGAAGAACTACCCTACTCATGATCTTGAGTTAGTGACCGTGTTTTTTTCTTTGAAGATTTGGAGACACTACTTTTACGGTGCTCATGTGGTTATATTCACCGATCATAAGAGTCTTCAGTATGTGTTCACTCAAAAGGAATTGAATCTTCGTCAAAGGATATGACTTGAGCTTCTTAAGGATTATGATATGAGTGTGCCTTACCATTCGAGTAAGGCCAATGTCGTGGTGGATGCACTTAGTAGGTTGTCCATGGGTAGTGTGTCTTCAGTTGAAGATGGAAAGAAGGAATTGGCCAAGGATGTTCATCAACTTGCTCGATTGGGAGTTTGACTTATAGATTCGATAGAAGGTGGTGTTATTGTTCAGAATGGTTTTGAATCTTCCTTGGTAGTTGAAGTGAAAGAAAAGAAAGACAGTGATCCTATTTTGCACTAGCTGAAGGGTGCAGTCCATCAAAAAAATGTAGAAGTTTTCTCCCAAAGGGGAGATGGTGTCCTTCGATATCAGGGTCGATTGTGTATTCCTGACATAGATGGGTTAAGACTACAAATTTTGGCAGAGGCTCATAGTTCCAGGTATTATATTCACCCTGGTGCCACCAAGATGTACCATAACCTATAGGAAGTCTATTGGTGGAATGGCATGAAAAGGGACATAGAAGGTTTTGTGGCTAAGTGTCCCAACTATCAACAAGTGAAGGTAGAGCATCAACGACTAGGTGGTATGAATCAGGACATTGATCTTCCTACTTGGAAGTGGGAAGCGATTAATATGGACTTCATTACTGGTTTGCCTCGTACTCGTAGGTAACAAGATTCTATTTAGGTGATTGTTGATAGGATGACTAAATCATCCCACTTCTTGGCTGTGAAGACTACAAATTCAGCAGAGGATTATGCCAGACTCTACATTCGTGAGATAATTAGGTTGCATGGTGTTCCACTGTCTATCATTTCAGATTGGGGTACTTAGTTTACATCCCAATTTTAGAGATCATTTTAGATAGGTCTTGGTACTCAACTGAAGCTTAGCACAACTTTTCACCCACAGACGGATGTCCAGGTAGAGCGTACTATTCAGACTTTGGAGATATGTTGAGAGCTTGTGTGATTGATTTCAAATGTAGTTGGGATGATCACTTACCTCTTATCGAGTTTTCCTACAATAACAACTTTCATTCTAGCATCCAGATGGCTCCTTATAAAGCACTTTATAGGCGGAGGTGTAGATCTCCTATTGGTTGGTTTGAGGTAGGTGAGGCATCTTTGATTGATCCAAATTTGGTTCATGAGACTATGGAGAAGGTTTAGATCATTAGGGAGAGGTTGAAAACCGCTCAGAGTCGACAGAAATCATATGCAAATGTGAGGAGAAAAGAGTTTGAGTTTGAGGATAATGATTGTATATTTCTAAAGGTGTAACCCATGAAGGTTGTGATGAGATTCGGTAAGAAAGGGAAACTTAGTCCCCGATATGTAGGTCCTTATCAAATTCTGAAGAGAGTTGGTAGTGTTACTTATGAGTTGGATTTGCCAACAGATTTAGAAGCGGTCATCTGGTTTTCCATGTTTCCTTATTGAAGAAATGTGTTGGTGATCTGACCTTGATTGTTCCCTTGGAAAATGTGAGTGTGAAGGATAGCCCTACTTATGAGGAAGTTCCCATGGAGATTCTAGATCGTCAAATTCAGAGGTTGAGAAACAAAGAAGTCACTTTGGTAAAAGTCCTTTGGAGGAATCAACTAGTTGAGGGAGCTACTTGGGAAGCAGAAGCGGCCATGAAAGCCAAGTACCCTCATCTATTTCCTTCCGATTCAGTTTCAGCTTGAGCTAATAGTTTCCTCCTTAGTTCATCCCTCTGATCCTAATCCAGCATCTTCTCTCATGATCCTAGCATGCATTCATGTTTTCTGAAGTTAGTTCTATCATGTTTTAAGTTAAAAAGCTTAGTTTTCATGTTTATCCTTGAGTTTCATGTTTTGTTGCTTGGTTGGGCTGTTTTTTCTCTAGTTTTCCTTGCTTAGTCTTCATTCGAGGATGAATGATCCCAAAGGGGAGATATTGTAACACCCCGGAATTTGATTAATCTTTAAACTTAGAATCTCTAAAAAAAATCTAAACTTCTTGGAATTATGATTTAAGTCCACGAGCCATAGATAGAACCACCAGTCGTGGAAGTAACTCATGAATCCAGTCCTGCAGATCAACCTCGGGTCTTAGAATCACGAATCAAGTTCATGGTCCATGGATGGTTCCACGAGTCATGGAACCAACCCATAGAACTCAGACTGAGGGTAGTCAAATCCCACAAAAACCATGAGAGGTTTCTACGACCCATGGAAGTTTCCACGAGCCGTACTGTTAAATAGTAGAATCTGATCCGCAACTTGAATTTTGGGCTCAGGAACCACGAGTCCAATCCACAAATCGTGATTACTTCTACGGTCCGTGGAAAGGACCCATGGAACCTAAAGTCGAGGTTTTTAACAACTTTTCCTTAATTAAATCCTAGGGGTATTTCAATAACTACCCGTCCTTTTAACTCTTAAGTGAGGTTGTTTTAGCCACTTTTAGTAGGGTTTCTACTCCTATTAGCCTAAGTTTTTCATTACTCCTCATTCATCTACCAAAAGAGGAAAATAACTCCTTCAAGCTCCAAGTTTCAAGCTCCAAGTCTCAAGCTCCAAGTTCAAGCCTCCATTTCTTTTCATCTTAGATCAAGCAAGCTTCAATGAGGTATGTGGGTATTCAATAAGGGATTCCTTTCACCCTTATGCCCAAAACCCTATGTTTTACTTTGATTTATGAAATTGTGAAATTAGAGTTCTTACTCAATTTGGGAAAAACTTATGGGTGCAGGTTTTAAGCATCAATTCCTTGTTTCTCATTGCTTATCTATGATTTATTTGAGGTTCCTTAATTCATTTAAAAAGCCCATGCATTAAAGATGACTTCTATCATGATTCCTTCAATTTTCATGTTTTCAAGTGAAAATTGGCATGTTTGGATAACATGACCTTATGTATTAAGAAATTGCATGCCTAATTTTTCAAGCCATAATTTTAGAAAGAAAAGTATGATTTGAATTATGGCTATGCTAAGCTTTAAGACTTATGATTTGAATTTGCATGACACTAGATGTGTTCTTATGCTTTTCACTACATTTCAGCATTAGATATGTCATTAGTATATTATGAGCTATATTTATATTTTGAAAGTAGTATTTAGCATCGAGCAATGAGGATTGTAGATAACCCAAGTCCAAAACTACGTTGCCAGCGTAGGTTAAGAGGGTCCTCGTTAGTTGAGAGAGTCTCCTTCTGAAGAAGGGTCCTCGTTAGTTGAGAGTGTTCCTTTATAAAAGTGGTTCCACGCTATGATATGTATAGTACCCCGTACCTTAGAAAGGTTCGGGGTAGCTTTGCCAACTAGGGTGATATAGTTGAATTACATGTAGCTCACATGGTCTATTGTCGGTTATAAGAAACTCCCGTATGAAGGTTTTAGGCATTAAGCTATTCTATTTCATGCTTGAACTCAACCTATGGTATTTATGTATGATATCTCTGCATGATCTCAGTCTTAATTATGTTTCAAGCATGTTTTTACCTTACTTATGCATATCTCACGTATTCAGTACATCCTGTAGTACTGATGCATATTTTGCGCTGCATCCTCCTTATGATGCAGATTCAGGCTCTCTTTCTTAGGCTCGTGGCTAGACGATGCCGGATATCCAGATCTTGTTGGTGAGTCCTCATCCTCCGAGGACTAGTATTAGCCTAGTTATTTTGCTTGTCTTACTTTTAGATTTTTAAGTTAGTTGGGGTCTTGTCCCATCAACTCTTTATGACTGTTAGAGTCTTCAGACATATCTAGACTTGTACTCTGTGTTTTGGATTTGGTATTTCTTAGACCTTGTTCCTATTTAGTTTATGGTTACCTATCTTTGTTTAGTATGATTCCGCTATGTTTCTTGTATTTATCTGAGTATGCTATGACCAAGGGTTAACTTGGGGCACTTGTACTCCTGGGTCTCATGTTACGCCTAGGGGGTAGTCTCGGGGTGTGACAATGATACCAATTACTACCTTCCGGTAAGAAATAGATCAATCCTCCATTTATCTTCCCAAATGAAATGAAGCGCATTATTTGAACAACTATAATAAGTTAAGTAGAATTAATGTATTACTATAAAATCCCATTAAACAAAGATTAACTCTTTGAGTTCTTAGTCATTAACAATTTCCCAATCTATATGAATCCTTTCGAAAAACACTAAGATTCAAGGGCTTTTAATTAACGTTTGCAACCGCTAATTTTCCAAAAAATTGATTGTTAATAACTCACCCATAACCTATTCAATCCTATATCAACATATTTTCCCTAAGGCTAGTTCATTGTATGGATTCACAATCCCAGATTTGGGGTTTAGTTACCCATACTAAAGAGAAAAGAAACAAAGATAATTATAAGAGACATACTTACAAATCGAATAGATTGATAATCAAAAGTTGTTCTTCTAAACAAGCACTAAAAGAAGTGCCCCAAATTGTTTCAATTCTCAAAGCATAAAGTAATATCGTGTTTCTTCTTAAAAAAACATGAAAAAACTATGTTGGAAGAAGTGTTCTAAAAAATACCCTAGGAGTCCTATTTATAGGAAAGTACAAATTAAATCTAGGCTGGTCTAGGGAAAAAAAGACGCTTCCTCAGAATGAATGCCAAAATGGTCTATTTTGGTCAATAATGGACCGTTTCCTTGGTCGTTTTAACTTCTACAATTTAGCTACCTTCTGGTTCTGGAAATGGTCAGAGGAACAGACTGCTTTAAAGAAGAACGGTCTGTTGTCCTGTCTGTTATAACTCAACTTTTTGCATCAACTTCTGTCCTTGGCGTTGAATGCAATGGTTGTAGCAACGGTTCATTTCAAATCAGAACGATCAGCAAAATGTATCATTTTTATCTCAACTAAGCTCTTTTGTTGATTTAAGTTTATCTTTCCTAAAACACAACCAAAACACATAAATTTGCACAAGATTTACTTGAAAACTACAAAACTTTCTTGTTCAAAGCGTCAAATATGCCATAAAATCCTGGCATATCAGTGTGTCATAGGCTGGTACTATGCCTATTATGCCTAGTGGTTCAGGTTTGCAGATTAGAGATGAGGCACAGAATTCATCCCAGGCAACAATATATAGTAGTCAGGGACTAGGAGTGCAGCCAGCCTATGTGGATCCCCATTTGTTAATATTTCCAATTCTATTAGTTGCCCAGCTTATTGCAGCTAGGACGATTATGTCAATTGAGGAGCAGAAGATGCTGGGTAGGTTCATCAGATTAGGTCCTTTGAGGTTTTCTAGTTCCCCTGGAAAGAATGCTTACGAGTTCTTGATTAGTTTCCAGGAGAGGTTGCATAACCTTGAATTAGTGGAGTCACACAGAGCTGATTACAATGAATTTCAAATAGATAGTTCTGCAAAAAAGTGGTGGCAATCTTATACTGCTTGTACACCAACTTGGTCACCTCCGATGACTTTGGCTCAGTTCTCCGATGCATTCTTGGAGAAGTATGTACCTTACAGCTTGAGAGAGATGTTGAGGGATGAGTTCACCAGGTTAGAGCAGGGCTCTATGTTAGTTTCTTAGTATGAGGCACAGTTTCATGAGTTGTCTAGGTAGGCTACTATGATTCTTCCTATAGAGCACAAGTGGGTTTGCTAGTTTGTCAGAGGTTTGGACCTACCACTTTATTTGTCTACAGAGCAACTAGTGGCATCGGGGGCTACATTCCTTGTGATTATTGATCATGCATGAGTTGTTGAGGGTATGTGTCATGAGGCCTGTGGAGGCAGCAACAAGAGACCCCACCATCAAGGTAGTTTCTGTGGCCTCCAGTTCTAAGATAGGGGTTTCCCATATAGAGGTTACCCTCAGCACTTTCAGCCCAGCCGACCAATTCAGGCACCATTGCAATTATTTGGGTCACAGTGGGCAGAGTAGCCAGGATTCAGGTTAGACTTCTTGAGGGTTGCATTTAGGGTATCTGGGCTATTTTAGCCAATCAGGTGTAGTCAAGTTTTCTTATCGGGGCACCTCTGGTAAGGGCTGCTATGTATGTGGTGAGTAGGGACACTTTGCTAGGACTTATCTGAGATTTAGAGAGTTTCACCCCCTCCGAGTTCCAACATCACTGGCTAGAGGTGGTGCGTAGGTTAATAGGGGTGGTTCCCATGTTGTCAAAGATGTTTCCCAGCCATACCAATCACGTGGTCATGGCAGACAGAGTCACTCAGATTCTTTTATCATAAGTATTATTCTGTTATGATCAGTGAACTTTTGGTATTGGTCGATATGTGATTTGCATGTCCTTAGATATATATATATATATATATGAGATTGTAGTGCTTGTGCATATAGCTACTACATAGAAGAATTCTTTAAGTAGTGGATCGAGTATGTTAGTTTTGGATAGTAGCTATCTTGGGGTGCAAAGCGCGGTAGGCCTTATCATCATAATTGGTGGGCTTTCGCAGTAATTCTAGGCTTGGTTTTTGCTATCTTAGAACCTACCTATCTTAGGTTGTTGGATTGTTTTGCTTTTTTTCATAGTGCTAGTTCTGACATTCTTCCCTTGGGTCTGTTTCTGCGGTTAATGAGTATTCAGGTTGCAGAGGTATTTTCTAAAGATGGAATTCGAGGTCAGGTTATCATCTATTAAGAATCGGGGTAGTGGGTCTCCCAAGGACTACTTTAGGACTTGTTGCGCCCTCTATATATTCCAAACTATGTCCTTTGGTTTGACCCAGGCCCCAATAGTGGTTGCATATTGGACGAGCGATGTGTTTAGAGCCTATTTGGCTTCAGTTTCTATGGTGTGCATTCGTGACATATGAGTTTACTCAGGGATCTGACAGAAGCATGATCGGCATATAGAGTAAGGTTCAGATTTGTAGGCTAGCAGGTTACTTCAGATGGATTGTGAAAGGTTATTTTTGGTTGCAACATCCACGGTTAGATTGATTCATTAAATTTCTCCCTTCTGGTGGTTCAACGAGTTTGAGGTGAGCTTTCCAAAAGCTCAAGCCTTATGGATTTCAACGATGATTCAGACTATTCTAGTTGTAGACTAGAGGTTGGTGGTATTTTGAGCTACTTTCAAAGTTGGTGGTTTGCGTGCTTGTACAGCAGGATAGGTGCTTGAGATGGGAGATAGTGAGTTTAGAGGTAATGGAATTTTTAGTTGCTAGGTGACAACCTTTGGCTTGGGAAATCATTTCCTTGGTCAACGGGTTGGTTTGGCTTAATATGCAATGCATGATAGGCTTTTTGCTGAGTGATGAGGCCACGAAAGTGACCTTAGATCCATTGGTGTTTTGAGAATGTAGAGCCATGATAATGTTCTTAGAACTTGTAGTTGATTCGATGGCTTGGTACTTCGTGGTAGGCGGCTACACTCCTTGCAGATTTTTTGATGTTGCTTGGGTCTCCATGGATAAGGTGATCTAGTTCATCCACCTCTGGCTGGTTCAGACTTGGTACATTTCAGGTGATTGGTCCTGGTGTACATTCGGGAGATTGTTTTCCTGCATGGAGTTCTTGTTACTATAAATTATGATCATGATATTTTGTGTGCAATCATGTTTCTGGTGGTTATTTCTAAAATATTGGTTATGCGCGTGGAGCCTAGAATAGCTTTTTCATTCGCATGCTGATGGTCGGTCAGAGTGGGAAATTAATGTTCTCAGGATATACTATGGGCATGTATTAGGAATTCTTGGAGGTTAGTGAGGCTAGTTCTTGGTTTCAGGTAGAGATCGAGTATTCTGATGTCTTTATTAGAGGTGAAATGCGGTAGAAATTATAGACTTTCAGTAGGTAGTTGATGCTTTTGAGGGTAGCTTAGGTGTTTGACTTGTGTGTGACTTTATGGTTAAAATACGGATGATTCGAGATAGGCAGAAGGATTGTGCGGATCAAAGGACTCATGGGTAAGAATGGTAAGGAAGTGAGTTTTGTGCTTTGAGTTAGCCTGGTCACCGATTCTCTGGGATGACCGCCTTGGTTTTCTTGGTTCTTGTGTTGTATTGGTGCTTTTCGGTTGAGTTTCTTTGGGTTCGATTCAGTTGATTGATCTTCTGGGCTTTTGAGTTAGAGTTTTTTGCTTTCCTAGTTCGGTTGGTAAGGAATCAGGTTTTTGTAGCTTCTCTTTGGTATAGCTCCGTGGGACATTGTCCAATTGAGGAGGATCCTTGGGAAGACTATTTCAACATACGGACCTAATAGCTTTCCGTTTAGAGTCTGTAGGTGCTTCTTGTTTCTTAACTTTTGAGGATGAATGTTCTTTTAGTAGTGGATGTTGTAATAACCCTTCAGGTCATTTTTCCATTTTGAATTTTTCCTCAGTGGCTACAGGTCATTTATGACTTGCAGGGACTGATGGTTTATTTTCCGGGCTATCTATTTGCGTTTAAGAAGAGTTTCCATGTTTTGGAACTCTTAAGGCTTAGACGGTTGACTTTGGTCAACATTTGGAGAAGACGACCTCAGATAGAAATTCTATCAGCACTATTAGCTCCGGAATATTGACTTTGGGCTATAGGGACCTTTGGTTTGAGTCCCGAGGCTTTCAGACTTATTTTGGGCTATTAGGTTCTATTTTAGCAAAAGTTAGTTTTCAAGCGTGGGCCCCACTTTTCGTTAAAACAATCTCCATTGGGAGTTATATAGATTATGTTGAGTCTGGAACGCCATTTTTGATTGGGTAGCATGGTTGGTTTGTGTTCAAGGAGTTCCAAATGAATCCCGAGAGTCCATCCGATGACTTTTTAGCCTTTGAGTTTTGCCTCGTTTTTGCTGTAATGTTGCAGACCATTTTGGTCATTGCAACCGCGAGGTGACCAGTGCATTCACAATGGTCTAGCTTTTTCACAATCATAATCACAAGGGGGTCCTTCGTGATCGCGATGAAGGCCAACTGTGACGCGATCTAACTTATTCTTCATGACCGCGTGGCTGAACTGTCACGATCACGATGGTGTAGCCAGCATAGTCATCGCAACTCCGTGGGGTCCTTAGCGATTGCGATGAAGGACCCCGGGCAGTATAAGTTGTCTTCTCTTTGTTTTCTCTTATTATTTCCAAAATCTTCCATTAAAATATAACTTGGAGCTCCAAAATAAGTTAGTGATCTTCTGTGTGGGCTAGAGATTGTTGGGACCTCATCCGTGATCACGTCCTTGTCGTAATTGGTAAGTTTCCGACTCTAAATCCCGTTAAATTTCCCAATTTTATGTCACTACCCAATTTCTCAGGTCATGATGGCACCTACAAGCCCTCCAGTAGGCGAACCAATTCTCATAGCCCGGAACGGTTAGTAATGGGCTACCACCTAACCAATACGCATGATAAGCTAAAATAAACGGAAGCAGAATAAGATAAATACAAGCAGAAGCAAAAACCCGAATATATATAAGGAAACTACACCAACCCCAAGACTTGGTATCGACAGTACAGAAGCTTCGAATAGGATACAAGTGCTAAAAGTAACCAAAGATAAGTACATCTGTCTATGAATATACAAAGAGTAACAGTACAAAAGATGAGATGTGGTCAAGCCCTGGCCGTCAGGCGCTCACCCTAGTCTTGAAGATCCCAAAAGCTGCACGAGTCTCTAACGCGATCAACAGTGAAATCTCACACTCATATCCGCACCAAAACATGCTGAAGTGTAGTATGAGTACCAATTGCTAAGCAATGGTTACCCAGTACGCATCATCGGCCGACTAAGCGCATATAAAATATAAGAGAAATAAGAAGAAGAATACAAGAAGATACTCATAGAAAAACAAGGAAGAAGAACAAGGAAACTAGCACAAGAGTAACTCAACCAAGAGTACAAAAATAACATGCTAGCACAGAAGGTATTCATACACATGTGAAAGAAGGAAGAAGGACGCATCTGGTATCCTTACAACAACATTATATATAAAGAGAATTCAAAGAGAGGGGTGGTATACCGGTAACCTCAAAAATGACGGGAAAGAGGGGAAGCCAGCCAACAATTGAACTATTAATCACATACTAACAGAAACAAGCCTAAAATCTCAATACCAAGATAAAATAGTCGTAAACAACTCACAAGTCAAAGCCTAAGATGGAATAACTAACACAAAAGTATCTAAATCTTCCAATCAGGCCAGGATAAAAACAGTAACCAATACTCCCCAACCGCTCAGAAAGCTACACAATCAGGATCCTCAACAATGCGGGCCTCACTGGCCTCTCAACAATTATAGTCCAAAAGCAGGTGCCTTAATAGGCTAAAACCACTCATCCAATCGGTACCAAAGTCTATAACAAGCTCTAAGAAATGAACGGAGAAATATAATCTACCTACAGTCCCAACGGTCGCCCATACAACCAAGGAACACAATCAAGTGAAAACAAACCCTCCTGCCGCCCATACAACCGGAGCATATGATGAACACACAACAACCAAGGGTGGAATCAGAATATTAAATGTATGATAATGACATGATGTGAAAGTAACCCGTATGTTCGCCCTCGGGTACCTCAAGGCCCATGTAGAGGTGGGACCCATGGAAGGACACTACCCGTTTACCTCTACTCCGCCATACACCCCTCCTCCTAGCACGCTGCGTAGGCCCGTAGCATATGTCCCAGGAATGGTAGGGTCCATAGAGGTCTACTTGTAGACCACATACAAACCGCACAATCTCAAATATAGCTCAATACTCAATATCTTGTAGTTCATGCCTGGCTTTGACCCGAGTCTAAATCAGTAGTAGTAATCTCAAAGACCCTCCTCAAGGGTGCCCGAAGTATATTCGGGTCTAAAATCAATAATAAAGTCTCAATAACCCTCCCGAAGGGTGCCTAGAGCATATCTGGGTCTAAATCAAGAATCAAGTCTCAAATCCCTAAACAGGGTGCCCAACATGTGTCCGAGTCCAAATCCGTAGAAAATCATATCTAGGGATACGACCCTGCCGAGCCTAGTATCAGTGGAAAAACAGTATGAAAGCATCCAAATCTCATTTTATCCTTTTTTATACCAAAAATGGGACCTCAAGTCCATGCAAAGTTTCAAAAAATGGTGATAGTTGGCCCGAAGCCAAAACAATAGTAAAACATGCAGAAAATCCTTTTTCATGAATGAATATGCTCGTAGACAATAAGTTTAGCCAAAAGTAGCTCACAAACATTCCTATCGGCCCTGCACAGGCTCAACAGCAGCAGACATAACCAGCCTAGAATAAAAGCTCTATGTCAGGGATTCACGTACATTTCCACACTTTGGGTCCCCAAAAATACATCCGGGGTCCCACCGACACAAGAGAATTGAGATATTTGACTAGAAAAGGCATTCTAGATCGAACAAAATTGACAAAAATCCCATCGGAGGTCGATTTAATGAAAATTAGGCTCCACGCCCAAATATCAATCTAAGGTCAACTATTTCAAAAATGGAACCCAATGGCTGAAATCAAGTACGAAAGCCTGGGGACCCAAACCAATGGTCCCTCTAGCCTAAACTCAACGTTTTGGAGCTAACAACACTGACGAAATTTCCATATGAGGCCATCTTCTCCAAATGTTGACCAAAGTCAGTTATACAAGCCCAACTGGCCTGAAAACACAGAACGAGAGAGATTTCCATGCTGAATAGATCCTGGATCCCGACCAATGGTCCAACTAGACTAAAGTCCATGCTCTGGAGCTAACGGAACTGTCGGAATTCGATTCAGAGCATTATAGCTAAGAATGTTGACCAAAGTCAATAATTTCCAAAGTCTAAAGCTCTCAAACAAGGAACGGCCAAAAAAGCCAAACTAACAGCTCGGGCATCGAACTACTGGTCCCAACAAGCCATAAATAACTTGGGGCCACTATAGGCAATCTCTAACAGTACCAGAAAGGCAAAAATGTTTAAATGACTGGAAGGGTCATTACATCATCCACTACTAAAAAGACTTTTTTCCCCGAAAGTCAGGAAAGAAGGAGACACTAGAGATTTAAGAACAGCGGATATGAAGCCCGTACTACTCTCTCGGACAACCTGGGTAACCTCCGCCACCGGACGACACCCAACAAAATAGAAACAAAGGAAGTAACCAAGCCTTAACTTCTTACAAGCTAAGCTAGATTCTAAACTCAAACTCCAAAACTTCAAAGATCTGTCAACCCAAATTGAACCTCGAGAATTTCAGCAGGTAAGCACCAACATAACACCAAAACCAGAGAAGCAAGGTGACCAACACACATAACTCGAATCTTCTAAACCACAACCAAGTTTACCAGAAAATCCAACCACCGAAACTCTAACTCATAGACCCACTGATCCGTAAAACCCTTTTTACTCAAACCCATTCCAAACCAAGCTATAGCCTACTAGCCTTTGCCATCCAAGATAACAATCCAAAGAATATTGTCAAAAATTGGAGTTACCTCTCCCTACTGATAATCAACCAATGAATGAACACTTTTACTAACATCAAACTTGATAACTAAACCCAGCTGAACCAACCATCTGAACCTGACTGAACTAACCATCTGAAACTTATTGAACCAACCATCTGAACTCGATTGAACATACCATCTGAACCAGACTAAATTTTGCACACCATAGTTAGGAAATCCATGTATGAACACTCTGTGTTGATGGGGAAACATCAAAATTATAGAACGAAATCAACCTCTCTAAACTGTGCCAAGTCTGGGTCAACTGGAAGGGAATCAACCAAAGAAACCTTGCCCAAAAGACCCAAACCAAGACAAAGCCTCTGCAAGGAGGGTGGCAAGCCTACCACAAAGTCTGCAATCATCAGCTAAACTCCAAACACTCGAACACTACACGAATTCTAAAATTACCATACTAGTCTCAACATAGGAAGAAGTCAACCACGCTGCGAATATCAAGTCTGAACACCCCGTACGAAAGAAAAGGGTGCCTAAAGTCCAAGACTGCCATCTAGATATAAAAATTTACATAACCCATCAATTCACCCCTTTGGCTCGATTCAACTGTTCTACTGCATCAGCATACCAAACTACCAACTCTGGAGCATACAATCATACCAAACTGCTAGTCCACACTGGCCAAGTCTAACCAACACTGGAACCCCACATAATAGACAACCCTTGAAGATCCAACTAATCAAGCTGTCAAACCCTCGGAATGCAAAGGCAACCACCAACCTCAAAGTATCATTAGAACCCAAAATAGCCTCGCTAGTCTCAATCCACACAATTTGATCACATATACTACACTACCGCGGAGTCTCAAACATACACTGCTGAGTCTGTCCAACCATAGTAGAAGGAACCTCGTACTATCTAAAACACCATTAAAATTTGAAATATCCAGCCTAGCTTAAAGGTTAGCCAAGGACTAGGTGTCCAAGGTGAACTATAACTCTATAACTGAAATAAGGAAGCTAAGTTGTCCGAACTCATTGCATTCCAACTAAAGAAGCTTCAACCAAAAAGAACCAACCATGAACCATGCGGAGTAGTTTGCTAGCCCACGATTCTGAAACTCAATACTAGTTAGCAACCAATACCTCTGATAAACCTCTGTGTAGACCCGTACACTGCCGATGAACACATAGGAACTGGAGTCAGCTAGGCTCTGAACACATCATTTGCCCAAACCGTAACTGCTATTGAAACCTCAAACCAACCGAAGGGAAATGCCACTACAAATCGGAACTTGGTCGAATAAAGGCATCAACACCCAAACCAAGGCAAACTCTCGACCATCACCTCAGCTAGCTTACTAAAACACAAAGCGCGAGTAAGAAGTCAGCACCCTCCTTCGCAAACCTAACAAAACCCTTTCCAAGGAAACCCTAACCTAACAAGCTCTCTCTCAAGTGCTACCTGGATTCGTTCCCTTAGCTCCCATAACTCCTACAGGCAACAGTTGATACAATGGAACGAGGGTAGACCGAATGCCTTACTCCACCAAAATGCTATAGTAACAATCCAACCGCAAAGCCACAATTCAACAGTCAACCTCAACCACGATGCTACAATTAACACCTAACCAGGACTGTTATAGCCAAACACTCGATTACAATGCTATAATCAAACTCAATTCTATCAACCAAGACTGGGGAGGGCATAAAAAAACTCATCTTGACTTAGAATAGAAGGAACCATGAAAGAAACCCATACCTGCTAACTTACCAAACCCAACACTAAGGAAGGTCGATTCAGATCACTAAAGAAACGCAAGACTGACCAATGCTCACCAGCATAACCAATACCACTCAACTTAAGATAGGGCCTCAAACTCCGGCACTACTACTGGCTCACACTGAACCAATACAAGGATCTCTAGCCACGCTAGATAATGGCCTAGGCAACAACCATCTAGGATCGCTAGAAAATAATATTTTAAGCAATACTAGAACTACAATGAATAGGAAGTGAGCTTAAACAAGACCTGCCAGTGAGCTACAATACTGGGAAAATATATCTCAAGGACAACTCACCCCATTCATTACTAAAAAAATGATCTACCGAGAAACACACGAATAAAACTACAAGCTCAAACATTAAAATGACTAAACAAGTAAAACATGAAGGCATATAAGGAAAAATACGAAAAGGGGAGAATTGCAACACGAGCAATGCTATCACTAGATGAAGATAAATAGAGTCGTACCTAGAGCAATAGTATCGGGAACCTCTATCTCTGGCCCACCAATAGGGGTATCAGACTTATGGTGTCTAACTCTGATCTGAGTAGTCGAAGTTGAAGGCTCTGCCATCCCTCGCTGAGGACAAGCTCTATAAAGGTGACCAACCTCCCCACAATCATAACAACTAGGTTGGACGGGATACAAAATTGCGGGGAAATTCCTAGCAAAGTGCCCACGCTTACCATATCGAAAACAGACTCTACTAAATGAAGTTCGATGGGAAGAACTCACTGAACCTGACCGGCCACCATGGCCTACAAACTCTAAATGCAAACCTCAAAGAATATGATACATACCCTGTATACTCTGCTCAATTCCATACACAACCATTCTCTGGAACCCGTGGAGCAACTGAAACTAGTCGGCTAGATAAGAAGAAACAGAACTTATCCCTAGTAGACAATCCCCTACCCTGAGTCTGAGAACTTTGAAAACATCCCTGACAATGACACTTCTTACTACTGCCTCTATATGCCTCACGACATAAACCCTTAACATCCCCAGCATGATCAACTACCTGAAGGAAAGTCATCCCAACTGTAACTAAGTGCTCGGTCGTCAAACGAAGTGGCAAAATCAACCCCCCCAAAAAGCTCTGAATCCTATCCAACTCTGAAGGCATAGACCTAGAAGTATGTCTAACCATCTCGTGAAATCTCACCTCATAGTCCGACACCGATATACTACCCTACTAAATAATTGGAAGCTCAACCCTAGCTGAAGCACTGAAACACCCACCAGAGGACTCAGAGTCCTAGCCATGGTGTCTTGAAGAACTGGAGTAGCCAATAATACTTCCGGAGGCTGGGATGACGCCACATCCCCTATCTGATGCAATTGGCTCTCACTCTGAAGTCCTGGCACTGATGGAGGAACTGAAGCAATAGGAACGGAAGCCTCGACATCACCCGCTTTCGAACTCATCTTAGGCATCTCAGAAGGAATGAAACAATCAAAGTTTAGAAGTCAATAGAGCCAGGAACGCATGATAGAGAGACAATAAGATGGAACTTTTCCTAATAATGCCCTGTAGCCTCCAACAGATAGGATACATATGTCATCGTACCAATCCACGAGAGTCTACTTAGGCACTTACTTTTGTACCACGACACCGGTGAACCTGGATCTGATACCAAGCTGTCATTACCTGATTTCTCAGGTTATGATGGCACCTACAACCCCCAGTAGGTGAACTAATTCTCGTAGCACGGAACAGTTAGTAATAGGCTACCACCTAACCGATATGCATGATAAGTTAAAATAAATGGAAGCAGAATAAGATAAAGATAAGTGGAAGCAAAAACCCAAATATATATAAGAAAACTACACCAACCCCAAGACTTGGTATTGATAGTATATAAGCTTCTAATAGGATATAAGTTCTAAAAGTAACAAAAGATAAGTACATATGTCTCCGAATATACAAAGAGTAACAGTAAAAAAGATGAGATACGGTCAAGCCCCAGCCGTCAGGTGCTTACCCTAGTCTCAAAGATCCCAAAAGTTGCATGAGTCTCCAACGTTATCCATAGCGAAATCTCACACTAATATCTGCACCAAAAAGTGCAGAAGTGTAGTATGAGTACAAATTGCTAAGCAACGGGTACCCAGTAGGCATCATCGGCCGACTAAGCGCATATAAAATATAACAACAATAATAAGCATAATACATGAAGATAGTCACAGAAAAACAAAGAAGAAGCACAAGGAAACTAGCACAAGAGTAACTCAATTAAGAGTACAAAAATAACATGCTAGCACAGAAGGTATATATACACAGATACACAGGTGAAAGAAGGAAGAAGGACGTACCTGGGATCCTTGCAACAACAGTATATATAAAGAGAATTTAAAGAGAGGAGAGGTATACCAGTAACCTCTAAAATGACGGGAAAGAAAGGAAGCCAGCCAACAATTGAACTAGAAATCACATACTAACAGAAACAAGCCTAAGATCTCAATACCAAGATAAAATAGCCGTAAACAACTCACAAGTCAAAGCCTAAGATGGAATAACTAGCCCAAAAGTATCTAAATCTACCAATCAAGCCAAGATAAAAATAGGAACCAATACCCCACAACCGCTCAGAAAGCTACACAATTAGAATCTCAATAATGCTGGCCCCACTTGCCTCTTAACACTTATAGTCCCAAAGCAGGTGCCTCAACAGGATAAAGCCACTCATCCAATCAATACCAAAGGCTATAACAATCTCTAAGAAATGAATGGAGATATATAATCTACCTACAGTCCCAACTGACACCCACACAACTGAGGTACACAATTAACTGAAAACAAACCCTCTGGCCGCCCATACAACCGGAGCATACATCGAACACACTGCAACCAAGGGTGGAATCAGAATACAAAATGCATGATAATGATATGATGTGAAACTAACCTGTATGTCCCCCTCTCCCCCCTGGGTACCTCAAGGTCCATGTGGAGGCGAAACCCATAGAAGGACGCTACCCGTGTACCTCTACTCTACCATACACCCCTTCGCCTGGCACGTTGTGTCAGCCCATAGCCTATGGCCTAGGAACGGTAGGGTCCATAGAGGTCTACTCATTGACCATAACTAACGGCACAATCTCAAGTTTAGCTAATTATTCAGAATCTTATAGTACATACCCGACTTTGACTCAGGTCTAAATCAGTAGTGTTAATCTCAAAAGACCCTCCTCAAGGGTGCCTGAAGTTTATTCGGGTCTAAAATCAGTAAAAAAAAAAGTCTCAATAACCCTCCCAGAGGGTGCCCAGAGTGTATCTTGGTCTAAATCAAGAATCAAGTCTCAAATCCCTAAACAGGGTGCCCGGCATGTGTCCGGGTCTAAATTCCTAGAAAATCATGTCTAGGGATATGGCCCTGCTGAGCCTAGTATCAGTGGTAAAAGCAGTATGAAAGCATCTAAATCTTCTTTTATCCTTATTTATACCAAAAATGGGCCCTCGAGGCCATGCTAAGTTTCAAAAAATGGTGAAAGTCAGCCCAAAGCCAAAACAGTAGTAAAACATGCAGAAAATCCTTTTTCATGAATGAATATGCTTGCAGACAATAAGTTTAGCCCAAACTGGCTCACAAACATTCCTATCGGCCCTGCACAAGCTCAACAACTCTACATCAGACATAACCAGCCTAGAATAAAAGCTCTATGTCCGGGACTCGTGGAAATTCCCAAATAACCCACCATTTATGTTCCAGAGTCAATACAAGGCTGCACACGACCACAAGGGTAATATACAATACTACGCGAATACTACAAATAACGTATGAAATAAATGGACAGAAAAGGCAGACAAGGTCTGAGTTACCAACCTATGACAACCCACCCAATGATATTAATTAGTGCAGTTATAGTCTATATACACATAGTCTAGATAGGGGAACCATAACCTACCTTTCATCCGACAACTAGCTGCGGGAACAACGTTGCCTAAGATCGAATTTATCCACGAAGCTCCAACTCGCAAAAACACTATCAAAACAATATTCTATGTGTTAATACAAAGCTAATGGTACCCATAATGTGACAAACATAACTGGGTCAAAATTTGGGCCACCGACGGGCTCGTCGGCCCCACAACCCAAAACCAGAAATGAAAAACACCATCGTGTTCCTTATAATTCCGAGAGCACATGCTCAAAATTTCATCAGAAATGGAGATGAAATGGGGCTCCAAAACAGCCCACATATTTAAGAATTTAAGAGAAATTAAATGGAGAAAATGGAAATTAAAGAGAGGACTTACCCGTCTTAGAAGACAATAAACGAGCTAGAATCGATGAAATATTATCCTCCAACCAGTTGGGGTCAAAAATGGTGAAATATGGAAGCTTTGGGGTCTTTGGCAATCGAGGTCCGGACTTGGAAATGCTTGGAAATAAAGAAGAAAGAAAGGGAAATGCCAACTTAAAGTTAACTGCCTTGGCCTTCGCAAACACGGCCAAGGCATCGCCTATGCGAAGAACATAATTAAGTCAACTGGAATTTCCCTATGTGAACACGGCCATCTCCCCGCGTTTGCGAAGAACAAAATGGTCTGGGAAAGCAACCAACTGCCAAGGGCAGATTACCACACTTTGGGTCTCTGAGAACGCATTCGGGGTCTCGCGGACACAAGCAAATAGAGTTGTTTGACTAGAAACGACATTCTGAATCCAATGGAATAAATGAAAATTCCATCGGAGGTCAATTTAACAAAAAGTGGGCCCCATGCCCAAATATCAACCTAAGGCCAACTATTTTCAAAATGGAACTCAATGGCTGAAATTAAGTTCAGAAGCCTCGGGACCCAATCTAGTGGTCCCTATAACCTAAACTCGACGTTACAGAGCTAATAGCACTGACAAAATTTCCATCTGAGTCTGTCTTCTCCAAATATTGATCAAAGTCAACAATACAAGCCCAACTGGCCTGAAATCACAAAATGAAAGAGATTTCCACGCTGAATAGCTCGTGGATCCGGACCAACGGTCCAATTAGACCAAAGTCCATTCTCCAGAGACAACAGAACTATTGGAATTTGATTTCGAGAACGATAGCTAAGAATGTTGACCGAAGTCAATGATTTCCAAAGTCTAAAGCTCTAAAACAAGGAACGGCAAAAAAGGCCAAACAAACGGCCCGAGCACCAAACTACCAGTCTCAATAAGCCATAAATAACTTCGGCCACTACAGGCAAGCTCTAACAGTACAATAAAGGCAAAAATGCATAAATGACCAGAAGGGTCATTACATTTTAATTCCTGTTTTCTCTAAACTTTGGGGTCTGATGTGGGCACGTTATGGTAGGCGGATCATGCTCAAATTTTGAGAATTTGATCCTTGTACTATAAGGGACATAATTGTGGTTTTTAATTGTTGTTTCATTGCATGGGCCCCGAGGGTCAATTTTTTACCAAATTTCTAGCCTAATTTTCCACGTAGCAATATGAGTGTTGTTCTTAATATTTTAATATATAGATTACAATTATGATAGTGTGGCAGTGGTCGATGGATTCTCAGGAGAGATAAGCTCTGGGGTATTAAGGTTGAGAGCGTGTGTTTGGCTTCTAGGTAAGTTACGGTTTACATTCTCTAGACTTTTCTCGTATAAGGTATGAGTATGATAAATTGCTAATGGTTGGTGGGATCTTGTGGTTTAGATATAGTTCTGAGTAGGAATTTCAATCCTTATAGGTGATTTAGGAGACTTAGAGTAGAGTTTGTCTTGCAATCCTTAGTATAGGCTATAGTTATCTCGTAATGCTTGGCGTAGATAGTGTAGAATCCCTAGGATTAGGGTCAAATACCTTAGCTTAATTTAGGCTGCCTGTGTTTGAGTCATTAGATTAGAGAGTCATTGCATAGAATTAGACAAGGGTTCACGATAGAGTAGATATTGCCATATTTTTTATATTTATCATTCTTGCTCGTATTGTATATTCATTTATCGTGGACTTGTGGGACCGAGGCCATGGATGTTGGATTTGCTGGACTCCAGGTCAGTAGGCCTTGTACTTTGCTTATGTTTGATTTAGTTGTGAGCCTTAGCTTAGCTCCAATTTATTATTACTTTAGGCGGGTTCCTTGAGGGTTGGTAGCTAGTGTAGCGGTTCTTAATATAACACTTACCATAGAATAGGCGGCCTTAGTATTCGTTGTCATATAACTCAGGGTAGAATAGTTTCCCTTGCGTTCTGGTTGTTTTTAATGTGTTGTTGTCTATGTTCTATTATGATATGAGGATTTGTGGGCCTGAGGCCGTGGCTTTGGCTAGATGGATCCCAGGTTAGTACGATCTCGATATGAAGGGGGAATTTCCCTATCTTGGTGTAATTGTGTGCATTTATATGTGTATCTATATACATTTGAGATGATTTATTTTCATTCATTTTTCTTATGCTCGGGTTATGGTGCGATTTGAAGGGAAATAAATGGATCGGTAGGTAAGGTTAATGAGGAAATTCTTCTTTTCAACTACCGTTTTTTAAATTAAGTAAAGGTTTCACCGGTTTAAGCTAATTGTTAACTTTTAAACCCAAAATAATTCTTTTTCAAATGATTGGAGCTCGGGCAAGAGCATCCTACTATTATCACTATTTTCAGTTATTAAAAAGGGGAAACGACTTCTGTTACTATAAAACTTGTATTACTAAGGAGGAATTTTACCTCATTATGATTACTGATTTCTGAGTCAGAAAATAGTACTATTTATGTACTTGGTCCGAGAGATAGCTCTGGACCTTACTTTTCCATTGATCTGTTGGTACATATTGGTAAGCTTTGGTGGCCTCATGAGAACTTTTGGGGTTTTACTTTGTCGTGTTCACATATATAGTTAAGCTCTAGCGGCCCATGAGGGTACTCTGAGTTTCTTTTGATTAAACATTGATTATGTTCATGGTACGCATTGATAAGCTTTGATGGCTTGCGAGGATACTCCAAGTATTATGGCATGGTATTGTTAATGAGCTCTGGCGGCCCATGAGATGACTCAGGATTTTATTCATTACTGCATTGTCCACATCTCACTGCATTCATTTCACATCGCATATTATGGTACTTTATCACATACCTTACTATCAAAATCTGTTTATAGTTATCATTCCGTGTTGTTTGAATTTTCTGGGCTTATGGGGGTCCGTTTAGGTTATATGTAGATTATTACTTTATGCCTTTCGTGTTATTTACTTGTACTTCTCCTTATTATCTAGTTATGACCTGTTAGTTCCTTCTGACCCCTCTTTCTTACCTTTGGGTTTATATTCACATTTTGATATCCTTATATCTTATTTGAACTCAGCCGGTCAATGATGTCTACTGGGTACCGTGTGTTTTAATACTTATACTATACTTTTTCATCTTTTTTCTGATGTAGATCCTAGTATGCATTATCGTCGTTGACACTATCCTCGTGCATAGTTGCTGACTAGAGATATAGGGTGAGCTCTTGGCGATCAGAGTTGATCCACCTCCGTCTACTTTTGGACTAGTCTTCTATTTTACTTTCGGAGACTATTCTGTATTTTATTGTATCTATCTAGCACATCTAAGTTGTAGTAGCACTTGTACCGACTAACAACAGGTCTTGGGGGAGTCTTGTGTATTATATTCTCTTCCCTCCCTTTTTATTTATGCTTGCCTAGCTTATCTTCCATTATGTATTGATGATCTTCTGTTTTTGGGTTAATTCTTGTGTTAGCTTGTTACTTGCAGTTCTGGGCTAAGGGTTTGGTTTACCTACTGGTGGGTTATAGTAGGTACCATCACGACTTGAGTTTTAGGGTCGTGACAATTCTTCATTTAGTTTTATATTTTAGGTTCTTGAAAGATACAATTTATTTGTAAAATTCATGAACCTATTAATAACTACTTATTTAATGAAGGAAAACTCTTCTTTTTAAGAACTTTTATCCTATAAATATTTTTTTTCTTTGAAAAGGGAAGCACTTTCAAAAATCACTTTTCCTAGAAAATATTTGAGAGACATTGATCAAAAGGGGAAACCACAGATTCAAGAATAGAAAAGAAACTTTCTTGAATGCTACTTGTTGTGTGGATTTATTGAATCCCGAAGATAGAGTTGTCATGTATTCTTTCATTTGCTCGTGGGAGAGACTCCAACTATCTTAAAAAAATGTCTTGACGTGCCTCTAAGCCAAACAAGTTCTATTTTGGGTCTTTAATATTATGATTATACGTATTCTAATAACTTGATGATATTTTAGTTCGAGTAGTTGGAAGATATTATTAACCCGGTTCCAACTTGGCACGTGTATAAAAACAAGAAAAAAGTACATGCATGCCCCACAGGATCAAACTATTTATAACAAAATACCTCTTTATAAAAAATACTTTCCTAACTAATTACAGAAAATGTCCCATGCTCTTGTAGCTTTTGTAGTTATTTTGCTCATTTTTCATTATTTTTTTTATTTCTCTACTTCTTTTCTGTTTTCTTCTTTTCTCATTTTTTTTCCTTTTTATGTTTCTTTGTTCATTTTTTTTTTCAAATTATGTTATTTTTATTTTCTTTCCACACCATAATCTGATTCATCCTCATTTGACTCTTTTTTTCTCCTTTTTTTGTTTTTTATTTTTTATTTCTCTACTTCTTATTTTTTTCATTTTTACTCCCCTTCTTTTTTTCTCATTTTTTCTTCTTAATTTTTTCTCTCCTTTATTATGTATTTATTTTGTTCACAAATCATGTTATATATATTTTTTCTTTCACCATAATTAATTTTGGCATTTTTGTGTTTTTTTCTATTTTCTCTTTGTTTTTTATTTTTTTCATTTCTTGTTCTTTTTCCAGTTTTAATGTTTTTGTTCCATAATCTATTTTTATTCATAGTTTTTTCTCTTATTATTCATTCTTTATTTCTATATAAAAACAAAAGATAAATGATATAGTAAATATTCTTTCATATTTGTATCTTGTTGTCACGACCCAATTTCTCGGTCATGATGGCACCTACAACCCCCGGTAGGTGAACCAATCCCCGTAGCCTAGAACAGTTAGTAATGGGCTACTATCTAACAAATAAGAGAACAAGACGAAGAGAACAGATAAAAGGACTATAAATATATACATATGCGGAAACTAAACCAAACCCCAAGACCTGGTATCATAGTATAGAGCCCAAACTACATACATGGAGTGCAAATAATCCAAAACAATATATACAGATGTCTCTGAATGGTAATAGAGTACATGAAGAAAAAGATAAACTAAAGCTAAGCTCCGATCGCCAAGAGCTCACCCTCAGTCTGAAGTAGTCCCCAACAAATCGCCAAGCACGAATCACAGCGATCTAACGGCGATGGCCCACACTAGGCATTGGCACCAACGATGCCCGGGGGATAGGGGTGAGGCAGCCAAATGCGAAGCATAAGGTCCCCGTAGGTATATAGGCCGAACTGGAAACATTAATATAAAAGCGTACAAGACAGATAGAAGGCAAGCAGTCACAGAAATCAACGAAAGGTACACAGGAACTAGCCTCAGAGGGAAAATCAACAAACCACATGTGAGGCGCAGTTAAGCAGAATATACACGACCATAGGCCACAGGTGAAAGTAAGAATATACCGCATCCTGGGGTCTTGCTACAGTGTATACATAATAAGTTTACGAAATGGATGGTATACCGGTAACCTCCAGTGTAAGAAGAAGAGAGAAAGAGTAATGATAGGCATGCTCAGAGACATGAATCAAACTCAACTAATCATATCAATCTCAAATCCAGAAACTAACAGTCTAGCAGTAACTAATTTCATACTTAACCGTAACAGGGAACAATTCTGTAAGTAAATAGCAAAATTCTACCTACAGTCCCCCGGCCGCCCATACAACCAAGGAACACAAACAAGTGAAAACAAACCCTCCGGCATCCCATACTACCGGAGCATACAATCAACAAATAACAAACAAGGGTGGAGCCTCAAACAATGAATGATATGATGCATGAAGATCTCAAGTGAAATGGTATCTCTGTATGTACCTCCTCCGGCGCCGATCCGGCCCAGCAGGTAGGTTCCATGGAAGGACACTGCCCGTATACCTCTACTCCACCGAATACCCCTCCTCCGGCACACGCAGCCCGTAGCCCCTGGCCCGGATGGCAAGGTCCATGGAGGTCCCAGACCCCATACTAAAACTCAGTATCAAACATGTCGTCCGGAAGCAAGTACGGGTTCAAGATAGAGACCCAGTCTCGAATATGCATGCCCAGACCCTGTCCAGGACTAAAGTAGTAGGAAAATATCTCAAAAACCCCTCCAAGGGTGCCCGGGCATAACCGGGTCTAAACAGTAGAAAGTCATCTCAGGTGCTCGGTCCAACCGAGGCTAAAATCATTTCAAGTAGCAGGAAAACTGAACTAGCACCCCGGCCCTGCCGAGTCTAGTGTTAATCGTAAAACTGGTGATTTAAATCATAATTTTACTTTCTTTTACCCAAGAATGTTCACAAGTTAAATCGAACCATTTCCAATTCATTTCCATCAAAAATGGGCCCTCGGGGCCATGCAAGGTTTGGAAAATAGTGCCAGTAGGCCCGAAGCCAAAATCGTAGTAAAACATGGAAAAACCTCTTTATATGCTTGGAAATGGTATGATCTAGCACAATAGCTGCCCAGCAGCTCACAATCAACCTATCGACCCTGCACAGGCCCACATCTACTCAGCAAGCATAACCAGCCTAGAAGGATAATTCTATGCCCGGGACTCGCGGACATTCCCAAAATCCCACCTTCTATGTTCCAGAGTCAACAAGGCCTCACAGGACCACAAGGGTAAATAAAATATATCAGCAAATACTACAAGCAACGGAGGAACAAAAGTAGGCGGACATGAATAAAGCGGTCGAGGTCTGTGGTACCAACCTAATAAACCAACCCAAGGATGCCCATTAATACAATTTTATCCTATATATGCGGAGTCTAGGGAAAATAAACCGTAACCTACCTGTCATCCGATGACAAGCTCGAACCTCTCCGAAAAGAAGCACTGAAACGAAATCAAACTTGAACTCGGGCTTGAATAACTTGTCGTAGATAATTGATTTCCTTTTGGTAATTAATTACGACGCACAAATATTTCCTTTACTCAAATTTGGTTTCACATCAGATGCAACATACTTGCAGCAACTCACGTGAATATGCAACAAATTTCTAGCAACTTACATAGGTATTCCTTGGTGAAATAAATGAAGAGAAATTAAAATGAAAGGTTTGGTAACATCCAACATGAAATACGTGCAACACCAATTTTCAAGCAGTTGGATGGTTTCTTAATTCATTCATTAAATAATTCCATCCATAGCACTTAAAGAAATTTTGTATACATAAATCACTTAGTCATCAAATGACTTATACAATCGACACCACGTGTTAATGTGGTGTCAACCCAATTATTTCATTTCCCAATATATATCTATTCGGGTATTGCATAAGTTCGTGGTAAAATAAATATAACTTTTTGAATATACCATAATTAATAGAAAATCATTTCAAATAAAACCTACTATATTATAATAATAATTTTCAACATAACTAAATTTACTATCTCCGTTAAAATATTACAATGTATACAAAATTATATCGTAACAAAAATATTTTTCACAAACCTTTAAAATATTTTGAAAAGGTAATAATAATATAATTTTCTACCACATTCGATTTTTAAATTAAATATTTTCAAGTACGCACGATTTCGATACTCAAGAACTCTCTTGGAACCCTCCCTTATGTTTTCTCACTCTTTCAGAACTGAAATGGCATTTCAAAACGTGAAGTTGAGGCTTAAATCGAGTTTGACCCGACCCAGTTCGCGACCCGATTCGTAACCCATTTTCTGCCAGACAGTCCGCGGTAAAATATTCATAACCTTTTACTCCGAGATCTGTTGGACGTGAGGTTTTGTGCGTTGGAAACTAGACTCGTAGACCTTCTATTTGGTATTTCGGGGGACGTCTAACGCTTTATATATTGAGAGAAAATCCCTGAGACATTTGACCCAAAGTTCAGAAAATTTATCAAAGAAACTTACGATCAAACAAATGGACCCAGCGCCGAAATACCGGTCCCGACAAGTCTTAAATGACTTGGGGCCACTACAAACAAGCTCTAACCGTTCAAGGCAAACGTATACGTGGAAATAACCGGAAGGCTCATTACATCATCCACTACTAAAAAGGACTTTCGTCGTCGAAAGTCAAGGTCAAGGGGGTACCTGAAGGCTAAAATAGCTGCGGATACTGATCCCGCATATCTCTCTCGGTCTCCCAGGTAGCCTCCTTGACTGGATGGTGCCTCCACTGAACCATAACAACCGAGATCTCTTGAGACCTCAATCTCCTGACATCTCTGGCAAAAATAGCTGTCGGCTCCTCAACAAAGGCTAAACCCTCACCCAACTGAACTAAATCCCACTGCAACACATGAGACTCATCTGGGACATACCGACGCAACATCGAAACATGAAATACAGGATGTATAGCTGAAAACATCGGAGGCAAGGCTAGCTGATAGGCAATGCTACCGACCCTCTGAAGAATCTAAAACGGCCCAATGTACCTGGGGCTAAGCTTGCCCCGCCTACCAAATCTCATCACGCCCTTCATGGGCGATACACGGAGAAACACCAAGTCACCGACACTAAACTCCAAGGCACGAAGCCTACGATCAGCATAACTCTTCTGCCTGCTCTGAGCTGCCCAAAGTCTGTCCTGAATCACTCGGACTCGGTCTAAGGAATCTCGAAGCAAATCTGTGCTCTGTGGACCAGCACTAAAACTATCAAACCAACCTACCGGTGATCTGCAACGCCTTCCATACAAAGCCTCAAAAGGTGCCATGCCAATACTCGAATGGAAGCTGTTATTATAAGCAAACTCTGCCAAGGAAACAAACTGATCCCAAGAACCTCCAAAGTCAAGAACACAGGCCCGAAGCATGTCCTACAGAATCTGAATCGTCCTCTTGGACTGGCCATCTGTCTGAGGGTGGAAAGCGGTACTAAGATGAACCTCTGTACCCAAATCTTGCTGAATAGCCCTCCAGAACTGAGATGTGAACTGAGTGCTGCGGTCTAAAATAATAGAAGCTGGGACCCCATGCAATCGAACAATCTCATGAAGGTAGATCTGGGCTAACCTCTCTGCGCCATAAGAAGTCTGAACCGGCAAGAAATGTGCTGACTTAGTCAGCCTATCAACAATCACCCATATGGAATCAAACCCATGAGAAGTACGAGGCAACCCAACAACGAAGTCCATAGTAATCCCTTCCCACTTCCACTCAGGAATAGGAAGTTGCTGCATCAAACCACCAGGTCTCATGTGCTCGAACTTAACCTGCTGACATTTCAAGCACCGAGATATGAACTCTGCTATATCCCGCCTCATACCACTCCACCAGTAAAGCTTCCTCAAGTCTCTATACATCTTAGCTGTGCCAGGGTGAATGGAGTATCTAGTACAAAGTGCTTCATGAAGTATCAACTGAATCAAATCACTGATCCTCGGAACACAAAGGCAACTATCGAACCTCAGAACCCCATCTGAATCTAGAGTAGCTCGACAGGTCTCACCCTGAAAAACCGGATCATGAAGGTCACACAACTGCTGATCCTCAAACTGTTGGCTCTGAATCTGATCAATCAAAGTAGAACGACCCTGCTGCATCAACACACAACCAAGACCAACCCCTGAAGCATCACAATACACGGAGAAGCTCTGACCCTCAACCGGCAAAGTCAAAACTGGAGCTGAAGTCAATAAGGCTTTAAGCCTCTGGAAGCTATCCTCACACTGATCCGACCATTGAAATGGGACATCCTTCCTAGTCAGCATAGTCAAGGGTGCTGCTATTGAAGAAAATCCCTCAACGAACCGTCTGTGGTAACCTGCTAACCCAATAAAGCTGCGAACCTCAGTAACAGTAGTAGGTCTAGGCCACTCACAAACCGCTGAAATTTTTCCCGAATCCACCCTAATCCCATCCTTAGACACCACGTGCCCTAGGAATGCAACTGACTCAAGCCAAAACTCGCACTTTGAGAACTTGGCATAAAGCCGATGATCTCTCAAAGTCTGGAGTATAACCCTCAAGTGCTGCTCATGCTCATCTCTACTAGCGCGAGTATAAGCTAAGAATGGTCGTCTATAAAAACTATCACAAAAATGAGTCCAAATACGGGCAAACAAGAACCCTGTGCATCAAGTTCATAAAGGCTGCGGGGGCATTGGTCAACCCAAAAGACATCACCAGGAACTCATAATGGCCATAACGTGTCCTGAATGCTGTCTTAGGGATGTCCTCCGCCCTAATCCTCAACTGATGGTAGCCAGACCTCAAATCCATCTTCGAAAACATGACTGAACCCTGAAGCTGGTCAAACAAATCATCAATCCTCGGCATCGGATACCTATTCTCTACTGTCACCCTATTCAGCTGCCGATAATCAATACACATGCGCATCGACCCATCCTTCTTCTTCACGAAGAGAACAGGAGCACCCCAAGGTGACACACTAGGCCTAATAAACCCCTTAGCTAACAGATCCTGGAGCTGCTCCTTAAGCTCCCTCAACTCAGCAGGAACCATACGGTAAGGAGAAATAGAAATGGGCCTGGTGCCCGGCTCTAACTCAATAGCGAAATCAATATCCCTCTCAGGTGGAAGGCCTGGCAGGTCGGTAGGAAACACATCGAGGAAGTCTCTAACCACAGGAACAAACTCAGGAGAAATAGGGTCAGCACTAATATCTCGGACATATACTAGATAAGCTAAACACCCACGGGAAATCAACTTCCTAGCTCAAAGACAAGAGATGATCCCAGATGGTGCATGGGTAACAGAACCCTGCCACACAACCGGGGATACACCTGGCACAACTATGGTAATGATCTTGGCATAACAATCCAAAACCACACGGTGAGGGCATAACCAGTCCATGCCCAGTATCACATCAAAATCTAGCATATCAAGAATCATCAAATCACCCTAAGTCTCTGAATCACCAACATATAACATATATGATCTCACAATCCGATCCACTACTAAGGAATCTCCTACTGGGGTCGAAACAGAAACAGAAACAGATAATGGCTCAATAGCCAACCCCAAACAAGGCACAAAGTAGGCAGAACATATGAACAAGTGGATCCAGGATCAAATAAAGCCATAGCAGACTGATGGCACACAGAAATCGTACCTGTAATCACAGCATCGAGGCCTCTGCCTCTGGTCTCCTAAGGACCGCGTAAAATTGACGACGACCTCCACCTGCCTGACCGCCATCCCTACCACCTGCTCTGCCGCGTGAAGCACCACCTCTAATCTGACGACCACCCCCTCTAGCCGGGGGCTGAACTGCCCGTAAAGGCTCGGCCAACTGAATTGTACCCTGCTCAGGGAAATATCTAGTAAGATGACCAATCGCACCACAAGTAAAACAAGCCCTTGGCGGCCTACTCGGTCGAGATGAACTAGCAAATCCCATATGACCACCACGACCTGATGCCCCAAAAATTGTACCTCTCAAAGACTGGCCGCTATAACCCTGATGGCTGCTCTGACCCTGCTCGAACTGGGTACTACCGAAAGTCTGAAGGGAAGCCTGAACCGGTCGGCTGGACTGACCCTGGTGCTGCTGTGGCTGATAACTCCGGCTCTACTGGCCAGGACCTCTACCACCATATTTGGAACCACTATAGACACCCTGATATCGAGGCCTCTTATCTTTGGACCCCTGATCATGTAGCTGTAAGTCCTCCACAGTGCGGGCATAGTATACAATAGCCTGGAATGACCGACCACTGGCGATCAATATCTCAGCTGGCTGCCTGATCTCTGGCCTCAAACCCCATACAAATCTGTGAATCCTATCTGCCTCGGTAGGAATGATCATAGCTCCGAACGGTGCTAGCTGATGAAAATGGGTCTCATACTCTGAGACAGTCGTAGATCCCTGCATAAGGTGAGTAAACTGCTCCCTGCGACGCTCACGATCACTCTGAGGTAGGAACTTGGCCATAAAGGCCTCATAAACTCATACCAGTTCAAAGGAGGTGACGATGGTGGTCTACAAGCAACCTGATCCCTCCACCATAACTTTGTTGGGCCCTCCAACTGATAGGTAGTATAACCAACCCCGTGAGTCTCCAACAAACCCAAATGATGCAACATCTCCTCACAGGTAGTAATAAAGTCATGTGGATCCTATCCAGAAGTACCAGCAAACCTCGGAGGTGCTAACCTCAAAAACCTACCCAACGCCTTCTGCTCTAACTCTGTCATAACTGGGCGAGGAGCAAGAGGCTGTGCAACAGATGGAACCGGAATAACCTCCGCACGGGGAGCCATAGTAGCCGGCTGCGCTCCTGAGCTCTGTGCACCCAGGGCTGCCCCCTGAGCGGATGTCTGCGCTACCTTAGAAGGCCGCTCTCCAATCACACCCAAAAGCTGTAATAGTAATCCCTGAATATCTGGAGACTGAGCTGCGGCTGGAGCTGGCACAGAAGTGGGCACTGGGGCTAGTACTGGAGCTGGTGCTGGAGCTGGTGGTACCTGGGCTGCCCCCTGATTCACATGCTGCTCGAGCTCTATCTCCACCCTAGCAGCTCTAGCAGGTGCCACTGATCGAGGGCGTCCTCGACCCTTAGCTGGAATGGGAGGATCATCTCTACGTGACGCCGATGATCTCGTACGAACCATCTACGGAAGAATGAAGTAGAACAAATGAGATCTCCAGAAACTTCAAGGGTTCCACGTACGACACATAAGCAAGGGAAGAGTCAAATTTCCTAAAATGTCACTGTAGCCTCCCAAAGATTGAGTACGGACGTCTCCGCCCCGATCCGCAGGACTCTACTAGACATTGGCTCCTATACCGATGACACCGGTGAACCTAAAGCTCTGATACAAAGTTGTCACGACCCGATTTCTCGGTCATGATGGCACCTACAACCCCCACGGTAGGTGAACCAATCCCCCGTAGCCTAGACAGTTAGTAATGGCTACCTATCTAACAAATAAGAGAACAAGACGAAGAAACAGATAAAGGACTATAAATATATACATATGCGGAAACTAAACCAAACCCCAAGACCTGGTATCATAGTATAGAGCCCGAAACTACATACATGGAGTGAAAATAATCCAAAACAATATATACAGATGTCTCTGAATGGTAATAGAGTACATGAAGCAAAGATAAACTAAAGATAAGCTCCGATCGCCAAGAGCTCACCCTCAGTCTGAAGTAGTCCCCAACAGATCTCCAAGCACGAATCACAGCGATCTAACGGCGATGGCCCACGCTAGGATCTGCACCCAAAGATGCAGGGGGGTAGGGGTGAGCACTAAATGCGAAGCATAAGGTACCCAGTAGGTATCATAGGCCGACTGGGCACATATAAGATAAAAGCGTAGTAATAGACAGAATAGAAGCAAGCAGTCACAGAAATCAACGAAAGGTACACAGGAACTAGCCCAGAGGGAAATCAACAGAACCACATGTGAGGCTAGTAAGCAGAATATACACACCATAGGCACAGGTGAAAGTAAGAAACAACGCACCTGGGGTTCTTGCAATAACAGTGTATACAAAATAAGTTTACGAAATGGACGGTATACCGGTAACCTCAAGTGTAAAAAGAAGAGAGAAAGAGTAATGATAGGCATGCTCAAGACATGAATCAAACTCAACTAATCATATCAATCTCAAATCCAGAAACTAACAGTCTAGCAGTAACCAATTTCATACTTAACCGTAACAGGGAACAATTCTGTAAGTAAATAGCAAGAGTCTACCTACAGTCCCCCGGCCGCCCATACAACCGAGGAACACAAACAAGTGAAAACAAACCCTCCGGCATCCCATACTACCGGAGCGTACAATCAACAAATAACAAACAAGGGTGGAGCCTCAAACAATGAATGATATGATGCATGAAGATCTCAGTGAAATGGTATCTCTGTATGTCCCTCCCCCGGCGCCGATCCGGCCCAGCAGGTAGGTTCCATGGAAGGACACTGCCCGTATACCTCTACTCCACCGTATACCCCTCCTCCGACACACGCAGCCCATAGCCCCTGGCCCGGATGGCAAGGTCCATGGAGGTCCCAGACCCCATACTAAAACTCAGTATCAAAACATGTCATCCGGAAGCAAGTCCGGGTTCAAGATAGAGACCCAGTCTCGAATATGCATGCCCAGACCCTGTCCAGGACTAAAGTAGTAGGAAAATATCTCAAAAACCCCTCCAAGGGTGCCCGGGCATAACCGGGTCTAAACAGTAGAAAGTCATCTCAGGTGCTCGGTCCAACCGAGGCTAAAATCATTTCAAGTAGCAGGAAAACTCAACTAGTACCCCGGCCCTGCCGAGTCTAGTGTTAATCGTAAAACTGGTGATTTAAATCATAATTTTACTTTCTTTTACCCAAGAATGTTCACAAGTTAAATCGAACCATTTCCAATTCATTTCCATCAAAAATGGGCCCCCGGGGCCATGCAGGGTTTGGAAAATAGTGCCAGTAGGCCCGAAGCCAAAACCGTAGTAAAACATGGAAAAACCTCTTTATATGCATGGAAATGGTATGATCAAGCACAATAGCTGCCCAGCAGCTTACAATCAACCTATCGACCCTGCACAGGCCCACAGCTACTCAGCAAGCATAACCAGCCTAGAAGGATAATTCTATGCCCGGGACTCGCGGACATTCCCAAATCCCACCTTCTATGTTCCAGAGTCAACAAGGCCTCACAGGACCACAAGGGTAAATAAAATATATCGGCAAATACTACAAGCAACGGAGGAACAAAAGTAGGCGGACATGAATAAAGCGGTCGAGGTCTGTGGTACCAACCTAATAAACCAACCCAAGATTCCCATTAATACAATTTTATCCTATATATGCGGAGTCTAGGAAAAATAAACCGTAACCTACCTGTCATCCGATGACAAGCTCGAACCTCTCCGAAAAGAAGCTCTGAAACGAAATCAAACTTGAACTCGGGCTTGAATAACTTATCGTAGATAATTGATTTCCTTTTGGTAATTAATTACGACGCACAAATATTTCCTTTACTCAAATTTGGTTTCACATCAGATGCAACATACTTGCAGCAACTCACGTGAATATGCAACAAATTTCTAGCAACTTACATAGGTATTCCTTGGTGAAATATATGAAGAGAAATTAAAATGAAAGGTTTGGTAACATCCAACATGAAATACGTGCAACACCAATTTTTAAGCAGTTGGATGGTTTCTTAATTCATTCATTATATAATTCCATCCATAGCACTTACAGAAATTCTGTATACATAAATCACTTAGTCATCAAATGACTTATGCAATCGACACCACGTGTTAATGTGGTGTCAACCCAATTATTTCATTTCCCAATATATATCTATTCGGGTATTGCATAAGTTCGTGGTAAAATAAATATAACTTTTTGAATATACCATAATTAATAGAAAATCATTTCAAATAAAACCTACTATATTATAATAATAATTTTCAACATAACTAAATTTAATATCTCCGTTAAGATATTACAATTTATACAAACCTTATAAAATAAATACATATACAATTATATCGTAACAAAAATATTTTTCACAAACCTTTAAAATATTTTGAAAAGGTAACAATAATATAATTTTCTACCACCTTCGACTTTTAAATTAAATATTTTCAAGTACGCACGATTTCGATACTCAAGAACTCTCTTGGAACCCTCCCTTATGTTTTCTCACTGTTTCAGAACTGAAATGGCGTTTTAAAACGTGAAGTTGAGGCTTAAATCGAGTTTGACCCGACCCGGTTCGCGACCCGGTTCGTAACCCGTTTTCTGCCAGACAGTCCGCGGTAAAATAGTCAAAACTTTTTACTCCGAGATCCGTTGGACGTGAGGTTTTGTGCGTTAGAAACTAGACTCGTAGACCTTTGATTTGGTATTTCGGGGGACTTCTAACTCTTTATATATTGAGAGAAAAGCCCTGAGACATTTGACCCAAAGTTCAGAAAATTTATCAAAGAAACTTACGATCAAACAAATGGAACCGGCGCCGAAATACCGGTCCCGACAAGTCTTAAATGACTTGGGGCCACTACAAACAAGCTCTAACGGTTCAAGGCAAACGTATACGTGGAAATAACCGGAAGGGTCATTACATTTTTCTACTCCTTTTTTGCTCATTTATTTCTTTATTCTTTAATTTGTTCCCTCCTTTTTTGTTCATTTATCTATTTTTCTCAAATCATATTATACTTTTTTTTTACCATAATCTAATTTCATACTCAATTTAGATCCTTTCTTTTAGTTTTCCTATTTTATTTTATTTATTTTTTCTAATTTTATTTAATTCTTTTTTCTTTTATTTTTTTCACAATCTAATTTCATTCACATTCATTGAGATCTGCTTCAATCTGACACTTAAAAAAATCCTCCATGGTATCATGGAGGACTATTTCAGACCATTAATGAGACACTCCTTAGTATACCACCACAGTATATTTATATACAACAATGATATCATCCATCAATGAGACAGTCCTTAATTATCTATGATACTATCACAATGTATGTATATATTGGCATGATATCATTGATAACCGTTTGGTCCTTCAATGAGACACTACTCAGTATACTATCATAGTATATTTATATACTGACGTGGTATCACAGAGGACTACTTCAGTCCTTCAATAAGAAACTTCTCAATCCTTCATGATACCATCACAATATATTCATATATTATCATGGTATCATTGAGGTCTCCTTCATGCCTCAATGATACCATCATAATATATCTATATACCGTCTAGTATCATTGATGTCTGCTTTAGTCTTTAGTGAGACCTCTGTGATAGCATCATAGTATAATATTTATATACTGACATGGTATCATGGAGAACTATTTCAGTCTTTTAATGAGACACTCCTTAGTATTCTACCACAATATATCTATATACTAGGATAGTATCATCCATCAATTAGATAGTCCTCGACTTTCTATGATATCATCATAATATATCTATATATTGGCATGGTATTATGAGTAACTATTTTAGTCCTTCAATGAGACATTACTCAGTCTACTATTGTAGTATATCTACATACTGGCATGGTATCGTGGATGACTACTTCAGTCCTTCAATAAGACACTTCGCAATCTTTCATGATACCATCACAATATATTCATATACTATCATGGTATCATTGAGTTTTGCTTCAGGCCTCAATGATACCATTACAGTATATCTATATACTATCGTGGTATCATTGATGTCTTCTTCAATACTTAGTGAGACCTCTAGGATACCATCATTGTATATTTATATACTAACATAGTATCATTGAGATATGTTTCAGTCCTTTAATAGATTACAAAATTTCAAAGTTTTTTTTTACTTTCTTAAACTGTATGCCAAGTTAAAACATGACAAACAAATTGATACCTGCGGAGTATATATTTTCTTTTCATTTGAAAAATCAAAATAAATTATAATTTTTTTTATTAATTTAGATTTTAATAAATAAGCTAGTGGACTTTAGTAATTTTCTTCTTTATTTCTGTTGAAGTCTACTTATTTAATTATTTTATTTTTATTAATCTAAAAATTAGTTAGTATTTTTTATCTTTGTATTTTATTTTTGTTTTATTTTAACAGACAAAAAAATAGAAAGAGACAAAAATTAAAGAGAAGATAAACTAACAAAAAAAAGCAAAAAAAGAATTTAGAAAAAAGTGGACAAAAAAAGAAAATAAAACAAAATAAAAAAGAAAAAAACAAATAATGGTCACGACCCGATTTCTCGGTCATGATGGCACCTACAACCCTCAAGTAGGCAAACCAATCCTCGTAGCCCAGAACGGTTAGTAATGGGCTACCTGCTAACAGTTTAAGCGGTAGATTCGGTAAATAAGCGGAAGCAAGGGCATAAGGAGAAGAAAATAGATAACAAGAGTAATACATATAAAATGTGGAAACTAAGTCAAATCCAAAACCTGGTATTAAAGAGTATAAGAGTCGAACTACATCAGGAGTGCAAAGGTCCAAAAGTCATATATACACAATGTCTCTGAAACTATAAGAGTACAAAATACACCAAGGATAACTGAAGTCAAGCTCTGAACGCCAAAGGCTCACCCTCAGCCTGGATGACCCAAAAACTGCACCCCACACGAGTCTCCGACGTGCTAACGATAATGGCCAATGCTAGGATCTGCACTAGAAGATGCAGAGGGTAGGGTGAGCACCAAATGCGAAACACAAGGTACCCAGTAGGTATCATAGGACGACTAGGCACATAAAAAGTAAAAGGGCAATAGCAGACAAAATATAAATAAACAGCCACATAAATCAATGGTAAGGTACACAGGAACTAGCCCAGAGGAAAGACAACAGAATGCAACAAGCAAGGCTAGCAAGTAGAATATATACATGGCAAACACAGGTGAATGTAAGAACGACGCACCTGGGAGCCTCGCAAAAAAAACAATATATATGGGTAGGTTCTAACAAAGGGCGGTATACCGGTAACCTCAAGTATAGAGAAGGGGAGGGAAGGATAAAGTAGACATGATCGGTGACCATAATAGATAACCAGACAAACTATATCACACTCAATCCAGCAGTAACAACCTAGCAAGTCCAGTTCTACACTTATAACCGTAGTAGAGAACAAATCAGTGATAAAGTAAAAAGGCCCATACAAGCGAGGAACACAGTCAAGTGAAAAGAAACCCTCTGGCATACCATACTACCAGAGCGTACAATCAACAAATAGCAAACAAGGGTGGAATCCCGAACAATGAATTATAGGATGCATGAAAACCTCAGGGTGAAATAGAACCTCTGTATGTACCTCCTCCGATGCCGATCGGGCCCAGCAGGCAGGTTCATTGGAAGGACACAACCTGTATACCTTTACTCCACCATATACCCTTCCCTCCGGCATACGCATCCCAATGCCTAGGCCTAGAGCGGCAAGGTCCATGGAGTTCCCGGACCCCATACTAAAACTCAAAATCAAAAGGTGTCCTCCGGAATCGAGTGCGGGTTCAAGCTAGTGGCTAAGTCTCAAATATGCATGCCTAGACCCTGTCTAGGACTAAAACAGTGAGAAAGATGTCTCAAAAACCCTTTCAACGGTGCCCGGGCATAACCGGGTCTAAAACAGTAGTAAAAACATCTCAGATGCTCGACCCGGCCGAGCCTGATATCATTTCAAATCAGTAAGAAAACTCAGCTAGCACTCCGACCGGGTCGAGTCTAGCAATAATAGTATATCATGATAAAACCATATTTTTAACCTTCTTTTACCCCAAGAAGATCCACGTATCAAGTCAAATCATTTCCAAATCTAATTTCATCAAAAACGGGCCCCCGAGGCCATGCAAGATTTAGAAAATCAGTTTCCGTAGGCTCGAAGCCAAAAATCATAATAAAACGTAGAAAAACCTATTTATATGAATGAAAATGATATGATCAACCCAAATAGCTGCCCGACAGTTCACAATCAACCTAACGGCCCTGCACAGGCTCCGAAGCTACTCAGCAAGCATAACCAACCAAGAAGGATATTTCTATGTCCAAGACTCGCGGACATTCTCAATAATCCCACCTTCTATGTTCCAGAGTCAATAAGACCTCACGGGGTCACAAGGATAATAAATATATCAACTAATAGGAATACTACACAAAACGGAGGAAAGAAATAGGATGAATCATGGAAAAGCGGTCAAGGTCTATGGTACCAACCTAATAACCCAACTCAAGGATGTCAACTTGTATAACCCGATATATGCGATGTCTAGGGAGTTAAGTCGTAACCTACCTATCGTCCGACGACAAGCTGCAGGAATGACGATATCCAAGGCGAGCTTCTTCGAGAAGCTCCGAACGATAATCAAACTATCAAATTCATGAATAAAATATTAAGATAAGTCTAACGTGTCACGCCCCAAACCATGGGAGGCATGACCGACACCCGGAGCCCCAAAAGGCCGAGGGTGTCAAAATAGAGTGTATCTCTATTGAACTTGCTGGGGGTCTGAGACCGACAAGGTCTCTAAGAATAGCAATTTGAAACACTAAAAGCTCAATAGTAGTTAAGCAACTCAAGGCCGACAACGCTATTATCATAGTAGATAGCTAATAACAAGGCCGACAAGGCCATACCCAACACTGATATACATATACACGTCTACAAGCCTCTAGGAGTAAGTAAAATATCTCATATCCAGGACAGGGCCCTGGACTACCCATAAGTTGTACATATACATAACCTGGCCAAAATATAAGCTAGACCTCTGACTCGTCAGCTCCAGGAAGAATGGAGCTTACCAAAATGGTTGAACTTTGCAACTCCTACTGAAGAGATCTGTCTGGATATCTGTCTGGACCTGCAGGCATGTATGTAGCGCCCCCAGGCAATGGGGACGTCAGTACGACAATAATGTACTGGCATGTAAGGTAGAAACATAAAAGCAAGTCGCAAGTAGTAAATCCGAACAAGATATAATATGAAACTTGTAAACTGTAATTGGTAAGACTCGTTAAGCTCTTTCTCTTTTATTCTTTTTAGAACATAACACATGCATTAACTCATGCTGCAACACACTCTTTATAACCCACACTGAACCACAATAGTGCCTCGGCGCACCCTATATTTAATAGCCTCAATATGGCAGTAGCGCCTCGGCGCACACTATGTATATAATGGCCTCAATATGGCAGTAGCACCTCGGTGCACACTATGTGTATAATGGCCTCAATATGCAGTAGCACCTCGGTGCACACTATGTATATAATAGCCTCAATATGGCAGTAGCACCTCGGTGCACACTAACACGCAAACCATGCATAATAAGTGTATTACTAGATTGACCTTCCAAAGCTATTCTTGTTATTTATGAAGGTTCATTTAGATAACTTCTTTAGCCTTGGCTTACTAGGTGTTGGACTCAACATACCAAACACATATAAATGGGGATTTGACTTTCTAACTTTCCTTGTATACTTTCTAAAGCTTGATTAGAGATCACAATACAAAGAAGAAACTTGACAAAAGGATAACTTACATTTCGTGCAAAAAGAATCAGATTTTTATAAGAAGGCGACTTGAATCACCATAATGTATAAATTAGTTCCTTAAGACTTTTTGAGTTACCAAATCAGCTCTCTTACAACAAAATACTCAAATTCCTTCTTTCGGAGATTTAGAGTTCTATTTCTAGATTCATGCCAATAAGGAATAAAGAAGCCTTAACATACCTCGTTCCTTCCGAAGATTGCGCTTACCACAACTTGGACTTTCCCTTATTAAGTTAATCTACAACACAAGGGTATAATGAAGCTAATATTAGCTCTTAAACCTGCTGCAACATTCCCAAAACAGTAGCTAAACATTTCCCGGGCAGATTTACGTATTTTGCATTAATTAAAGTGTATCGTCACACCTTTCTCCCCTATCCAATACACATCTCACACACACCAACCTACTGCCTCAACTAATACAAAACACATCAAACATCCCCTACACAACTCACCATGCCGAAATACAATAGCAACACATTGAACCCACGGCTTCCGATCGCCGTCCCGTGAGTTCTTAACAACAATTCAACAACAATTGTCCATCCGAACTTCAATCCAAAAATATTATTATGGGCAGAGTACTTACCAAACTTGAAGGTGTGTTTTTATCCTCTTTTTATTGATGCTTTAAAAGCTTAAGTACCCCCTACACATACACCAACAAGAGAAGAAGAAATTTCTTAATTGTTACACAATTTCTATGTGTTAAATCATAAGAAAGGGGCTGCCATAGTTCATGTCTTTCTTATCATAGGATATCCTAGCTATATGTAGTATATTAATACCAAGATAACAAGTTGATTAACTCACCTTAAGCTTGAATTAATCTTGGTCTTCTTAGAACCCTAAAGGGAAAGAAGGGCTGCCAAAAAGGAAATGAGATAAGAGAGAATTTTCCAGCTTTTTGTGATGAACATTGATCAGCAAAAGCCCTATATAAAGGGACCTTTTTGGCCGACTTTTTTTGAGTATATTTGGGCCAAAATGGGTCAATAAACTTGGGCCAAAATTACCCTTTGCTTGGGCCTCAAAAGGGTTAAGTTTTGGGGCTGATTTTTGGCTTCTCTTGGGTCAAAATGTGGTCAATATTGGTGGCTAACTTTTGTAGTTGTTTGGGCCAGATTTGGTTGTGCTTTGATGGGCCAACTTTAAGCTTCATTTGGGCTACCATTAGGTCTAATAATCCATGGTGTTGCTGCCCGTAATCGGCCCTCGGAATTTAGTTCGTTAGCGTAGGTAGGTGATGCACCTACTTGTCACCTAAGAGCTTAGATAAGTCGAGCAAGTACCTCACTTGTTTTA
>QJPP01003405.1:0-22510 GCA_003996215.1 Jaltomata sinuosa | reverse complement strand
ACTAATATACAACTTGGCATAATCTTCAGCAGTATCAGTTGTCCTGACTGGCAAAAAGTGAGCTGATTTTGTAAGTCTATCTACAATCACCCATATGGAATCATACTTCCGATAAGTACGAGGTAAGCCTGTAATAAAGTCCATGTTGATCACCTCCCATTTCCAGGTAGGTATCACTATACTTTGAGTTAGACCTCCGGGTCTCTGGTGTTCAATTTTTACCTGTTGACAATTCGGGCATTGGGCTACAAACTCGGCAATATTTCTCTTCATATTATTCCACCAATAAATCTGTCGAAGATCATGATACATCTTCGTCGCTCCTGGATGGATTGAATAGCGGGAATAGTGAACTTCTGCCAAAATTTTCTCCCGAAGCTCCCCGACATTAGGTACACATAGACGACCTTGATATCTCAGTACCCCATCCTCCTTAAGCCCTATTAGTGGTTGCTTCTGTTGTGGAATTTCCTCCCTCAATCTTACTAATTCTGGATCATCATATTGTCTTTCCTTTACCTCTGTCACAAGTGAGGATTCCGCTGTGCTTTGAATAACAACTCCCCCATTACCTTGGTCTAGTAGTCGAACCTGCAAATTAGCTAACTGATGTAGTTCTTTTGTCATCTCAATCTTTCTATTTTCCACGTGGCTCAAGCTTCCCATGGATTTGCGGCTAAGTGCATCGGCCACTACATTGGCCTTCCCTGGATGGTACAAAATATCTACATCATAATCCTTTAGTAACTCTAGCCACCTTCTTTGCCGCATGTTTAAATCCTTCTGTTTGAATAAATATTGTAGACTTTTGTGGTCCGAAAACACGTCTACATGGACTCCAAACAAGTAATGGCGCCAAATTTTCAAGGCAAATATAACTGCTGCCACTTCAAGATCGTGAGTAGGGTAATTTTGTTCGTGCTTTCTTAGTTGTCTCGAGGCATAGGCAATAACTTTACCATGTTGCATTAAAACACAACCCAACCCAATCCGTGAAGCATCACAATAAACAACATAACCTTCTGTGCCCTCTGGCAGAGTTAAGACAGGTGCTGAAGTAAGCCTGTCCTTCAACTCCTGAAAACTCTGCTCACATGCATCAGACCACTGGAACTTGGCAACTTTATGAGTCAACTTTGTCAATGGTGCAGATATAGAAGAAAACCCTTCTACAAACCTTCGGTAATAACCTGCTAAGCCCAAACAACTACGGATCTCTGTAGCATTCAAGGGCCTCGGCCAATTCTTTACTGCTTCAATCTTTTGGCCGTCAACTCTAATACCTTCGTCTGTAATTATATGGCCAAGAAAAGCCACTGAAGTTAACCAAAACTCACATTTGGAGAACTTTGCATATAATTTATGATTCTGAAGTGTTTGCAATACTGCACGTAAATGATCAGCATGTTCGGCTTTGGACCGCGAGTAAATCAGGATATCATCAATAAATACGATCACGAATACATCTAGGAATGGCTTGAATACCCGATTCATTAGGTCCATAAAAGCTGTTGGGGCATTAGTAAGCCCAAAAGACATTACTAGAAATTCAAAGTGGCCATACCTTGTCCTAAAGGCTGTTTTTGGAACATCTACCCCTTTAACCCGTAACTGGTGATACCCCGACCGCAAGTCAATCTTTGAAAAACATTTGGCGCCTTGCAACTGATCAAAAAGGTCATCAATCCTTGGAAGCGGATACTTATTCTTGATTGTAACTTTGTTCAGTTGTCGGTAATCGATACAAATTCTCAAGGACCCATCCTTCTTACGAACAAACAAAACTGGTGCGCCCCATGGCGATGTACTAGGCCTAATGAAACCTTTTTCGAGTAGATCCTTTAATTGTTCCTTTGACTCTCTTAATTCTGCAGGAGCCATCCTGTAAGGGGGAATTGATATTGGCTGAGTATCTGGGAGTAGGTCAATGGCAAACTCAATTTCCCTTTCTGGAGGGATTCCTGGAAGCTCATCCGGGAATACATCTAGAAATTGACTCACCACGGGAACCGATTGAGGAGTCACTGGTCCATCCTCTGTGCTTTGTACTCGGACTAAATGATAAATATAGCCCTTAGAAATCATTTTCTGGGCTTTAAGGTAGGAAATAAACCTACCCCTTGGTGTGGCAGCATTACCTTTCCACTCCAGGATTGTCTCTTTCGGAAAATGGAATTTGACAACCTTAGTTCTACAATCGATATTAGCATAACATGCAGCTAACCAATCCATGCCCATAATAACATCGAAGTCAATCATATCTAATTCGATTAGATCAGCTGAAGTGAGATGGTCATAAATCCACACTGCACAATCTCGATAAACTCGTCTAGCTATAATAGATTCACCACCCGGCGTAGATACAACAAATGGTCTAGGCAATAACTCAGGGCCTACCCCCAACTTACCAGCAATGAGCGGGGTAACATATGAAAGAGTAGAGCCAGGATCTATAAGTGCATAAACAGCATGAGTAAAAATAGTCAATGTACCCGTAACAACATCAGGTGACGATTCCAAGTCCTGGCGACCGGCTAGAGCATAAGTGCGATTCTGACCACTGCCTGAACTGGATGCTCCTCCTCCTCCTCTACCTCTACCACGACCTGGTGTAGCCTGTTGTCCTGTCCTTGGGGGACGAATAGTAGATGAAGACGCTGCCATCGACCCTGTAGGCTGGGATATCTCACTCCTACCTCTACTCGGACAATCTCGCATAAAGTGACCAGGATGCCCACATGAATAACAAGTATCTGAACCCAGGCGACATATCCCAGGATGCTTCCTACCGCACTGAACACAAGGTGGCAAAGGTGGCCTCATCTGACCTGAATGCCCCTGGCGATAGGAACTGGATGCACCAGAACTGTGGCCTGGTCCAGTCTGAGAAAAACGATCATACCTCTGCCTTTGCAACTGATATGGGGCACCACTAGTAGGGGGGGGTGATCGCCTATTAAAATGTGGCCTAACATTACCTCGTGGCTCTACATAGGACCCAATAGATCTAGCCCTCTTATTCTGATCCCTTTCTCGGCTTTGGTTATCTCCAATTTGTACTTCAAGATCCTCTGCAGTCTGAGCAATAGCCTGTATCTTAGAAATATTCATCTCCTCTTGTGTGGCTGCTATTGTTAATCCCTTAATCAATTCATCCTTAAGACCACGCACATATCGATGAACTCTAGCTCGCATCGTACTCACAATATCGGGGGCATACCTGGCTAATGAATTAAACCTGAGGCTATACTGTCGAACATTCATATTGCCCTGCCTAAGGGCTAGAAATTGATCAAGCCTGGCCTCTCGAACCTCCTGTGGAAGATAGTGAGCTAGGAAGGCCTCTGAAAATTCCTCCCATTCAGCTGGGGGTGCATTTGATCCCCTAGACCGATCCCAAGCCTCGAACCATAAAATGGCCACATCTCGTAACCTAAAAGATGCAAACTCCACTGCCTCCACTACTGTTGCATGCATGACTCAAAGTACTCGATAAGTCTGATCAATAAACTCCTGAGGATCCTCACGTGGGTCAGAGCCTGTAAATATAGGAGGACTTAGGCTGATAAACTCTCGAGCCCTAGAACTTTCTGGGCCACCTGACCTAGCACTCGTTGATGCCCCAATTTGTTGTTGTTGTGTGGCTACCATCTGGGTCAATAATCGAACAGCACTCCTGATGTCCTGGTCCTCTGCTTCAGGTGGAGGAGCTACATGTGCTGGTTCATCTCTAGCTATCTCAGATGCCACTGGAGCAGGTGGGGTCAGGGGTACTGGATCCCCTCTAGTCTCATCGGGTACTTGATAAACTGGGATCTCTAGTGTCGGTGATTCACTTTGAGCCTCAAATCTATCCAATCGGCTAGGCGGGGAACGACTAGTACCTTCCCCCGTATCCGTGCCAACCTGTCGGCTACTCATTTGTCTGGTCACAGGCATTTCTGTAAACAAGAAATAGGAAAACATGAATTAGACTTCAAACATCTTATGACCTCGCTCTATTGCACGATCTAGCAAATGAAAGAAGGATAACAATTCCTAAATGTCCCATAGCCTCATGATTATAGGTATGGTGCACAACACACCCATAAGCAAGACTCTACTAGACACGGCTTGTAGACTCCCTGGGATTCGACGTGCTCTGATACAAAGTTTGTCACGCCCCAAACCATGGGAGGCATGACCGACACCCGGAGCCCCAAAAGGCCGAGGGTGCCAAAATAGAGTGTATCTCTGTTGAACCTGCTGGGGGTCTGAGACCAACAAGGTCTCTAAGAATTACAATTTGAAACACTGAAAGCTCAATAGTAGTTAAGCAACTCAAGGCCGACAAGGCTATTATCATAGTAGATAACTAATAACAAGGCCGACAAGGCCATACCCAACACTGATGTACATATACACGTCTACAAGCCTCTAGGAGTAAGTGAAATATCTCATATCCAGGACAGGGCCCTGGACTACCCATAAGCTGTACATATACATAACCTGGTCAAAATATAAGCTAGACCTCTGACTCGTCAGCTCCAGGAAGAATGGAGCTTACCAAAATGGCTGACCTCCGCAACTTCTACTGAAGAGGTCTATCTGGGTTTCTGTCTGGACCTGCAGGCATGAATGCAGCGCCCCCAGGCAATGGGGCGTCAGTACGACAATAATGTACTGGCATGTAAGGTAGAAGCATAAAAGCAAGTCGCAAGTAGTACATCTGAACAAGATAAAATATGAAACTTGTAAACTGTAATTGGTAAGACTCGTTAAGCTCTTTCTCCTTTATTCTTTTTAGAACACAACACATGCATTAACTCACGCTGCAACTCACTCTTTATAACCCACACTGAACCACAATAGCGCCTCAGCGCACCCTATATTTAATAGCCTCAATATGGCAGTAGCGCCTCGGCGCACACTATATATATAATGGCCTCAATAAGGTAGTAGCACCTCGGTGCACACTATGTGTATAATGGCCTCAATATGGCAGTAGCACCTCGGTGTACACTATGTATATAATAGCCTCAATGTGGCAGTAGCACCTCGGTGCACACTAACACGCAAACCACGCATAATAAGTGTATTACTAGATTGACCTTCAAAGCTATTCTTGTTATTTATGAAGGTTCATTTAGATAACTTCTTTAGCCTTGGCTTACTAGGTGTTGGACTCAACATACCAAACATATATAAATGGGGATTTGACTTTCTAACTTTCCTTGTATACTTTCTAAAGCTTGATTAGAGATCACAATACAAAGAAGAAACTTGACAAAAAGATAACTTACATTTCGTGCAAAAAGAATCAGATTTTTATAAGAAGGCGACTTGAATCACCATAATGTATAAATTAGTTCCTTAAGACTTGTTGAGTTACCAAATCATCTCTCTTACAACAAAATACTCAAATTCCTTCTTTCGGAGCTTTAGAGTTCTATTTCTAGATTCATGCCGATAAGGAATAAAGAAGCCTTAACATACCTCGTTCCTTCCGAAGATTGCGCTTACCACAACTTGGACTTTTCCTTATTAAGTTAATCTACAACACAAGGGTATAATGAAGCTAATATTAGCTCTTAAACCTGCTGCAACACTCCCAAAACAGTAGCTAAACATTTTCCGGGCAGATTTACGTATTTTGCATTAATTAAAGGTGTATCGTCACACCTTCCTCCCCTTATCCAATATACATCACACACACACCAACCTACTGCCTCCAATAATATAAAACACATCACACATCCCCTACACAACCCACCATACCGAAATACAATAGCAACACATTGAACTCACGGCTTCCGATCGCCGTCCCGTGAGTTCTTAACAACAATTCAACAACAATTGTCTATCCGAACTTCAATCCAAAAATATTATTATGGGCAGAGTACTTACCACACTTGAAGGTGTTTTTTTATCCTCTTTTTATTGATGCTTTAAAAGCTTAAGTACCCCCTACACATACACCAACAAGAGAAGAAGAAATCTCTTAATTGTTACACAATTTCCATGTGTTAAATCATAAGAAAGGGCTGCCATAGTTCATGTCTTTCTTACCATAGGATATCCTAGCTCTATGTAGTAGATTAATACCAAGATAACAAGTTGTTTAACTCACCTTAATCTTCAATTAATCTTGGTCTTCTTAGAACCCTAAAGGGAGAGAAGGGCTGCCAAAAAGGAAATGAAATAAGAGAGAATTTTCCAGCTTTTTGTGATGAACATTGATCAGCAAAAGCCCTATATAAAGGGACCTTTTTGGCCGACTTTTTTGAGTATATTTGGGCCAAAATGGGTCAAGAAACTTGGGCCTAAATTACCCTTTGCTTGGGCCTCGAAAGGGTTAAGTTTTGGGGCTGATTTTGGGCTTCTCTTGGGTCAAAAATGTGGTCAATATTGGTGGCTACTTTTTGTAGTTGTTTGGGCCAGATTTGGTTGGGCTTTGATGGTCCAACTTTAGGCTTCATTTGGGCTACCATTAGGTCTAATAATCCATGGTGTTGCTGCCCGTAATCGGCCCTCGGAACTTAGTTCGTTAGCGTAGGTAGGTGATGCACCTACTTGTAACCTAAGAGCTTAGATAAGTCGAGCAAGTACCTCACTTGTTTTATCTCATTTTCAAAACCCTCCTCCTTATAATTTAACTTAACACTTATATACATTTGACCATTTCAAATTCTAGGCCAAAGTACCCCTTTACAATCTCGAGCTCAAATACCTTCGTCGATATTTACTTAGTCACATAGGTTTTGAAAGGTACGGGGTGTTATACATTCACTACTAAAAGGACCTTCATCCTCAAAAGTTAGAGAAAGAATAGTACCTGAAAGATCAAAAAGGCGAGGATAGCAGGTCCGTATGTCGATCTCAATCTCCCAAGTAGTCTACTCGACAAGATGATACCGCTACTTAACCTTAGCTGCTGAATCTCCTTTGACCTCAACTTCCTAATTTGCCTGTCCAAAATAGCAACAGACTCTTCCTCAAAGGCTAGGGACTGATCCAACTGAATAGAATCCCACTGAAGCACGTGAGACTCATCCATAATATACTGACACAGCATAGAGACATGAAAAACTTGATGAACACTGGAAAGAGCAGGAGGCAAGGTCACCTGATAAGAAACCTCTCTAATGTGACGAAGGATCTCAAACAGCCCAATGAACCTAGGACTGAGCTTTTCCATCCTCCCAAACCTCATCACGCACTTCATGGGCGACACCCAAGGAACACACGGTCACCAACCATGAACTCTAAATCTAGAACTCTCTGGTCAGCATAACTCTTCTGCCTACTCTGAGCAGTGCAAAGTTTCTCCTGAATGACCCAAACTCTATCCATAGAATCATGAACCAAGTTGGTACCCCACGACCTGACCTAGAAAGCATCAAACCAACCCACCAGGGACCTGCACTGCCTACCATACAATGCCTCAAATGGAGCCATCTAAATGTTAGAATGGTAACTATTATTATATGCAAACTCTGTCAAGGCTAAGCATTGGTCCCACTGACCCCCAAAATCAATAACACAGGCTCGCAGTATATCCTCCAGAACCCGAATAGTGCGCTCTGACTGATCGTCAGTCTGCAGAATAAAAATAGTGCTAAGCTCAACTCTAGTAGATAACTCTTTTTGAATAGACCTCTAGAAATACAAAGTTAAATGAGTACCACGGTCAGAAATGATAGAAACAGGCACACCATGCAAATGGACAATTTCACAAATGTAGATCTGAGCCAACCTCTTTGAACTGTAGGATGTCTAAACTAGCAGAAAGTGAGCAGACTTTGTTAACCTATACATAATCATCCAAATAACATCAAATCTCCGCAAAGTACGTGGCAAACCAACTATGAAATCCATAGCTATCCGCTCTCATTTCCACTCCGGAATGGGTAGCCTCTGAGTCAAACAAGCTGGTCTCCCATGCTCAAACTTAATCTGATGATAGTTCAAGCACCTATACACGAAAGTGGAGATATCCCTCTTCATCCTGCACCACCAGTAGTTCTTTCTCAAGTCACGATACATCTTAGCTGTCCCAGGATGAATGGAATACCTAGAATAATGAGCCTCCTCCAAGATAAACCTGACTAGCTCACCAACTCTAGGAACGCAGATACGACTGTCAATCCTCAAAACACCCTCTTAATCTAAGTTTGCCTTTCTAGCCTCACCACACAACTCCTTATCATGAATGATCCTCAACCTTGCATTATCAAACTGTTGTGCCCAAATCTACTTTAACAAGGAAGATCTTGCCTCAACACAAGTAAAAATACAGCCCGACTCATAAATATCAAGTCTAACCAACATGTTAGCCAAGGACTAAATATCCCAAGCTTTAGGTTGCTTCTCTATCGCTATGAAATCCAAGCAACCTATACTCACTGCCTTCTGGCTCAAGGCATTTGCTACTACGTGTGCCTTGCCCGGATGATAAAGAATATATAGAGATGTCATAGTCCTTCAGTAACTCCACCCACCTATGCTGCCTTAAATTTAAATCCTACTGGCAGTAAATATACTAAAGACTACGATGGTCAGTAAAGATCTCACAATGCATGCCATACAGATAATGCCTCCAAATATTCAATGCAAAGACTACTGTTGCTAACTCCAAGTCATGAGTGGGGTAGTTCCTCTCGTGAACCTTTAACTGCTTAGAAGCATAAGCAATAACTCCGTCTTGCTGCATCAACATACAACCAAAACCAACACCAGAAGTATCACAATAAATTGTAAACCCCTGACCCTCAACCGAAAGAGTAAGAATCAGAGCTGAAGTCAATAAGTCTTTGAGCTACAGAAAGCTTTCCTCGCACTCATCTGACCACTGGAAAGGAACATTCTTCTGAGTCAATCTAGTCAACGAAGCTGCTATAGAAGAAAACTCCTCCACAAATCGTCTGTAGTAATCGGACAACCCAATAAAAGTGCACACATTGGTAAGAGAAGTAAGGCCTAGCCCAGTCATGAACTGCTTCAATCTTTACCAGTTCTACCATAATCCCATCCTTAGACACCACGTGCCCCAAGAATGTCACAGACTCGAGAAAAAACTCACACTTAGTGAATATGGCATACAACTGATGGTCTCACAAGGTCTAAAGTACAACTCTCAAATGCTTTTCATGCTCCTCTTTACTCCTTGAATATATTAGAATGCCATCAATAAACACAATCATGAAGGAATATAAGTAGGCACTAAACACACAGTTCATCAACTCCATAAACACTGCTGGGGAATAAGTCAACCCAAAAGACATGACTAGGAACTCATAATGGATGTATCGAGTCCTAAATGCAGTCTTTTGGATGTACGCAGCCCTAGTCCTCAACTGGTGATAACCACACCTCATGTCTATCTTAGAGAACACCGATGCACCCTGTAGTTGGTCAAACAAATCATCAATACACGACATCAGATATATGTTCTTAACTGTCACCTTATTCAACTGCCTATAGTTTATACACATACGCATGACCCGTCCTTTTTCTTCACAAATAAAACTAGAGCACCCAACGGAGACATACTAGGCTTGATGAACCCTCTGCTCAATAGATCCTAGTGCTAACCCTTAAGCTCCCTCAACTCAGCTAGTGTTATCCAATATGGCATAATAGAAATAGGTTGAGTCCCGACTCAACATCAATACCAAAGTCAATGCGACGATCAGGAGGAAGACCTAGAAAATCAAAAGGAAACACATCTGAATACTCACAAACCACATAAACTGACTCAAGTAAAGGTGTGATGGCACTAGTATCACGGACGTAGGAAAGATAGGCTAAGCACCCTTCCCCACAAACTGTTGGGCGCTCAGAAAAGATATAACTCCCCTCGGCATGTGGCTATCGGCACCCTTCCATACAATAGGAGGGATACCAGGTATTTGTAGAGTAACGGTCTTGGCAAAGCAATCAGAGAGCATATGGTAGAGAGAGAGCCAATCCATGCCTAAGATCATATCGAAATTAACCATATCAAGCACAATCAAGTCTACCCACGTGTCATACCCTAGGATAGTCACCACACAAGCTCGATACACATGATCCACTATTAAAGAATCTCCTACTGGGGTAGCTATATGCAAAGGCACAGGCAAAGACTCAAAGGCAAACTCCAGATGGGTAGCATAATAAACAGATACATAGGAGAATATAGACCCCGAATAAAATAAAGCAGAAGCAGACTGATGACAAATTGAAATAATACATGTGATGATAGCAGCTGAAGCCTCAACCTCTGTCTAGCCTAGAACTGCATACATGTGGCCGCGACCGTCACGACCACCTAATATACTTGACTGAGGACCACCTCTAGCACCCTGGGGACAACCCTTACTACCCCATGCATCACTTCTGCTGGAGGTGATGGTGCCCTGGGGGCCTGAACTATCTGATCATGTCGCCTAGGGTGATGCACTAACGGACACTCTCTAGCAAAGTGGTCTATCTTGCCATACTCAAAATAACCCCAGCCAAACATACATTGTTGTGAAGACCTGGCTGAATCAGAATGGTTACCATAGCCTACGGAACCTGAATTAGCACCTCGTGAAGCTGGAATAATACTCTGGCTACTCTGACCCTTAGTAATCTTTAGTTTTGCCTGAACGGGATGGCTCAACTGAAAATGTTACTGGTGTTGACTCCTACCAAAGTGGCCTCTACAACATGCCTATGAACCGCTGAAACTGCCATGATGGCATGGCCTCTTATCGATGGCCCCTTAGGCCTCGCAAAGTAAGCCCTCAATAGTGAGGGCATGTTCTACTACCTCCATAAAGGACTAGCCTGATGCAACCATACCCTCTATAGCCAAGCGAAGCTGTAAAGTCAATCCTCATACAAAGTGACGCACCCTCTCTTGCTCAGTGAGCAGAATCATAGTGGCTTGCCTACCCAAATAATAGAAACGAACCTCTTACTCAAAAACAGACATGGATCCCTGCTCTAACCTAGAGAACTGATCTATCAACCTCTCTTTCAAGCTACGCGATACATACTTCTCAAGAAAAGCTACGGAGAACTGTGCCTAAGTAAGCGAAGGTGACCCAACTGGCCTGCAAGCTACATACAACCTCCACCACTATTTTGCTGGACCATCTAGCTAAAATGCAGTGTAATCTGCTCTATACGACTCAACAAACCCCAAATTATACAATCTCTCCTGGCAACCAGTCAGAAACTCATGTGCATCCTCCCTAGGAGCACCTGAAAATCTCAGAGGACCCATTCTCAGAATCCTACCAAGTTTATTCTTCTTCTCAGAAGACATAATAGGCCCAGCCAGAATAGGTGGAACAACTTTATGGACTTGCAATACCTCCAATCAGGGAGTCACAGTAGTAGGTTGCGCTCCTAAATCCTATGTCGCTGCCTGGGCTGAAGTATGAGCCTTGTCTCAGACCTGAGAACTAATCAGAGTACCGTGCGAAGCTGCTGGTTGAGTCATACCATCAAGGAACCCAAGTAAGAGAACCAAAGTGTCTTTTAGCCTAGAGTAGCCACGAAACTTGTCGGGCGCTGGGCTGGCCCCATACTTTTTGGCTCACATTGTGCCTCTTTAACCCCAACCTTATGCTCTAGTGACAGCAATCTAGTCTGGGCCTTAGCTGGCACCACAGCCCATCCCCTACATCGACCTCTTGTTGACCTCTACCCCATCCTCTAGCTTGGGCTCTAACTGCAGGTGCGGGGGTCTCATCCTCACCGACAGATGATCTCATCCGAACCATCTGAGAAAGAGTGAAACAAATATACTTTGAAGTTGATAAAATCAAGGACGCATGATAAGGAATCAAATAATATGGAATCTTTCCTAGGAATGTCCTATTGCCTCTTGTAGATAGGATACATATGTCATTGTATCGATCCGCGAGACTCTACTAGACACTTTGCTCTTGTACTGGCGAGACCAGTGAACCTGGAGCTGTGATACCACTCTATCATGACCCAAAATTGGGCCATGATGGCCCTTACATAAACCCTCCCCCCAGTAGGCAAGCCAACCCAACAATGCAAAAGACAAAATAAAGCAGTTTAATATAAGGAAAGCAGAAGAGAAATATAAGGAGAACACGGCCAACAGTATATATATGTACCAACTGTAATAAATATATAAAAAATGGCCCTAAAGTGACCAAAAAGACAAAATATACACAAGAACTAACCTTACCTAGTGTCACTAGTACAAGAGCATCTAAAGCATGTAATAGCTATAAAACAGACTGTTTATCCAAAATATAAAATATAGACTAAAATGTAGAAGAAAAGCAGTAAAAGTCTCCAAAACACTGGGAGGTCACCATTATCCAAACAACAGCTAGCCTCGAATGACAAAAGGATCAATGAGGGTGGCTCATACTAAGTGCTGCATCAAAAAAAGATGTAGAGTGTAGTATGAGTACCAAAACAATGGGTACCCAGTAGGCATCATAGGCCGATCGAGCGCAGAAAGATAATATATAATATAAATTACAGGAAAGTAATAAAACTACATGGATCCACTTAAATCTAGTTAAAAAAACCAAAAATAGAACTAACCAGGCTAATAGTGAAGAAGGCAACAACAAAAAATGAAATCAAGATACAGAAAATACAAGTAAACTCAAGCATAATTAAATTCAATGAGGTATGATGTGATGCATTAATATATATAAAAAGTAAAACCCAGAATAACACATCAGGGTACCCGAAATAATGGATTGGACTATAAATATATATGTGTATATATATATATATACATATAAAGTAAACCCCCAAATAATGCATCAGGGTGCCGAGAAAAATGCATTGGACTATAAATATATATATATATAGAAAGTAAAATGGAGAAAGCATCCGGGAATGTCCCTTGGACTGGCATAAAAGTAGTACCTTTCCTTTCCTTTCCAAAAATCAGTAATAAAAACCAAGGTAGGTCTTTTAAAATTCGAAAATCATGATAACAATAGTAAATATCCAATGTGAACCAAAAACCTCGAGAAAACATTATTTTCTATACTGCTAGGTATGCAAATACAATATGAGCATATAACATTCCAAATCCAAAGAGTATACCACACAAGCAATGCAAATAGGGAAAAGCACCCACCAAATAAGAGAACTAACCTGGAACTTCATCTAATTCGTGCTATGGCCTCGGACACACTAGTACACATACAACCGATAATAAGGTAGAAAGAATGGAAAATAACTACAAAAACAACTAAAAGCATCTACTCTATCTCCAAAACCTCCTAAAAGTATACTAAGAATTTTAGGCTAACCACAGTAACTCAACAAGCTCCTAAACTAAGAATGATTAGGAAATAATTCTAATCTACAATCTCAAAAGGCCAAATTATACAAGTCACATGATTTAAGCCTAATTCTACCTAAATTCCAACCTAACATTCAATTAATACATATAGATATAAAATCTAACTAAGCTTAGTTTAGGAAAGTAAACCTTACCCTACCTCAGGACCGAACCGCGAATACAAACTGTCACTCATGTGCCTTACTCTTTCAAACAGTCTCAGAAAGCTATCACACTATAAAAAACATAATCTAGGTGTCGCAAATAATGACACATATATTGCTACAAAGAAATTCGGGCTGCAAATCGGGTTGGAAAATGAACCTCGAGGCCCGCACAACAAAATAAAAAACAAATTCCATAATTTTCTTCATAATAGGCCCAAGAACCCATGCCCAAATTTTGAGCATGAGTGGGACTCATTTCGAGACCTAAAACAGCCTAAAGTCCACTTTGATAAAGAATTAAACCAAGGATTTTGACAAAATTTAAAGAAAACAACGAGAATTTAACAGCGGGAAAGAGAAGAGAAAATAAGGAAACTTAGCAGAACAATTATGGAGGAAAGAGGGTGGTTGAACCAGACCTTACGCTCAACCCTAATGGGGATTGTTCTGTATATAGTCAAGAGGTAGACCTCTATGGACCCCTGTCGTTCCTGGGCCACAGGCTAAGGCCAACTCAGCGTTCCAGGAAGGAGGGTGTACGATGGAGGAGAGGTACACAGGAAAGAGCCTTCCATGGATCCCGCCTCTATATGGGCCTGAGAGGTACCTGAGGAGGATTTACCAGTTACTATCACATCATATCATATCATGCATTTGATTCCACCCTTGTTTGTTGTGTGTTCAGTGTATGCTCCGATTTTATGGGCGGTCAGAGGGTTTGTATTCACTTGATTGTGTTCCTCGGTTTTATGGGCGGCCATTAGGACTGTAGTTAGATTATATTTACTCCTATCTTTCTTTAGAGCTTGTCTTGGCATTCGGTTATTAAAGGATTAGTGATGGTTAACTTGTTGAGGCTTTGGTTGTGGGATTCCTGATGATTGAGAGGGATAGGGAGTCCTATCTTATTGAGGCACTTTTGTGTGGCCTTCTGAGAAGAGTATGAGATTCTGGTTCTATTTATGTCAGGGGTTGAGTGGTATCTCTCGGTTATTATGGGTTAGTTATTCCATCCTAGGTTTGTATTTATAAGGTGATTGCCTATTTATGATATCATGTGATTGGATTGGTGTTATGATTTCCTTATATTTGTTGATTCCATTTTGAGTATGTTATACTTCTTTTTGTCTCTTTCCTTTACTTGAGGTTACCTGTATACCACCATTTTTTTCAACTCTCTCTTTCTCTCTATCTTTGCTTACTTATATTGTTATGCAAGGACCCCAAGTGCGTTCTCCCTTCCTTTTTACACCTTTGTTTCCGTGTATGTCTATCCTCTGTGCTAGCCTGTTTTACTTGTAGCTTTTGGTTGCCTACTCTCTGTGCTAGCTCCTTGTGCTTCCTTTATTGCTTTAGTGACTGCTTTCTTGCTATATGTTACTTACTGTTTTTATATCCTATTTGCACTTAGTCGGCCGATGATACATACTGAGTACCCATTGTTTTGGTGCTCATACTACACATCTGCACTTTCTGTGCAGATATTAGTTGAGCTTTTGCCATTAATCGCGTTGGAGACTCTTACAGATTGTGGATATTAAAGACTAGGGTGAGCACCTGATGGTCGGGGCTTGACCATATCTCATCTTTTGGCACTGTTACTCCTTGTACTTTTGAAGATAAATTGTATTGTATTTTGTTACTTCTAGAACTTGTACTCTACTAGAAGCTTTTGTATTGTCGATGCCAAGTGTTGGGGTTGGTGTAGCTTCCTTTATGTATATATTCGGGTGTTGCTTCTGCTTTGTCTACTTTTACATTCAGCTTCTACTTATTTCTACTTGTTGTGCATGATTGGTTAGGTAGTAGCCCATTACTAACCATTCAGAGCTATGGGGATTGGTTCGCCTACGGGGGGGATTATAGGTTCCATCATGACCTGAGAAATCGGGTCGTGACAGCTTGGTATCAGAGCTCTAGGTTCACTGGTATCGTGGTACAAAAGCAAGTGTCTAAGTAGAGTCTCGTGGATCAGTACGATGATGTCTGTATACTATTTGCGGGAGGATACAAGGCATTGTTAGGAAATGTTTCATCTTCTTGGCTCCTTATCATGCGTTCCTGGATCTATTGACTTCTAAACTTTGGTTGTTCATTCATTCTCAAATTCCTAAGACAAGTTCGACAACGGTTGGTGTTGAGTCTTCTGTGCCTGCTGCTTTAGTGCTTCCTTCGGCACTAGGACTTCAAAGTGAGAGTTTACCGCCTTAGATAGGGGGTGTGGGGTTAGCCCTGCCTCCGATTGGATTTATAGCAACCTTAGTTCTTTAGGACACTGTGGTTAGGACTCTGAGTCCTCCGATGAGTGTTTTAGTACCTGGTTCTTTGAGTGGTGCTTCAGTTGGGGTCGAGCTTCCAGTTCTTCAATAGGGTCATCTGTCGGTATTGGAGTATGAGGCGAGGTTTCATGAGTTGGTTAGCCATACTGCTAGGACTGTGCGTTTAGAGTTTGATAGGGTTCAGAGCATTGTTGGGGGTTTGATTTTGCCGCTCCGTTTGACTATTGAGCACTTGGTTACAGTTGGGACTACCTTCCTTTAGGTAGTGGATCATTCTTAGGCTATTGAGGGTTTATGTTGCGAGTCTTACGGAGGTAGTGCTATGAAGCGTTATCGCCAGGATAGCTTTCGAGGTTCCCAGACTCGAGGTATAGGATTCTCTCTTAGAGATCGGTTATATTATTTCTTATCTACCGGGCCAGTTTTAGTTACTCCACGGGTTCCAAAGGGTGTTGGTAAAGGATATGTTGAGTAGAGCAGGCAGGGTACAGGTCATGTTCTTCAGGATTTCCTTCAGAGTGTGCAGGCTGTGGTAGCTAGTCAGGTCCGGTAAGATCATCCCGTCAGACTCCACTTGGTATGGTTTGTTATTAGTGTAGGGAGCATAGGCCCTTGGTTAGGGATTGTTCCGCAATTTTTCCTTCCAATCAGCAGGGTCAGCAGGTGTTATCTCCCAGGGCTTCAGTTCCATCGGTCGGAGGTGGAGTGCAGGGCAATAGGGGTGGTCCTCATATGGTTAGAGGTGGTTCTTGCCCCAGTGGTTCAGGTATCCGTCTAGAGTCGACAAGCACCGTGCATGTAATGACCCTTCCGGTCATTTCCACGTATACGTTTTCCTTGTACCGTTAGAGATTGTTTGTAGTGGCCCCAAGTCATTTAAGGCTTGTCGGGACCGGTATTTCGGCGCCGGGTCCATTTGTTTGATCGTAAGTTTCTTTGATAAATTTTCTGAACTTTGGGTCAAATGTCTCAGGGCTTTTCTCTCAATATATAAAGAGTTAGAAGTCCCCCGAAATACCAAATCGAAGGTCTACGAGTTTAGTTTCCAACGCACAAAACCTCACGTCCAACTGATCTCGGAGTAAAGAGTTATGACTGTTTTACCGCGGACTGTCTGGCAGAAAATGGGTTGCGAACCGGGTCGCGAACCGGGTCGGGTTAAACTCGATTTAAGCCTCAACTTCACGTTTTAAAACACCATTTCAGTTCCAAAACAGTGAGAAAACATAAGGGAGGGTTCCAAGAGAGTTCTTTAGTATCTAAATCGTGCGATGGTGAGTTGCAAACTTAAATTTAAGAATTTTATTAACATCGCGTGTATTTGAAAATATTTTATTTAAAAGTTGAATTTGGTAAAATTATATTATTATTGCCTTTTCAAAATATTTTAAAGGTTTATGAAAAATATTTTGTTACGATATAATTGTATATGTATTTATTTTATAAGGTTTTTATACATTGTAATATTTTAACGGAGATAGTAAATTTAGTTATGTTGAAAATTATTATTATAATATAGTAGGTTTTATTTAAAATAATTTTCTATGAATTATGGTATATTTAAAATATTATATTTATTATACCACGAATTTATGCAATACCCGAGTATATAAATAATGGGATAAGAATATTTTTTGTTGCCTTGTAATTGCCACCTCCACTCCACGTGTAGGTGGAGGGAGTGGCCAACAAATACTAACTAGGAGTGGTGGCATCATTTGGCACTTTAGCATTAACTAACCATTGTTGTTAAAATTTAGAAATGACATTATTATCATGGGATGAACTTCAGCAAATGCTTGGATTTTCATTTCCCCCTATTGGGTATTGGTTGGTTATAAACATTGTGGGATGGGGTTGCACGCTGAAAGGAGTTTCGTGGAAAAAATATGTGTGCTACGATATATTTCTTTTTATGGAAAGAAAATCAATTATCTACGTCAAGTTATTCAAGCCCGAGTTCGAGTTTGATTTCGTGTTGGGGATTTTTCGGAGAGGTTCAAGCTTGTCATCGGACGACAGGTAGGTTACGGTTTATTTTTCCTAGACTCCGCATATATAGGATAAAATTGTATTAATGGGCATCCTTGGGTTTGTTTATTAGGTTGGTACCACAGACCTCGACCGCTTTATTCATGTCCGCCTACTTTTGTTCCTCCGTTGCTTGTAGTATTTGCCGATATATTTTATTTACCCTTGTGGTCCTGTGAGGCCTTGTTGACTCTGGAACATAGAAGGTGGGATTTTGGGAATGTCCGCGAGTCCCGGGTATAGAATTATCCTTCTAGGCTGGTTATACTTGCTGAGTAGCTGTGGGCCTGTGCAGGGTCGATTGGTTGATTGTGAGCTGCTGGTCAGCTATTGTGTTTGATCATATCATTTTCATGCATAAAAAGAGGTTTTATACAGGTTTTACTATGGTTTGGGCTTCGGGCCTACTGGCACCATTTTCTAAACCATGCATGGCCCGGGGGGGCCATTTTTGATGGAAATAATTTGGAAATGGTTTGATTTAACTTGTGAATATTCCTAGGTAAAAGGAAGTAAAATTATGTTTTAAAACACCAGTTTTACTACTACGCTAGACTCGGCAGGGCCGGGGTGCTAGTTGAGTTTTCTTGCTACTTGAGATGATTTTTAGCCTCGGTCGGACCGAGCACCTGAGATGACTTTCTACTGTTTAGACCCGGTTATGCCCGGGCACCCTTGGAGGGGTTTTTTTTGAGATATTTTCCTACTACTTTAGTCCTGGACAGGGTCTGGGCATGCATATTCGAGACTAGGTCTCTATCTTGATACCGGCCTTGCTTCCGGATGACATGTTTTGATACTGAGTTTTAGTATGAGGTCTGGGACCTCCATGGACCTTGCCATCCGGGCCAGGGGCTACGGGCTGCGTGTGCCGTAGGAGGGGTATACGGTGGAGTAGAGGTATACGGGAAGTGTCCTTCCATGGAACCTACCTGCTGGGCCGGATCGGCACCGGAGGAGGTACATACAAAGATACCATTTCACTTGAGATCTTCATGCATAATATCATTCTTTGTTTGAGGCTCCACCCTTGTTTGTTGTTTGTTGATTGTACGCTCCGGTAGTATGGGATGCCGGAGGGTTTGTTTTCACTTATTTGTGTTCCTCGGTTGTGTGGGCGGCCGGGGGACTGTAGGTAGACTTTTGCTATTTACTTACAGAATTGTTCTCTATTATGGATAAGTATGAGATTGGTTACTGCTAGACTGTTAGTTTCTGGATTTGAGATTGATATGATTAGTTGAGTTTGATTCATGTCTCTGAGCATGCCTATCGTTACTCTTTCTCTCTTCTTCTTACACTTGAGGTTACCGGTATACCTTCCATTTTGTAAACTTATTATGTATAACTATTATTGCAAGGACCCCAGGTGCGTTACTCCTTACTTTCACCTGTGCCTATGGTGTGTATATTCTGCTTACTGGCCTCACATGTGGTTCTGTTGATTTCCCTCTGGGCTAGTTCCTGTGTACCTTTCGTTGATTTCTGTGACTGCTTGCTTCTATTCTGTCTGCTACTACGCTTTTATCTTATATGTGCCCAGTCGGCCTATGATACCTACTGGGTACCTTATGCTTCGTATTTGGTGCTCACCCCTACCCCCCTGCATCTTTTGGTGCAGATCCTAGCGTGGGCCATCGTCGTTAGATCGTTGTGATTCGTGCTTGGAGATCTGTTGGGGACTACTTCAGACTGAGGGTGAGCTCTTGGCGATCGGAGCTTAGCTTTAGTTTATCTTTTGCTTCATGTACTCTATTACCATTCAGAGACATCTGTATATATGGTTTGGATCGTTTGCACTCCATGTATGTAATTTTGGCTCTATACTATGATACCAGGTCTTGGGGTTTGGCTTAGTTTCCGCATATGTATATATTAATAGTCCTTTTATCTGTTCTCTTTATCTTGTTCTCTTATTTGTTAGACAGTAGCCCATTACTAACTGTTCTGGGCTACGGGGATTAGTTCACCTACCGAGGGTTGTAGGTGCCATCATGACCGAGAAATTGTTTCGTGACAACTTGGTATCAGAGCTTTAGGTTCACCGGTGTCATCGGTATAGGAGCCAATGTCTAGTAGAGTCCTGCGGATCGGGGTGGAGACGTCCGTAATCAATCTTTGGGAGGCTACAGTGACATTTTAGGAATTTGACTCTTTCCTTGCTTCTGTGTCGTGCGTAGAACCCTTGAAGTTTATGCAGATCTCATTTGTTCTACTTCATTCTTCCGCAGATGGTTCGTACGAGATCATCGGTGTCACGCGGAGATGACCCTCCCACTCCAGCTAAGGGTCAAGGACGCCCTCGAGCAGTGGCACCTGCTAGGGCTGCTAGAGTGGAGATAGAGCCCGAGCGACATGTGGATCAGGGGGCAGCCTAGGTACCACCAGCTCCAGTGCCCACTTCTGTGCCAGCTCAAGTCGCAGCTCAGTCTCCAGATATTCGGGGATTACTATTACAGCTTTTGGGTATGATTGGAGAGCGGCCTTCTGAGGTAGCGCAGACATCCGCTCAGGGGGCAGCCCTGGGTGCACAGAGCGCAGGAGCGCAGCCTGCTACTATGGCTCCCCGTGCGGAGGTCATTCCGGTTCCATCTGTTGCACAGCCTCTTGCTCCTCGCCCAGTTATGACAGAGATAGAGCAGAAGGCGTTGTGTAGGTTTTTGAGGTTAGCACCTCCGAGGTTTGGTGGTACTTCTGGACAGGATCCACATGACTTTATTACTACCTGTGAGGAGATGTTGCATCATTTGGGTTTGTTGGAGACTCACGGGGTTGGTTATACTACCTATCAGTTGGAGGGCCCAGCAAAGTTATGGTGGAGGGCTCAGGTTGCTTGTAGACAACCGTCGTCACCTCTTTTGACCTGGTCTGAGTTTTATGAGGCCTTTATGGCTAAGTTCTCACCCCAGAGTGATCGGGAGCATCGCAGGGAAAAGTTTACTCACCTTGTGCAGGGGTCTACGACTGTCTCAGGGTATGAGACTCGTTTTCATCAGCTAGCACCATTCGGAGATATGACCATTCCTACCAAGGCAGATAGGATCCGCAGATTTGTATGGGGTTTGAGGCCAGAGATCAGGCAGCCAGCTGAGATATTGGTCGCCAGTGGTCGGTCATTTCAGGCTATCGTAGACTATGCTCACACTATAGAGGACCTACAGCGACATGATCAGGGGTCCAGAGATAAGAGGCCTCGGCATCAGGGTGTCTACAGTGGTTCCAGATATGGTGGTAGAGGTCCTGGTCAGTGGAGCCGGAGTTATCAGCCACAGCAGTACCAGGGTCAGTCCAGCCGACCGGTTTAGGCTTCCCTTCAGACTTTCGGTAGTACCCAGTTCGAGCAGGGTCAGAGCAGCCATCAGGGCTATGGCAGCTAGTCTTCGAGGGGTACAGTTTCTGGGGCATCAGGTCGTGGTGGTCATACGGGATTTTTTGGTTCATCTCGACTGAGTAGGCCGTCAGGGGCTTGTTTTACTTGTGGTGCGATGGGTCATTTTGCTAGAGATTGCCCTCAGCAGGGTACAGTTCAGTTGGCCGAGCCCTTACCAGCAGTTCAGCCTCTGGCTAGAGGGGGTGGTCGTCAGGGTAGAGGTGGTGCTCCACGCGGTAGAGCAGGTGGTAGGGATGGCGGTCGGGCAGGTGGAGGTCGTCGTCAGTTTTACGCGGTCTCTAGGAGACCAGAGGTAGAGGCTTCAGATGCTGTGATTACAGGTACGATTTCTGTGTGCCATCAGTTTGCTATGGCTTTATTTTATCCTGGATCCACTTGTTCATATGTATCTGCCTACTTTGTACCTTGTTTGGGGTTGGCTAGTGAGCCATTATCTGTTCCTGTTTCTGTTTCAACCCCAGTAGGAGATTCTTTAGTAGTGGATCGGATTGTGAGATCCTGTATGTTATCTATTGGTGATTCAGAGACTTGGGGTGACTTGATGATTCTTGATATGCTAGATTTTGATGTGATACTGGCCATGGACATGCTGTATTCCCTTCACCCGGTGGGGTTTGGATTTTGTTATTGCTAAGACCATTTACCATGTAGCCGTGCCCGTGTTCCGCTTACCCATGTTGTGTGGAAGGGTTCTGTTAGCCATGCACCATCTGGGATCATCTCTTGTCTTCGAGCTAGGAAGTTGATTTCCCGTGGGTGTTTAGCTTATCTAGCATATGTTCGAGATGTTGGTGCTGACCCTACTTCTCCTGAGTCTGTTCCTATGGTTACAGACTTCCTCGATGTGTTTCCTACCGACCTGCCAGGCCTTTCACCTGAGAGAGATATTGATTTCTCTATTGAGCTAGAGCCGGGCAGTAGGCCTATTTCTATTTCTCCTTACCGTATGGCTCCTGCTGAGTTGAGGGAGCTTAAGGAGTAGCTCCAGGATCTGTTAGCTAAGGGGTTTATTAGACCTAGTGTGTCACCTTGGGTGCTCCTGTTCTCTTCGTGAAGAAGAAGGATGGGTCGATGCGCATGTGTATTGATTATCGGCAGCTGAATAGGGTGACAGTGAAGAATAGGTATCCGATGCCGAGGATTGATGATTTGTTTGACCAGCTTCAGGGTTCAGTCGTGTTTTCAAAGATTGATCTGAGGTCCGGCTACCATCAGTTGAGGATTAGGGCAGAGGACATCCCTAAGACGGCATTCAGGACACGTTATGGCCATTATGAGTTCCTAGTGATGTCTTTTGGGTTGACTAATGCCCCCGCAGCCTTTATGAACTTGATGCACA